>WBNO01015279.1:16711-53799 GCA_013400575.1 Peucedramus taeniatus | reverse complement strand
CTCCTCTCTCTCCCTGAGCCTGCCTATGGCACTTAGCAAGTTACAGGCTGAAATCACCAATGAGCTGATAATCACCAAGAGCTGATATCACTTGAGCTTGCTAAGGTAGCCTGCAGCTGGGAGCTGCTTGGGAACTTGGACAGGCAGTGCTGAACAGGACTGCGCTATCCAGGCCCATGGCAGCCCACCGGGGATAGCCCAGACCCGGCGGAACACCGCAATATTTTGGCCCCTTTCTGAGCAAGGTAAAATGGGGTCTCCTGGGTTGCAGGATAGTGCCTTAAGTTAGGAGGGAAAACAGTGATAGCAGTTGCTTGTTATCAGGGAGATGATCTGAGAAGATGAAGTAGAGAGTGTCCTTCAAGCAATTGATGGGGAAAAGCAGAGTCTGAGCATCCCTCTGGACCTTAGGCATTTGTCTGGTCTCTGCACAGCTTGGCAGTGTCAGAATGCAACTTGTACAAGTTGATGGAAAAAGTATTGGGAGTTTAGGGACATTCAGGAGCTGATTGATCACCCAGGATCTGAACAAATGTCTAAATCTGGATCCAACAAAGTGCTGATTTAAGGCATCAGAGTGACCTCTTTTGTGGACCTGCTCTTTCATACTGACCAGGTGTGCATTTCTGTTAGAAACATATGATCATTTCTGTTCTCCCTCATTCTCAAGTATTCCTGTTTGTCAGACCTCGATTAACAAGAGACTTAACATTAAAAATTACATTTGTACATGAAGGATAATCTTATACAAGACACTGAGAGAGTTCATTGACACTATAAGAGTGTTACTTGAAATTATTTCAGTCTTCAGCAAAAACAGTATTTGGATGCCCATTTATTTAATAAAGGAATAATTAGGAGATAATTCAGTGAGTTATATATTATAGGACTTAGAGATAAAAATTGAACGCTATTTATCAGACTCCCTCTGTACATTCTAGGGTGCCTCATTTCCTCTCCATCTGCAAAATAAAGGATTCTCTTTCAGCTGTGCCCTAGGTATGACTGTAGCAGAGGCCTTGAAGTGATACAGCCAACCTAATAGGAAGCAGGGGTTTAGATGATCTTAAAAGCAAGAATCAATGTGCAAACATGACCTAATGCAAAGGCTTGCTGGGACTTGATATATTTATAAGCTAATTTGTCAGTTTCTTTCATAGGCAAGGTCTCATATCTGGTGCATTCAGCCATACAAGCAAGCTAATGTATTCAAAAAGTATCCAACATCATATGCCAGAGAGCTGCACAGCCATACTATAAGGAACATTTCTTCACAAAGCTGAATGCACACATGCCCATGTCTACTAGTTATCTTTTCTGATGAAGTTATCCCTTCAATTTTTTTTCCCTTAAAGAATCCAACATTTTATCCCACAATAACTTAGGTCCTGAAATGAGATGGGGAAAATTCTCTCCTCCTTGCTGATAATGTGGCTCCACTATCTCATTTTCAGTGCAGGTGATAAGGAGATATGCATAAACTTATCTCTGACTACATCTAGTCTGTGGGTCTGTCTTAGTCTTTTATCTATATCTTGGTAGGACTGGATTGTGTTCTATCTAACTTCTTGCAGACTGCATGCCTGGGTTTTTGTTCAGAGATTTGGGAAAGTTGCATATGCCCAAGACCTCCAAATTAGGCTCCAAGTCAGGAGCTTGGATGAGGTCCGAGCATCCTCTTCTGAACAGTCCTCCAGAGGGTTTAGACAGGGAGCTCATGAAGGGCTACCGAGCAGGAAGAGCATCCTGAAGCTCTACAGGGCAGTACAAGAGTAAGTTGTTATTCAGAGTTTTTTATAGAAAATACTACAGTTTCAATCTGAATGGAGGTTCCATTATACTTTCAGGTATTGAGACTGCCACTGTATCTGTTCAATGAAGATGTTGTAAAAATAAATTATAAACTAACTTGGAAGTAACTCACCGAAGATGTGCAAAGCAGTTTCTTCATCTAAGTTATCTCTTTAGGTGCAGATAAGAAATTCCTTCTTCTCCAATCCCACCCAAAACCTCGTAATGAACCCTCAGTGAAAACAACTCTCCCCATCTCTGGAGAGGTGAGAAAACTTCCTGCACTCCACTGTCTAGCGGTGACATTATCATATTTATACATGGGTTCTCAAATCAGAATGGTTCAGTTAGTGTTGAGTGAAGAGAGCATCCATCTCTGAGGCTGTCTCTGAGCCTCCAGGCTTCCCTGCTGTCGTACTCCTGACCTTTAAGAGAATTCTTTGAATCACAGAGGACGGGGCTGGGAGGAGGCTGCCCCATCACTGTCAGACACATAGAAACCATTTCTCTGACTAATTTGGCAATACAATATAAACAAAAGACACACTTCATGGAAAAGGCATGAGGCACGCCCTGACCCAGTTGCTCTGCACACTCACCACCCTGCATACGAAAAGGCTGCATAGCTAGACTATTTCCATTAGCTGAAGTAAACACTACTTGAATGAAAGTAGTAGGGAGACATGCCTCCTATTGAAATATTTGAGTCCTTTCTGAAACGGAGATCTTTCAAATGTTTACTGTCTTTTTCCTAAGACTGTGTTTATAGTTACTATTAGTGCCACACTAGTGTTGCCACCCAGCACCTCTCTATTTTTTCATGAATGAGATTTTGAATGGACTGGTTCAGATCCTCTTGCTGGGGGAATATACCTCATGGAAAAAACAAATAGCAGTTTTATTTATTACTTGAGACTTTTGTTTTAGTGGCAATAAAATTTCTTTACTTCTAAAATTGATCCTACTACAGTTTTTCTTTGTCTCAGCCTGTTCATCTCCCTTAAAACTGAAACATATTTTGGCTATTCTGATAATCAGAGAATCAATATGAAGAAGACTGCTTCTTCTCCAAATTGTGTATCAGCCATAACCCAAAGGCTGATTCCTGGACTGAGAAAGAGATGTCTAAGAGGTGCCTTCTCACCTTTCATTGCCCTTTGAAATTACAGTCCCTGCTGTTATCTGCACCATTGACTGCAGCCATAAACCTCTTTGCAGAATGGGATTAGCAGGAATACTCATCACTTCTCACTTTTTTTTTCTTTTTTTTTTTAAATTAAGCTGGGGAGAACATGCATAGGGTCCCAAGCCCATGCCATGCTAAACAATGTAGAATCAATGATCTTGCTGCCTTCCCCAGCAGCAACATTAACTGTGGCTCTTCTTTTAAATTGCTGTAAAGCACATTCTCCTCACCAGAAATTATGACTTTTTACTCTGGTTTTCTTGCTGGTAGTCTGTGAATGGATTGCATATGTAGAAGCTTTTCCAGCAGTCAGTGATGGCCATTTCTACAGCTGTGCTTTTGACTCTGAATTGTGCAGTGTGGCTGAGCTGGTAGAAGTTAAGTGAGTAATGCTGCAGGCAATTCACAGTGAGAATTTCTTGGTATGGAAATTCAACCGTGAACAGCCTTGAGTATGAAATCTATATTAACATATGTCTGCCTGAAAATTGCAGTTAAACAAACCATATTCATTTTACTGACTGACTTTTAGATGGTCATTGAGTGCTTGGGGTCCTTGGCATCTTACTGGCAAAGGATGAAGCAGAGGGAGCCTGGATTTCTGACCAGCCCTCTGTGAAGCTGTGCTTTGCTCTGTGTTCTGCAGGGCACTGGCTCAAGCCTTTGCTCAGGCAGGAAGGACAGGGATCTGAGGAGAAGGGACAGTGAAGAGCAGGATCTTCAGGTGTTTCCCAGCCTCTGAGCTGATCTCTGTTGCCAGCAAGCTGAACAGTTGCCATGAGTTTCTGAGCTGAGCAACGGCTCAACTTCATTCCCGGCTGCTTTTTTTTTCTCAGCCAACACTGCTCTGTTGTCATTTTAACTCAAAGGTTTGCTCCCATGATACTCACATGCTTTCCACTTTGATGACAAACAGAAGATCAGTTTGTGGATTACTGAATATACCAAGCTCTGCTTTGGTATTCTTGCCATCTGCAGCCAACCTTGTCCCTAGTTATGCACAAATATGTGGGAGCTGCCTCCTCCCACAGCCTGTGCTGACCCTCGCATCCTTCTCTATGTCTTGTTACACTCTCAATCCATAACAACAGCCCTGATCTTAAAGGAGCACAAAAGGTGTATTTATAAGGAGTCTTTTCTGGGAGATGGAAGTCTCTGTAACCCTGAAGCTGTAGAGGTTCTGTTAGGATGCTGATGAGGGTCACATCCCAGCTGAATTACAGATTATTAAACCTGGGCCTGGAGCTATATGAATGCAACTTTGCAGCATCAATCTGTTTTGTAGTGTAGACACAGTGAAACTTTTGCCATTCAAACACACAGGGCATTTTCTTTCTAAAACAGGAAGGATAATACCTCCCACAAAACTGAGATGTTGCACAGAAACCTTTGCAAGACTTTCAGATGCAGTTCTGATTTGAAGCAGACCAGCAATAACATTTCAGATAGGTAGATTACTATGTGAGTTTGTGAGCTTCTAGCTTACCTTGACTACTCTCTAAATGTGAAGTTTCAAAGAACTTTACTGTTGAAAGTTTTCAAAAAGATTCATCTCTCAAATAAACATCTATCTTGTTGCAGCTAAGGGAAAACTGTTGAAATGTTAGAATGACTGATTTCACTAGAACAAACACAAGTTATTGTTGTGTGCAACTAACAGCAAAATTCAGCAGTGTGAAGGGATCAATGGGAGAAGATGAGAATATAAAGCAGCTAAAATCTATACTACTATGACTGTGTACTGAAAATTCATCTGCATGAATTATGTGATGTAATGAATATCCAGCCAAGGATTTCAGCCACAATTTTATAAGCTTTGAGTGGTTCTAAATAAAGTGGAATAGAAGAACAGAACCGACAAATTGCAGTTATATTTCACATGATTTTCTCTTAGTACATATATACTTTAAAAGAGCATGAGTAGAGATGCAGAAAGAGAAGCATAAAGAGTGATTTTATGCTGTTTGCAGTGGTGTGAAGAATAATTTTAGCTTTGGATGTTAACGAATCACCGTTGTCTTAAATTTGTCTCTGACCTATCTCACTGCTGCGCCCTCAGCACTACAACATGGCCTGCTTTGGTTTTTTTTTGCAGGTTTATGTAGCAAAAGAAGGCAGCACACTCCAGACTGACCCCTGCGAATAGCTCTGCAAATTGGTGTTTCACATCTGTGCCTGCAATTAGACAGTGGTAAAAACAAATTAACCTTTCAGGGCAGTTTCTTGCTTTCCAAAACTCAGATGGCCACAAAAGTGGTGTGTCCAAGCACTAAACACATTGCTGGCATTCACAGGTGCAGCTGTGGAATCAGATAGCTGTTTTCAAAACTTTGGCCATAAATTAGAAAATAATTACTTTTTTAGTTGATGGAACAAATGTTGACTTAGTTGAATGTAGTACCTATAGTTCAAAGGTGAATTAAAGAGACCAGAAAAAGGGCACATGGCTTGGGGCCATATGGCGAAACTCTTCTACCTTAAAAGATATTTCATGTCTAAATTTTCTATTTGGAACAGACTCTGGCCCATTCTGCCTCCCCAAAATGTGTCCATCCCTTTTCTGAGAGAGGCCAACCAGCATGAGACTAAGCCTAGCTGGGAATCTTGATATGCACATACCACTGCCTGAGCCAGTGTGCTGGCCCTGCTTGGCTCACTGATGTGAATGCAGTGACAAGGGATGATGCAAGAGCAAATCCTGGCTGCATCACACAGCCCAAACAACACAAGGCATCCATTTGGTGGTGTCAGGAAACCTGAGCCTGCCCTGTAAACTTTCTGCTATAGAGCAGCATGGGGCACATAAGGAAAATGTCTTAAAGCCCTTCCTCCTTCCCTTGTTATTGACTTGCTTTGAAAGAGAGGGAGAGAAAAAAGGGGAGGAAGAGAAATAAAAGGCATGCATCATGTTACAGGAGAAATACTGACCTTGCACAGTTTATAAAAAATATTAACTTAGTATGTAGGATATAATCTGACCTGACCACAAATGGGATCTTGAAAACACTTTCACAGCCATACAAGAGTTTATCATTGATTCAGGCAAGTCTCCTTCCGTGTGTGCTTTAAAAGATAATCATGTGATTGATCCAGGCTATTTTTAATAAGACTTTCACAGTCATCTATTTTTTTTCAAAGAAACCTGAGAGACTGACCAAATCCTAGATATAATCCCTCTAAGCCTTTAAGCAAAAGGGCAATATTGACAAAAGGACATGTATGTACAAACCAGGTAAGTAGTGATAAGGAGGTGCCCAGGGGGAACAGTTTTGTGTGGAAGAAGCAGAGAAAACATTGCACAGCACTAGGGGATGATATGGTGATATAGTTGCAATAGCCAGGAACTGGACTTTGAATCCAGTGAATATTGCCCCACTCCTGTGCTCCTGTGACATCATTCTGTAAACAACTTCAAATTGCACACACACATTTTTATTATCATAAGGCCTTACACTGCTCTGTCTTTGCTCCTCTGCATCTTCTCTCTATAGAGGGAGAAAAATATAAGAAAGAACATTCTTTAAAAGCTGTAGTGTTATAGGAAAGATAAGTTATCCAGTTTATATATTGTTTCACACTGGTCTGGTAGGTCGATTTGAGATGTAGAGGACTTACATCACAGTTGTTTAAATGAAGGGTAGAAAGAAGCAACTTCCATTTCCACTCACTAAACTTCAGTAGCAGAAAGAAAAAGAAAAAAAAAACCCCAGGAAAATAAGAAAATATTAAACACATAAATTCCCCAGAACAAAGAAGTGTTTCCACAGACCATAGCTGCTGTGCTCCCTCCCAGCAAGCTCTCTGGGTGCGGTTCACAGACTTTTCAAGGTCTGAGACTATTACTGAAGGTAGTCTGAATATATCAAGAACATATTTCATCTTTGTAATATCTTAATAACAAGCTACAGTCTCAGAGGATATGCCAGGGACATTATCTATTATTATTGCTATAAATTGCAAGAATTGCTTCATTGTTTTCTTGTGCCCTAAGTCTCTAAGTACTTCCAAGGAGGAAGATGAGAGCCATCCATGGTCATTGATGGCTGAAGTATTTGCATGTATCTGGGTCATCATAGGAAGCATTATTAAAAATAAGCACAAAATCAGACATTTTAATTGTAATTGTTCCTGAGGGTAGAAGCCTTTCAAAAACCCACAGACCATTCCATTAATGAGACAGGATGCAAGGGAAGCACAGTACTGCTGGGAAATATATTGCACACTTCCTCCGAGTGACCAAACCATCTGAAAAGCAACTGAGTCTACTCAATTTAAGTACAGTCAAAAGAATCATGTCCAAATATAATTACTGCCTTAAGCAAGAAAACTGTGTTCAAACCAGATAAAAGAGTTTCTATGGATCCCTGCACAGCCTCAATTCTGCAGTCAGGATCAAGGCACTTACAAATGCTAAGGAAAAACAGAGAAATGAAGTTATCTTGTGCACTATTACAGTACTTTGGCCTATACTTGCATTTAGCAGGTTCTCTTCCCACCATAAGTGAGAATGACACTTTTTTTCCCCCCCACTGGAAAATGCCAGCTTATCAAAACAGAATTTCTGTTGTAATGGACTTACTTTAGCTAATTTTTTTCAGGACATCAATGACAGAGAAGTACTTTCAGCTCAGAGAAGGGAGGAGAAATTCTTCAGAAAATCTGAGCACCTGGGAGTGACAGTGCTCACCTCGGCCAAGAACAGAGTGGTTCAGTGAAGTTAATTTACAGAAACAAATAATGTTTGGTCTTCGGCCTGGGGTTGAGTACCCTCTGGAGCAGAATGTGGCTGGACAGGAGGAGCCAGGAGGAGAGGCAACACAGAAACACCATGGGACGTATTTGATCAAGCAAACCTCATAGCTTAATTTATTTCAGGACTGGATTGAAAAAAGGGCAGTCTGTGTCATGGGTAGGTTGCAGGTTGCAGGGATGGGCTGAGACCCAGCAGCAGTACTCCACCTGTTCTACATATTTCTCAGACACCACTTCTTCACAGTCAGTATTTCACTGGCAAATCAGAGAAGCCTTGTGCAGCTTTCTCCAAAATTCTGGCTTCAGGGGTAACCTTTGACAGCAGAATTTCAGAAGGAGGACTACAGCGAGGAAATGGAAAATAAGTGAGGTTATTTGTTTACAGAAGACAAACATCTGCTTGATCTGGGAGAGGAATTTCTGAAAGATAGAACTTGGACAATAGCCTCCTGTGACCCTCAGGACAACCTAGCACAGATGTCTTGCTACACTAGATTAAAAAGAAAGAAAAAATGAAGAAGAAAAAAAGATAGGACTGTGAATTTAGTGTTGTATTAATCAACTGAAGTAGTTGATTCTAAATTCAGGAGTCCTGTGTAGTTTAACAAGCACAATGATCTCTTAATAGGCTAAGTCACAACTGTTTTTCTGTTCCTTACCTATTTCCTTTCAACTGCCTAATGGCTTCCCCTCAAAAGGTGTGTCAACATCATCCCTTCCTACTTCAAAAACTGTTGTTCATTTATGAGTTAATAATTTACTAGAAGCCTCAGCTAGTTCTTTGTTAAAAATGCATGGGCAATCCCAGCTGCAAAGTCAGCCCTGGCACACCTCCACATCATCATTAAATTACCTTAAAGCTGCTCAATGCAAGGTAAAGAGCCTGGCCATTGCATCTCTGCTTCATCAGCACTTGTCATCAATATAATCCGCCTCTACTTGCAGGCATCCTAAATGACCTGAAACACTCATCTAACTTTTGCACCAAGATATGGAAAGCAAGTCTAAAACTGCTGACAGCCTCTCTGATTTTGCAGCTTCTGCTCAGAGGATCCACATTATTTGTAGCAAAAGTAGACCTTGGTGTATTTACTGTCAAAGCACATGGAAATTCCAGTGGATGTGCCCTTGCCACACCATGTGAGTAAAAATGGGGACTACACTGTTTTATCACATACTCATGAAAGGGAGGGCTGAAGTCCAGGTAAGCCATACTGCTGACTGAGGTCCTGGAGATCTTCAGTGGAGGGAGTAAAGGAGGCCAATTTGCAGAGCAGCTTCCCAGCCACACTTAGTGGTGTGCCCTGAGGTGTTTATGGCACACATGCAACAAACAAAAATGGTTTCCCATATAGAAATGCATGTCAGTGATGGGTCAGGGAGGGGGAATGTGAATCATGGACAAATGAAAAGAAATAGGTAAGGATAGATAAGCACTGGTGAGGAAACAGGTGAAGGTGGTCATAGGTATGGATTGCATATGTCAGGCCTATTTTCATGTCAGAGCTGAGGATTTGCTGCTTCCCTTTAACCATTAACTCTCAGAGGTCATGTCCTCAGCTCCCTGAAACTGGAATACTGATGCTGAGTTAGTTGGGGTTTTTTGCATGTCTTTTCCTGAGGCAGATCAAGTGCTCTCTTTTCAAACTGGAAATTAATTTAATGATATCTTAGCTTGGGTAAGTTTTATTGAAATGTAATTGCAAATTATATTCTTCAGGGAGTACATTTTATAGGAAATTTGACTATAAATATCACATACAATGCATGACTGAAAGTTATGAGAGACTATGTAGGAAAAATCTTATTTACATTACTTACCTATTCAAATAGTAGAGGCAAAACATAATAAATTAAAGCAAATTCATATGCAGCTTCACTGAAACAAAGATTTTGTTATGTACAGCTGAATGCTCTAAACATTCTATTTTTCTTCAAAATTACATCAAATGTTTCCTGCCCCATGTCCACTACAGGGGGAGAACAAACTTTGTGTAAATAAACAAAATTTAATTTGTATCTATAAACTTGCCTTACATATTCAAATACATTGAAAACTATGAATAGTCTCATACAAATTTTGGGGGGTGTCAATGACTAGTAAGTGTTAAAATGCAGACTTAGTATGTGTGTCTGTATATATATGTACATGTAACTGTTTTAAGCTAAAAATGAGTGATGGCTCTTGCCCAGAAAGGGCAGTATATTGTCTAGACGAGACTTTCTATGTTTAATAAAAGCTTTTTTCATGTTAAGCTGATTTTAAAACTGCAGCTGCGGCATTTGTTGGAAACTCATTATAATCTAAACAGAATATTTTATATTTGAATAACTGCAGTGCATTCTAACACTTTTTTTGCTCACTTGAGTTTCTATTACTATTACATAGACTACAACAGATTTTTGATAGAATTTGTAACACATTAAAAGGGACAGATGTCTCAAAGAACTTTGCAGATTGTATGTATAACATTTTAAAAAATCCTCAATAAACTATATTTCTGTGCAGTACTCCCATGATTTTTTTTAATGGTCTCAGTCAGTAGAGTTTCTATGAGTACACCAGTCTTCCAAATGATGTGTAAACCTGAACCAGATTTTCAAGGATTGTTTAATGTAATTTTTTTGTATCTATTCCTTTTGTAGGTGATTACAAAAGTAAAAAAAAAAAAAAAAGCATGACAGGTTTTTTATTTTCACAAGGTCTACCTTGTAGCATTTTCGAAATGAAACTGTCTTTCATCTTCTACACTTTCCCACCTTACTACCATTTATCCTTTTTATGAGGTGTAATATACTATCAATATCTTCACAAAATTTTCCTGTTACTTCTCCTCATTCTTGTTCTTTATATCTTTCCCATTATTTACACCCCCAGTACACACACTCTACTCGCACTTTTTTCATGGCACAAATATGGCATTGAGAGGACAAGAAAATGAAGTCTGCTACTCTTTGTCAAATCCCTCCTCAGCCCCAGACATCTAATACAAATTTAAGCCTTCACAAAATAAGAGGCTCTTTAAAGACAGAATTACAGTCTGCATAACCTATATTTTGACACATACAATATCCTGTGACCACAGCTGATAGAAATGAGAAGGCTTAATGCTGCACATGAACTAGTAATGTACCTGGAACCGTCGTGACAGTTGTAGCCTTAAATTGCATTTTTAATGTACTCAAATAAGCTATACATAATTAGGATTAACATTGCTATCCCCTGACTGATTCATGGTTAGTATGTGTGGGCCTTAATACTGCTTAGGCAGAGGATCAAGTGATCCTAATTGTATCTAGATTGTCTATTTAAGTGCTTGATTTTTTTCTGAAAAAGTTGTTTATATAAATAACACAGTGAAGGGAAGATAATTTTGTTCTGGTTAAGTTTGTTTTAAACGTGATGCAAATTACAATTTCAGTTATTCATGTATCTTGTAGAAGTGTACTTCAAAACATTTCACATTAAATTTATTAAAGATTATGAGGCAATGCATGACAACGTAGGAAATGGAAACCTTATTCATATGCATCAGTATAACTACTCTAGAATGTAGAAGTGTTTCTTCGTCTTCCAGCTAAATATTTTCTTTTCGAGTCCACTGTTAAAGCAAACAGAATATGTATGCTTTTTATCTTATTGTTGATTAAGAAAACCCTCCTAAAACCCTGCACCAGACCTCAGAAGCATCATTGTGCAGTGACAAAAGCTTTTTATTGCTAATTGTAAAAGCAGGGCAGTCTCCAGCAGAGAGTTGCTGGGTTGCTGACTGATGCCTTGACAGATAACAGACAATCAGCGTGACACTCCAAGATTCCCGGTGGAAAAACAAAAGACATTTAATTTACGAACAACAACCAGGCATCCACTTAGGGATACCATTATGCACTGTAAAAGACTGTGCCACGCAGACATACAATGAGCTCGCTACAAAGTAGGGAAAGCGTTGGGTTTGCCCCTGAAAAAATGGCCATGACACTCATTAAAAGCCCCGAACCCTTCTTTCCCAGCTGGGGTGGGGCTGTCTAGTGTTTACACAGCGGGTCTTGGCAGCAGTGCAGAGGTAGACTGTGCTCACTTGGATATTTAGACTTATTTTAAGGGATTTTCTATCCCTCAGTTTGTCAAAATGAGACTATTGGATATTTCAGTTCTCTTCCTCACTGTAGTGGGAGGTGACAGCAAGTGAAGATACCATAGGTGAGGCGTGAAGTCATCAGGACGCTGCGGACATGGAACAAAGCTTCAATGATTAATGGGATTTCTGAAGCTTCTCAGTAGCTTATTACAAACAGGCTGTATCTGGATCCTTTTCCGTCTGAATATAAATCTCACACCAAATGCAGTGCAGGAGGGGCATGAAATGCAGAATTGCTATGCTGGCAAAGGGCAAGTTTTACTGAAGCAGCAAGGTGGATCTAAGCTTGTTATGTTTGCTTACTCCATTAACAGCCCCTCTTCACCCTTCATCAAATCTCTGTTATTTTTATTACATGGATGTGAACTGTGATGGCAGGAACGTGCCAGCCACAAGCAAAATCATGAAGACAGAAGTAGATGCAGGCAAAGAGGAAGAGGGTGTCTCTGCCCTATAGCACCAATCATGTCACAGGAAAGCTTGGCAAATGCTAGGGAAATGTATGAAGAAAGTAGAGGATGCCAAAAATTTAGCAAGCATCTGAAGGATGCTGAGATCTACAGATCTTTTAGAGCAGAGCTGGCTCATTCATAGTGCATGAGAAATTCTGGGTAGGGCAGAGCTACCAAAGCAGCTCTGAAAATACAGGGTCTCTGTGCACAGCAGTTTGGCTGCTGTCATTTGTTTTATTAGGTCTTTTGCTTTTAACTTCACTCCAGCCTTTTCAAACTCTGTTGTCTCAGTGAGCAGTGAGCTGGATGTGAAGGCTATTGCCTTATGGAATTCTTTGTAGCTGCAGAACATGGGAAGAGGAAGTGAGGGATAAAACACACCCAAGCCCTGATTGGCTACAGGAAAGATTTGCTCCCACTCCTGCTGACTATGCAATTAAAGCCACGCAGAGTCTACCAGTGCCTCATGGAGCGCTACCACAGAGGCTGGACATATCCAACAGCTTCTAATTAAACCAAAGGCAGGTTTGTCCAGACATGAGAAAGGGGGTGTGTGGGGAAACAAATCTGTCAGACCCTCAGCATGAAATCACACCAGCTGTGAAATTTCTGCATAAGAGCAGGGGCTTTGTCAACAGATAGCCAAAAAAGCCATCTGAAGAATAATTATAATGTAACAATAAATTACTGATTTATAAGGGGCTGAGGTTTGGTTATCCCAGGCACTCTGCATCTGATACAATGGCAAAGCTGATTGGAAAACTGCTCTTCCCCAGTATTCCCATGCAAGCATGTGCAGCTTCCTTACTATTACCTAGATGCTCTGCAGCACACTCGAGAGAAAAGGCAGTTTTGAATCAGTTCGTAGAGTGGAACACAAGGTATGTTGAGACACAAGCAGTGACCTTTTGACCATGTTTGGTGGTTTTTAACACTGTGCTGGAATGTACACTGTACACTGAACAAAGAGAACAGTTTCTGTGAAAACAGGTGCATTTGAACTGGTCAACCAAATACTGCTGAACAAAATAGAAATGCTACTGAGATTCCTGCCAGACCCCCTGAGTGGGAGCTTTCAGTTAAGACCAGAGGAAGCTATCTCTTGCATAAGATACAGTTAATTCCTGTGGCACCCTGTAGCTGAATGACCTGCCATCAAAAGATGTCCTTCTCCTCTGGCATGCAGGAAGATTGTCCCTTCCTATTCATATGTACACTAGGAACTCATGGAATTTGCAGGAACTTGCTCTGAAGTTTCTTGTTATTTTTCTTTAAACTGTCGAACAATATCCGAATTACATTCCAGAGCAGAAACAAACACAGCAGTGCAACACTCAAAACTACTCAGCAATTTCCTTCACAAGTTATGAAAGTGCACCTCTTACTAAAGAAAAAATAATGCCTGTTACCTTTATTCAGCCCACTCAAGGGAGTATCCTGCTGGTACAATCCCTGTCTGTGGACGCATAAGCTTCTCCTCTTTAAACGTCTTTTCTTCAAGGTTTGCTTTTTTTGTTTTTACTCTAAATTATGTCACAGGGCTTCAAAAACTGAGTACATATGCCAGAGTAAATTTTATTGTAAATTTAGTTACTTACACATTTAGTATCAGCAAATGAAGTGAAATACAGTACTTCATGCTTAGAGTCTGCTTTTCACATGAATGTTTGTGATAGGAGATCTGAGTTCACTGCATGAAACTGTGTGTTTGGGTAAATCTACAGAGGCTTGATGGTAATTCAGACTACTGCAAACAGTATGAAAACAGAGCAGTTATGTGAAGGAATTAGAATAGTCATACTTGTGGGGAGTCCCTGTAAAATAGGTACTTTTCCTGTTGATAGCGTATATATGGGACTAGTAGACATCCAGGCTACCAAAGACATACTTTCTCTTTCCATTGAAAGAGAAACTTATGTAAGTGGAGAATGGAGCATTGGTCATGCCTTGGATTTTGTAAAAAAAAACAAAATTTGAGGGTTTTGGTTTTTTTTTTAATTTTTATTCTTTTACCCTGAATTAAAGGATGTCTGGTATTTAACAGTCATTCAGAGAGAAAGTCTGTTTTACCTTTTTTTCTTTTCTTCTTTTCCCTATGGAAAGAATGTAAGCTTTCATTCCTTGTGTTTTGGAACAGTGTAAAGTCATATGAGAAATATCCATTTTAAAAATCAGCTGAGCTTTTCAAAGCATGTGAAAACCAATTATGTGCAAATTCCCTTTGATTTGATTTAAGTGACTACATAAGGTGCACAGGAATGGTAATCTGGCCTATTTGATTCTTAAACAGATTATTGAGCAGAACAGTAACTAAATGCCCAAAGAAAGAAGGACACAGCACTACATGCTAAAATCTAAAAAGGTAGATGCTGCAACTTTCCAGACAGTACTAGGTATTACTGAATTTTTTCAAGTCTGTTCAAGATATACTGTCTTCAAGACATAGTTTGCTCATCTCTGCAAAAGTAGAGGAAGAAAGGAAACCACAGGTCCAAGGGATTGTTTAATGAAACAATTTTTGATTGATAGATTCATGTTTTATTTCTTTATTCTTAGATTAATCTAGGGTTTGGACATAATTTACAACAACATCACAGCTCTATACTGTACATATGCTATGGCTTGCCCTTACTTGTATCATCTGTACATTTATGTGCTGTGCCTACCCTGAAACTTACTACCAGCATTGCCATCACTCTCTGAGTAGCTTCTTTATAAAAATCCCCCCAAAACATATTCATCCTCTTTCATTTCTTCCAACAACTGCTGAGATAGCTCAATGACAGCCGTATACAATCGAGAGAAGCTACCCACACCCTCAAAAATCACCTTTGTCTAATCTGATGTTACTTACTCAAAAGTCAGGTTTTGCTGAATTGAGTAATTTTGGCTTCTCACAGTCAGTCCTTCCCAAAAACAATTCAGCCCACCTATCTGGGAGACCTTGTTTGGAATGAGGTAATTTCCTTGCTGGCATCGGTGCTGTTCACTCTGCTGGCAATATGGGGTCCCTAGGAGACTGGTTTAGCCCAGATTCCTAAATTTTAGATGCCTTTAGACAGATGTAACAAATTCCTTCGTAAATCCATTGCTATTTGCCTTTAAGGCATTAGAAGAGACTTTTTCCTCTAGCTTGCTGGGAAATTTTTAAACCTGCTTTCTTATCTAAGCATTGCTCTTCCCTTAAAACGGAAATACTTTATAGAAAACAGAATAAACAAAAAGTTCATGGACGCAAGGTCAACAGGATTATAGAAGGATTTAGGCTGACCTCCTGCATATTACAAGCCACAGACTACACATGAGACAATAAAGATTTTTCATTCTCTGAATGACAACATGGAAAGTTAGTTTTAAATAAAAAAGGCCTTTTAATGAAATAATGGAATAATTTTCATTGAAGGCAAATTCCTGGCAGCATAGAACTTCACTTTATAGTCCTTATAGAAAAAACTTTATGGAAGAAAGCAGTATATTCTTCCAGAGATTTGGTTTGATCTGGCTTGAACTCACAAACGCTTACTATGCTAGAGAGCATAGTAAAGAGAGAGCTAGAAATGCTAGAGGCGAGTGCAAAACACAGAGATAATTTTGGCTCCAAGTCTCTTTAAAAATCAGGTTTGTTTTGGGGAAGATTTAATGATCTGTTTGCTTTTTTAAACATAGTTTTCTGACTTCTTGGATGAATATTCAAAGGAAACCACAATCATTGTCCACAGCTTTTTATTGATAGAAGCCAAATAAATCATAGATGGAGACTTTGTATCTCGAAGACAGACCTTTAGCTTTACAGGAACAAGACGCTTTTCCTACGGGCATTTGAGTAAGAGAGAGCAATTAGAACTGACGGTGGCATTATGCAGCTACTCAGGCCAAACATACAATCACTGTATTATATACTACAATAGACACTTTATTTGTTGTATTCCTCTTAGCAATACGTGTCTAGTGAAGACAGTAATTGTCCTAGCTGCCTTCCTTTTAGTCTTGTGTAAGTCTGTATACTTACACTGTACACAGTAAATACCTTTATATATACATACATATATATATATATAGTATAGCCTTTATAGTCTGCATACAGACTTGGCCTTTTTATACCTGGAAAGCTGATGTGATCTGAATCCATAGGGAAATACAAACAGTGTCTCCTTGTTGGAAACCACATTATCACATTTAATTTTATTATAAAAAGTGATTTTATTCAGTGCAATTTAGGCTCAAATTGGTCTTGGAATATGCAAAAAACAGCATTCTGCATCAGAGAATCAGGCAGTGTCAACTTCAAATTTAGAGAGAGGCCACTCAGGAAGCAAAGTCTGCTGTCACAAAGGAAACTGCAGGTCGTGTGTCTGCTTCTTAGCACATGTTGGGATGGACAGATAGACACCAGAAGGCACAGATCCTGGTTCCACATGGCACGCTCTTACCTCTGAGCCTGCGGTGGCCATCCCAGAAAAGTCTGGGAAAGCATCGTGTAAACGGGAAAGTGGGTGAAATTAGTTCTTGGGTTACAGTATGTAATTATGTAGAGAACAGTTTGTATAAAATAGATGTATTTTGTTTCTATTCTTTCTCATGGATGTCTGTGGAGCTTTCAGCTCATACCAACCAAAAAGGGCTTGATATTCCTCTGGTTAGTAAAGGTGAAGATCACATATACCTATGTCAAGGAGCTGAACTGATGTAGTGAGTGAGGACACTGAGGGATGGATGGTGTATTAAGTGGGGTCATTCTCCCCTGCATTACGCTGCTCCAGACGTGCCACCCAAGATGTGTGGTGGCTGCATTGCATGAAGTATTTGGTTGCACCTGAAAAAAGGGACAGTGGAGGACCTGTTGGTTGCTGTTTAGGTTTTGATTTCTAGTCCCAGCTGCTTCCTTCTCTGCAGTAGCTTCCTTGCTTTCTAGGGAGTTAAGATCCAGTGTCCCCAAATTACATATCCCAGAGACAACCATACCAATGAACATGAGCCATAATAGTACATTTCTGCAGGCTGGTTTTGGTGAGGTGGCCAAACATTTTCTCATTAAAGGTTCTCTGCATGCTCTGAGGTTAAATTTCGTAACCTGATGATTCTTCTGGGAAAAAAAATAAAAAAGGAATTCCTCTGGAGGAAAGTTTTGGCTGCAGGCACAGGACACATGGCAGCCAGGGAAGTGATGAAGGCTGGGTGGAGGGGTTGGAGGGGTGGGGGTGCAGGAGCAGCCCAGAGGGAAGGTGGCCCCCAGGCAGTTGACACCAAAGGCTGGGCTTGGGATAGTGCCTTTGGCTGCAGATGATGCAAATACATTTGGGATACTTGGCTCCTAACCCTGGCGTGTTTCCAGGGTGCACACACCTTCCTGACAACCACACACTATTACTTAATGTGGGAGGCTGCTGTGATTATAAACTAACCACAGTGCTAGGAAATTATTAACCCTCCTATAAGAATAGAGCTTTAAAGTGTCCCTTTTTATCACCCTCCCTGCCTATTTTGCAGCCTGTGTCTGTCCTCTGTATTTATTTAACACCATCTGTGGAGAGCTTTTCCCCTTGATTTGTAGTAATTTAACATCAGACTTTGAAATTGTTTTCCTCTCATCTCAGCTCTCCTGGAATTCTTCCTATTTCTGGTTTTGTAGATTTGTTCTGAAGCCCTCTTCATCTCAGGCACCTAGGAGACAACATGTGGGTTTTCAGCCTTTTTGGATTTGTGAGCTTATAAAATTTTGTAATGTAAATTCTTACTGTGGTACAGTGTAGTTGTGTAGTTAGGCCTGCTGACATTAGGCTTACTATTCATAGTTACCTTTCTTTGACCTTCTAGAAGCAGGCTGTGCACTATAAATAGTGGTTATAAAGCTGTGGTTGTAGGCATACCAGTATTATATCAATTTCAGTGCCCCAGTGACAACAAAGGAGACCGAGGATGAAACATAATCAAAATCATAGAATCTAAATGTAGTGTGAAGAGCTAGAAAAGCCATTATACAACCATATCCATTTTATTAAGAGATAATTTGTACATGTACAACATCAGCCCACTTTTTTGTTAGAGGGAGTAAAAGGGTCAGAAATTTCTAACAGATAGTTAAATGTACATTTCAGATGATTCAGATTTCAAGTATAAATAAGGTAAGCATAGAGGAAGCTTTCCTGAACATCTGGGTGTAACAAAAAAATCACCAAATTATTTCCAAGAAACTCAGCCCACTCCAAAGACATATTTAATAGAACCATCCCCAAAGATATCAGCTTCAGCAGATGTGATTAAAACAAAAAAGGGGAATGGTCACAGTATTAGTTTTAATCACCAACATCTCATTCTTAGGACCTCTTCAGTGTTGTGACCTTTTTTCTTTGGAAAATACAGTAAGAGTCAGTGGCAAGACACAAAGTAGTCCAAAAACCCTTTCTGAGTTGATTCCAATTGTGGACATAATCACATCCACCCATTCCATGAACTGCCTCTTCCCAAATATCTATATATACATATAATGCTAAGAAGATGTACGGCAAATTTCCATTTTCATAAACCTCAGTACTTATGAAGAATAGAGAGTTCTATGCCAAGGTAAAATTCTCAGCAGTCAGAAGTCACCGTGTGGTTGATTAACACTTTGTCCTTCCACTAATGCACAGTGGAATAGAAATACTAGGGAGATAACAGATACTGATTTAGTTATGCACAGAAGGATGCTGAGCAACACAGTTAGTGAGCACACTTAGTATAGAATCAGGAAAATCTTCCCTTTGGGAATAATTTATCTTCAGGTAGCCCTTCATGTAACCATAAATTGCATCCAAGATAAGGAATTTGTTTAACTCAAATGATCTCAGAATAGGAAACTTTGTGTATGCCCTAGACATTAACTTTTTCCACTTTCTTGCCATTGAATAGGTTAAAAAGGGGCTTTCTGCATTACACTTTTAAGATCAACCAATTTTCATCCTGCAACTGTCT
Source organism: Peucedramus taeniatus (assembly GCA_013400575.1). Taxonomy (NCBI): domain Eukaryota; kingdom Metazoa; phylum Chordata; class Aves; order Passeriformes; family Fringillidae; genus Peucedramus; species Peucedramus taeniatus. The sequence goes on along the minus strand of WBNO01015279.1, from coordinate 34,528 downwards.
CTGCTCTTGCTCTTCTGTGTGTCAAGTCAGATGACCCTTCTAATATCCATATTAGGATCATGAAAATGAATTTCTGGTTCTTTTCATTGTATTCTTCAGGGAAAGTTAAGTAGAAAACAGGGGAAAGTGCATAAAAACCCATTCTACTGGCATTTTCTGCCAAATTCTGTACACCCAGACAATGGTTAAACCCCTTTTTGAACTAATTGAACTTTTTTGCTTTCATTAGTGAAGGAGCTAATAATCTTAGAAAATGTAAGATTTTATTTGTGTTTTGACATTACAATGGTCAGGACAGTCTTGAAGGAAAGTTTCATTGTTGATGCTACAGCTTGTCTTACAGGGTGCAGGTTTAATTTCTGGATTCCTGCTGAAGCATAGGTCTTGTTTAGAGAGTCAGTGCATCCATATCATTCCATCTTGCAAATTATATAAGAATTTCATGGGGTCTTAAATATAATAACACATTGCATGAGTTAGAACCTTTGGCTTTTTAAAATCACTTTTGGTACACTAGGAGTGGAGAGAAAATATTGCATGTAAATGTAGGAGTAAAGGTTTGCAGTAATGCATATTTCCTCACAGCAACTTGCTAGCCTGACATATCCATCTTGAGCTGAAGAGTAGGCATTCAGAATGATTCGACAGAGCTTTTGAGCACATCCAGTTGCCCAAGTCTACTGGAACTAAGATTCTTCATTTGGGGCTTCTAAGACTACAATTTGGGTTCAACATTGCCTGATTAACCCTGCCTGGTCAGTTTGATCTGTGGCCTTTCTCGTCTTGATTTGTAGCTTTACAGGATCAGCAGAGTGCTGATACTCTTTAAGTTTGTGTTTTGAAAACCAGAATAAACATGAAATTCCATCACTGTAAAAGCCCTTAACCATTTCCCTGATTCATCACTAACACAGATATGACGTGGCAACAGCATTCTCCCCAGCCAAGACAGTTACTTCCACAAACTGCAGCACCTTCAGGAATGAAAGTGAGGTCTGAAATCTTCCTTATTTTCCATCTGTCATGCCAATCATCTCACTTGCCAACATCCTGAGAACACCATGAGGAGGATAAATGAGTCTGTGGAGTAGCTCTAGTGACTTCCCAGGAATTGTGCCATGGGTGATTTTGATGCCCTCCACGTCTAGTTACAAATGCTGAGACAGGAAAAACACTAGAATGCTCAGGGAAAAAAAAATCAGTATTAGTAAAATTAGTATTAGCTAATGATAAGGTTTATTATCCTGATAACACACAGAATTAATAGAATTGATGGAGGCTGGGCTTCTGCTCATTTCAACTGTTATTCTGCTGATGTTCTGCATTGCATTATAAGCAGGCATACTGTGATGGCTTCAAACATAAGTATATATACCAAAAATCAGGCCTTAGCTGAGCATTTTCCTGTTGATCACTCTTCATCTGTAGCTGATGTATCAGTAGTTGTCCATACAGAGTAGCAGCTAATGGTGGAACTCCAGGTTTCCTTATAAGATATATATATATATATATACACACACATATATATATATACATATACACACACACACATATATATATATAGATAGATAGATAGATGATAGATAGATAGGATATGAGAAAACTGCCTGGATTCTGTACTGATGTCATTGGATGTTTGCATTCCTCAAAGGCAAGTTTCAGACATAGGACTCCTTGTTTTCCAGAATAATGATGGTCGTTCCAGTTGCTCATGTCAGGGCAGCTTCCTTGGGAGCATGCTGAGTGAGTAGGACTGAGTTTGTGGTCAAGGAGCAATAGTTTCCTGCAGCTCTCTGCAGGAGCCAAAGCCTTCGCTGTGGTGTGGGGGGCAGAAGGGGGCTGTACTTAAAAGCTGAGCTGCTCTCTTCAACTGAGCACAGCTGGAATGAATCCTTCAGCTCAGTGGAATTGAGAAGGGGTCAAAAGGGGCTGGAAAATGAAAGCCACTGCTACTGCTTCAGAAGAGCAGCAGTAGGATAGTCCTTCCCTGGCATGCTGTTGTCTTGGTCCCTGTCAGACAGCAGTCACAGATGCCTTATTTTGCTGCACACTTCTTTCAAAAAATCTTTGCCTAACTGGGGATTTTGTACTTGGTAGTCTGGAAGGACTCTGGATTAGACTCCTTCATCTTGTAGCTCATGAGTGATGGGCCTATGATGGGCTTTGGGTGCTGGTGGGCCATATTTCAAGTGCAGCATCCAAATCATAGCACTGCCACATGACCAGTGGTGGGGCTGGGTTACAGCCCTAAGAGGATCTTAAAGAACCCAGCAAAGGCTGGTGGGGTTGGTGAGCTCTTTGGTGCCATGCTCAGCCTGCTTCATCCTGTTGGCAACAACTCACACCCCAAAGAGCTGCTGCTACCACCTGCCTTTCAGCAGCTCCTGGAGCACCTCTCTCCTTCAGCTCTCACCTTCAGAGCTTCAGACTAGGATGGAGAAGAAAGCACAAAGGACTCCAGACTCCATTTTATGTCAAGACGCCTTAAAATGTCCACTGGGCTCAGGTTCATCAGCATGAGAATCATCCACAGCTGATTTTGAGACTTATCGCTGCCTTTCTTTTGCCCAGTGCCCTACCTGACCAGTAGTCACTGCAAATTAATGTCTGAAGGATGGTGTCTCTGACAAAACATCAGTTCTCTGACTCTACCCCATGGTTTGCGTAATGCGTGTGGACTTCAAAACCTAAGATTGTGTCAAGGCCAAGAAAACTGGTAATTATCCAGTTCCAAATTGTATGTGCAATAAAAGGATTAACAAGTTTTTTAAAATCATAATTATGATCCATTCTGCAAATTGCTCCTAAAGCTTCCTTAATTTCCTTTCTATTCTCTTTTTTGCTTTCTTTTCTTTCTTTTGTGGTTTAGAAGCAATTTGCTCCTACGCTGAAGTGTAAATGTCTGCCTAGGACAGAAGGAAACTGCTGATCTGGCACATAGATTTCAGCAGTAGATGATTTTGTTTCACTAGTGCTTGGAGTGATGATGACAGATGTTAGCTCCTGCAACAGAAACTCTGCATAAAGCTGCTCTGAAGCAGCCATTAGATCTATACATTTGCTAATCAAGTCACAGTAAAAGCGCTAAACTTCTCACTCCCAAAGTTTATCAGGTTTGGTGCTAGACTTCTAACTGTATCACCAACTGACGTTTTTTGCATTCTCTTGGGCCTTTATAGTACAAGACACTGTGAGGAAAAAAGACTAGGTTTCTTCTGAAAAGGAAAAAAAAACAGTGAATATTTCTATTTTGAATGATTCCATGATTCCCATGGTTGGACATTCCTTATTTTCATGATGAGGCTAAAAGACATTTTTCTGATAGTTTTATGATGTTTAGTACCTACACATAAAAGAACAGCGCATCAGAGTATTGGCATTTGTTGATTTTAAGTATGTTTCAGCTCTGTTTGCTTAGGTGGTAGGTATTCTGGGGTCCTGTCAGCAGAGCTAGCCCAGTCTTCAATGAACAGAGGCATCACACTTGTACTCAGCGGTTATCAAAATTCCTGATGCACTTGCCAACAAAACTCACTACAATACACTGAACTATCATATCTTTGGGTCGGTATACCTGAACTACTGGCCACTCAAGTCTCCTGCCCTGTTTTGCACTGTCCTACTTCTTCCCTCCAGAGCTCTAGTCCCAATGCAGTTTCTGCTCCAGCAGATGAAAGCAGTGTTTCCAAAGGGCAGTGCTAGGGAGGACATCCAATGTGCTGGAGCACAGAGGGGAAGCACCACCTGTTCTGTCCTTGCCAAAAAGTCACAGCTCAGTAGCACCACTGCATATAGAAATGCCTCAACATCCAACAGTGGGTTCTCTGTGTTGCTGGGGTTCTCTAGCGCCACAGGTTTCCCCTGGATCAACTGTAGGCACACAGTCATATTTCTGTCAAATTAGCCAAAGCACAGGATGATGTTTAGGCCAGCTTTATGCTTTTATGTTGGGTTTATGCTGGCTCTGGGAGGAGAGACGGTATCTGACCTGGCAGAAAGTGTGACTCATAGAGGCAGTGATACCTCATCTGGCATAAAACCTGTCAGTACAAAATTAAGTCATAATTTTTCTTTATTTGAATTGGCAGCCTGAGTTAATTCTGTATCAGCACTTTCATCATGTGTCTGGCAACATTTCTGATGGAGTATTAACAGCCCGAAAGCAGGATTTACTGAGTTGTGGGACCACAAACTTATTGTTTGAGCTTACTCCGGTAAAAAGGCAGGGAGCTACTGGGTGGCAGCTTTTACCAGGTTTCAGAACACTCCTACCTAGAGCACTTTTCTACTTAAGAACAATTTCCTCCTTCATGAAAAAAAACACCCTCAAAATTCCTATCTAACCAATAAACCCCACCCCAATACAGAAAATCCCTGGATTAAAAGATCATATGTAACTTCTGACACACTCCCCCAAATGAAACCTTTTGTGTAAATGGAAAAAAGAATCCTTTCATGGTGTAGAAAGTCAACAAAGCATAAATCACTATTTTATTTGTTCTGTTGCTAGACATGCTGAACAAGAAACCACTGCCAGACCTATGAAATTCTCCAATTAATCCTACCAGAGTGATTATGTCCAATACTCTTGGAACAATGAAAAAATGTTCAAACATATTCCACTGACTAAAATGTAATGTTTTTCTAGTTACAGTAAGGATGATGTTATGTGTTAGTTAGAATACTTTAATTAAATGACTTCACATACCTTTTACTTTTCTCATTTTCCACAAATTACTTGAAAATTGAATGGTTTCAAAACATAAAATAGCTTCCAAATAGAAGGCATTGGGTGAAAGTTGTCTTTCAATATTTCTGTTTGCTACTGAATCCTTGGAGTAAACAATCTCTTTCACCCAGTTTCTGTAAAGCACTTACCTTTTGTTTCAGATCCAGTTCAGGCAGCTGAATGAGGTAATGCCTACATCTCCTAGACCAGGAATGTACTCAGACTGAGCACTGAAATAGGGTAGGAGGATAATACTTGCCCTTTTGTAAATTCAGGGTGAACTTCAACTCAGCTTCCAGATTGCTGTGCTTAGAGGAAAGAATTAGGACTGCTTGTCTGAACACAAAAAATTGACTTCTCCAATTTAGACACTGATACAAAGCTTCACATCAGTGCACTCAAATGCATTCAAAACACATCATATATATACATAAATATGTTTTAAATTAAGAGTTTCTTCTGACAAAATTGCATCACTTTAAGTGAGTCAGTTAAACACTACCCTGTCCTCAATAAAAATACCATTTTCAAATTCTTTCATTTAGAAGCAGCTGCTGAAAAAGCTTTCCTGAGGTAGAGGGTGAGCAGACCCCGGTTCTGACTGAGCTACAGTGATCCTCTGAAAATATAAAAAAAACCCCTCTGCACAGTGATCATAAAAACACAGAACTGTTTCATAACAGAGACCAGAATAATTTTCTTTAGTCATCAAAGTCAGACAAGCATAATTTTCAGAAGTACATTAAATATTATTTATTGAGTTTGCAATTTCAGGGGCAAAGCCATAATCTCAGTCCCAGCTAATCACACTGTGGCATGTCGCCCTCACGTTCTTTCATCCATTCAACAAATAAACAGTAACATGGAACATCATAAAGAGGGGAGTTGAAAAAACAACCCTATGCTATTTTGAAAAAAGAAAGCAAACTAAAGTCTTGTTCTCATTCACAAATACACTTGCCTTCTTGATTAAGCATACTATGTTTTTATGGAAGAACAGACTTATCCTCCCAGTGTTTGGGAGCAGTTACGGGATGGCTGACCTGAAATAAAACTTAGGAAACAGAGCTTTTCCATATGACCACAATAACCGCTAGATGGTTAATACAGACTTTGGACTGCAAAGAATTCCTCACAAGAGGGAAGTACACTTTCTTCTTAGCAATTCTTTGTGTCTGGACTGATTCTGTGGGTGTGTATGATTAAAAAACCACCCAGGGCCTGCCTGTAAAATCTTACAGCAGAGGTTGTTTTCATTTTCACCATGGTGACCCTTCTGTATAATTAAAAAAGTCATCACATAATATACATAGAGTTTCATATTTACAGAATAAATGGCAAAAGAGGGAATTACATACAGTGACATTTATGTCCAGGCATTAACAAATGAGATCGCTTGTGTAGACTCAGGGATTATTCACAGCTCCTTTAAGAAAGTCCTTTTCTCTGCACATGAGTCCTTTTATTTTGCAAATGAGAGCCAGGAGTATGTCTCACTGTAAGAAATAGACATTTGCTCTCCCTTACACCATGGTCATAACCTTCAGAGAGGCAGGCTGGAATCTCCTTATCTTCTTCTTTAGTGCCTTTGAAGCTTTGATGCGACAGATTTTGGGCACTGGAGGAAGAGGCGAGGAAGAGGCCTGGACAGTCACGGATTGTCTGACTGAACTTTCAGGCCAAATCAGCTCACTTTCATCCCCCTCATCATAATCAAGAGCAAGGCTGCTATTGTTGCTGCTGCCATCCCAGTCACCTTCACTGGACTCACTGTCTCCGAATCGGTTGGTTGTGAAATCGCTGACCTCCCCTTCGCTGGTCTCTGCGATGGTGGAGTGAAAGAGGGAAGCGCACTCTGCAGAGTACTCAGAGTGGTCTGACTCACTTTTGGCACAATCTCCGTGGTGCTGACCCTTGGAGCGAGCCCTCATGCTGACAGTGCGCAGGACGCTGGCTCTCCTCGCTGGCTGCCTTGGTGCTCCCAGGCCAAATCTGTGGGACAGGCTGGCTGGGTGGGCCTTGGCAGAGATCTCCACTGTGGACTGCCACTTGCGCTGCTTCTTCCTGTTGGCTGTGTCTACACAAGCTGCTTCCAGGGAATACAGTGCATTGGCAGAGGCTCTGTAGAGCTCTGGCCTGGATGGCACAGTGGGGAGCCTCACCTGCACTGGGAACAGACTCGACTCTGAGCATGATCTGCCAGCTATGTCACCAGAATATGAAGGTCTCTGCATGAGGCTCTTCATTCCTTGTGGTCTTTGGAGCTGATTCCACTCAGCAGGCAGCTTAGTGGCCCCGTAAGACCCTCTCACCTTCTCCATGCAGAAGGCTTGCTTCCCAGGCCGAACGACTTTTTCGCTGTTCCTCCTCTTTATCTTCACTGCCTTTGTTTTGGAGCTGGCAAACTTCACCCGGACTTGATGGGATTCTGCAGGGACAAATTGAGCATGGACAAACTCAGCTCGTGCCACTCGCTCATGACCCCCAGCGTAAGCCAATTTGGCATTGCCACACCTTTTGATGGGCAGTTTTTTGGGTGGGACAGCTTTAGCGTTCCAGGTGTCTGGGCTAGAGTCCTCTTGACACAGCTGTGAGTAGGACAAACTGCGCTCCATGCTGCTCTCTGTTTCTTCTGCCAGAAGAGAGCCCCTTGCTGCTGACTTGGCAGGATAACAACTATTCACAGCTGATGGCTCTGTGTCAGGCCGAGTGGATGACTGCTCTTCATTCATACAGCTCATGGTCTCCTGCTGCTTGGCACATTCCCCCTCTAGCACCTCTCTTGACAGCTTCCCTTCAGCTTTGTTACTCTCCAGAGAACTCGTCTGTTTTTCCAGCTGGCTACTGCTGCTGTTAATTTTCACTCCACAGGGGCTAGGGGTTATAATGAGTCTCTGCTGCATTGCAGCTGGCTGGTTCTTCGGTGAAACCCACTTACTGGCCTCAGCCCGACTGCTCCCTTTGCATCTTGTCAGCTGCAGTAATTTATCGATGTAACCCCCTGGCTTGACCTCAGTGGTTGGCCTAGTCTTAATCAAGCTGGGACCTGTTGTACTAGGCATAGGTTTGCTGGGAGGAGCTTGGAAGTCTGATTTTGGGGATGTTCCCATCAGGGAGAAAAGGGGACTTTGTAAAGCCACTGCATGGAGGGGGCTTGGGTAAGGATACACATCAATGCCATTCTTGGAGACCAAGTCATGCTGGAATTTGGGGTCTATGCTGAGCAAGTGCATGTCTCCATTATGGCACAGAGGCACCATGGATTTGGGATCCATTTCTTTCTGGAATCTAGTGTCCGCTGGAATGAGTCTTTCCAAGTCACCTATATGGTGGATGAAAATAAACAACTTAATTAAATCACAGACAATTACATTCAACCTGGTTCATGCTAGAAGTGCTATATCAGAGAGATGTGATAGCTTCTACTAAAATCAGTAGCATGGATAAAGAAAGTCATTTCAGTCTTCCAAGGTCAATAAATTACTTTAAAGCTTTTATCACCTAAGCATAACAGAATTTAAAATGCCTTTTAATGCCAATAATAAAACTTTTACCTTTGGAGGAAATTTAAACTGTACTACTTAGATGAAAGTAAATCTGTGCATATACAATGAAGTTCTGAAATGTCACAGACCAGCAGGAACCAAACTAGACAAAAACAAGGGATTATTTTTATTTTTTAGCAGAGAAGCCATAGAAGAATGAATTGAAGAATCTTTATTTTCACAGAGGAAAAATTCTAAGGCTAACTACTCAGGCAAGTGAGAAGTGTAGTCCCTGAAGATTTATAGATACCAATTCCTATCTCTTCTATTTTGAAGTACTGTCAAGGGTGCTGTAATTTACTCTTCCTTGACTGCAGCACCCTCCTCCCAGAAGCATCTCCTGTGCACAGAGAGGAGAGGCTATGTTCTTGCGTGAAGAAAGGTTGTTCCATCCAGACATGTCATCCAACAGAGAATGAGGGTGCTGTGTTACCTCTGGCACCAAGAATTCTGGAACCAGTTAGCTTGGATTTCTCTGTACTACAATGCAGATTTCAGTGCCAACAAATCCTCAGCTAACCAATTTCCTGGGTGCTTCATACTATCATGAAACCAAACCATCACATTCAACCACATCATTTACAAACTATGTGAACAGTCACATGATGACTATCTATGTCCTGTGACAGGAAGCTTTCAAAAGACTGCAAAATTTTGGTGTAGTCTGCAGTGTCCTACCTATGCCCAAACCTGCCACAGCAAAGGTTAGTATGACAACCTAACAACTTAATTTCATAATGAAAATTCTTTAGGAAATTGTTGGTAGTGTGTAATGCTGCACTCTTTTGCAAACAAACCAGGAAGGAGTCAAAAGCATATTGTGCTTGCAATGTCTTTGCAAGCTTTCTGCTTGTCACTGAAAGAAAAGTCAATTGGTCTGTACTTGCAATTTCCTCTAAGGAGAGGATAAGAGAAATTTCTTCCCCTCTCCAAATGATAATTTTCTGAAGTAAAATCCTGCTTCACTTCCTGCAATGCAGTCAACTTTTTAAGAATTGTTTCTTCAAGGCTATAGTCCCTACTGCCCCACTATTTTTGTTTTTCACTGTGAAGGAAGTAAGAGACTTTAGCCAGGAAGAAGGACTGAAGGAGGTCTGCAGTCTCTCTCCTACACTCCTGCTCAGTATCAGCTATCCCTTTTTGTGCTAGTCTATATATATTAAAAAAAACCCCAAACATTAAGTCCCTGGAGTCTCAGCAACATGTTTCAAGACAGGAAAGTTTCTGAGAGAGCAAAATGTCTGCAATCCAAACATGGAAGCCATGGGTCATTAAGCTCAGCTTCATCCCCAGCCTTTGACAAGCCTTGAGAAGACTGCTTTTATGCTGTAATTACTCCCATCCCTTCAGGTGAGTCTAAACATCTAAATGTAGAATAGGTGGTCCTTGTTTCTGTTCCAAGCAAGCCAGAGGTAAGCTCAGGTCAAGTAGCTGTGGGAATGATTCCACAGTGGCACAGTACTTGAAATGATGTTCCCCATAGCTTCCCTGTTTCTATAATGGAACTGCTACACATCTTGCTGGATGACTCTAACACCAGATTGCTTTGAGGCTATGGAAGAACCCGTGATGAGAAGTCACATAACAATGTCACTTTACAGATGGTAAACAAGAGATCTGGAATATTAATAGACTTGTCCATTTCGTTGAAGATATGATGCAAATTCATGGCTGATCCATTTTTAGGCTCATGACTGCTCTCTAGATAGTCAGTTAACTTTTGGCATTTGTTGTCCTTAACTGTACATCATAAGTTACGAAAAAGCATCATTGTGTGAGTCAACATTAATTTGTGTAAATAGGGAATTTTGAGTTTACTTGAAATCTTTCATACATCCCTGCACTTTCACACAAGGTATTTCAAATACTGAAACATAAAAGAAAAATTTCAATAGTCTTTACAATTTTATGTCATACACTAGAGTATTTTTCCATTTCTAAATGCATAGGTCCTCATATTTGTTACTGTTTCACCCACATATTTTTTATCAATTCATTCTAGCATTTGTTACTGTTTAACAGTATCTGGAGTATGGAGACAAGGGGAAGTTGGATAGTAAATGGTTTGGCTCTGTGGTTTTGATCCACTCTCACTTTGTGTATTGAAAATGAGAACTATCTATTGATTACACATGGCTAAACAAGGTTCTAAGAGTAATAACCAGGAATCTGCCCTTCTCTTGAATGAAGTACCCAGTTCTGCTATCAATTACCTGTGGAAACTGGCCTTGGTCTGGACCTAGCAGGAGTCCTAGAAACATCTCTGCCAGCTGCAATCCGACATCCATCGCTGACATAGGTTCCCTGCTGTTGGAAGCTGGTGGTGTGCACAGTAGTTTCATCTGCAGACTTGGGCCGGTAATCAAACACACTGAGCCTCGCTTTAGGGTGTTGAGAGCTCGGTAAGAGATTGGTGTAGGAGGAGGAGATAGACTCACTGTACACAGAGGTGCAAGAATTGGAGAGTGAGCAAGAACCACCATCACTCAGGTCATAGAATCCTGCAGAGTAAAAATAAATAGGATATTTCATATTTACAGCAACTAAACATGCTCTGTAGAAGAAAAGTGCAGAGAATAAAATAAATCTTCATTTGCTATGTGCCACAAGCCTAAATTTATGATCATTTATTAAGGTAACATCAGCAGAGGTATACTCCAATTCAACCAACCTTTACTGGGCTTCTGTACATTTACTTAGGCCCTGAGCCAGCTTGGCACACACATGCTTGCTTAGTTCTGAGGGTGGGATGGGATGAAGTGCTGCACCATCATACCCAGCTCTTCACTGGGGAATATCTTGGGGGATTATGATGCACTGGTGTAAGAGAGGGACCTCTGACACTGCTGTAACTTGTACTAGGTGTATACAAGCATGGATTGGATAGAGCAAAACTAGCCTGTGATCAGAGCTGCCAGGTCTGTGACAGCTGGAATGTCTAAGGGCAGAGAATGGAGACTATCTTCTCTCTCCAGGTATCGAGATAATTTCCAGTAATTGTGGAAGCAATAAAAAGGCTTTGTATAAATTCAAGGTAGGAAATTTTATTATTCCTCTCTATAACAGAGAAGGAATATTTTCTTTTGAACTATGTGCATATGCCTAAGTGCACAATTCTTGAACTTAAACACACAACAGAAACTTGCACTTTTTATATGCCCACTAAGTACCAGGCTGCAAATCCATATGTCGTATTAAAAAAAATAAATTAAAAAAAAACAAAAAAAAAAACCAAAACAAAACAAAACAAAAAAAAAACAAAACAAAACAAAAAAACCCACAAACTCCATGTCTCACTGAAGACTTGAAGCTTTGCAAAAATTCTGTTTAAAAGAACTACTTTCATTGTCTCTGACTAGGTAACAGAAACTGGTTTTGACAGACATCCTAGCTATAAAAATCTGCAGTACAGCTCTCTCTGTGAATCAGACCAGAAACCTGATACCCAGTATCTTTCTATCCATGAGAGCTTTACTCTGTTGGGGTAGTTTTTCTCAGTGTCTTTTAATAGTGCTGTTTTGCTTCTACATAAATTCATTTGACAGGAGCACTGCAATAGTAATTTTCAAAGCCCTAGTGAGGTTCAGAACCCTTCCTGGATTCAAGCAGAGTGTTGATATTGATGTTGGTCTCCACTTCTTGTAAGTACTCTAGCCATCTTACCAATGGTCATTCTACACTGCACGGGATAATTAATAAGTAAATCTGTCTCCTTCTCCTTCCATGTGTGGCTACAAGGTTCATTTAAAAAAATTAAATAATCCAGAAAGAATACTGCTTGAGTGAGTGAGCACTTTCCAACTAAATCAACTTTGCAGGAAAATTCTTAGCAGCTCTGTGAGCCCACATTATGCCAGATGACTATTATCTACCTCAGCCATGGGGCACTGTTTCTGACCAAATAATACAGAGAGTTTTGCTTAGAAGTTGACACTCTTCAATTCTCCTAGCACCATACTCCTGGGAATAAATAGCCAAGTGCACATTACCTGAGCTGGGCCGGCTGTCACTATCCAGGTATTCACTGGAGGTCTTACTGACGTCCAATTTCAGCTCACTTATTCGCTGGTCTAGCTGATCCAGGTGGTTTTTCAAGCCGACATCCTGTCTCCTCAAACGAGACTAAATCAAGGGAAGAAGGGGGAAATGAAGAATAATCACAGTTAGAATCTCAGCAGCAATGCATGAATTCAGGCCACCTGTGCCAGTAAGATTCTATTCTCATGAAGCGTTTTCCTTAGGCTGTTGCAGTTGGCTGTCTGTAATGAGACTGACCTAATGGACAAAACATTTTGTTTCTTAGTACATAGTGTCTTCTGCTCAGCTAAACATGTTCTCAAAACTCACTCTGAAGGTACTTAATTTTGGGCTTTTTTGTTGTACCCATGGCAGGAACTGTATCTCTAAATAGTACAGAAGTCTTTTAACGTATTAACATATTCTTATTGCACTGCACTTTGCCATACACTGCCTCTGAGCAGAAGAGATTAACATTATGGATTGTCTGCATGAACTCTGAAGATCTGCCAGATGAAAGGAAACCACTGTGGCTGAGTTATCTTATTGCCCTACCAAGTAAAGGCAGCATACCCACTCCAGTAAAACCCTTGGCTTTGATGACGCATCTTTATAGTTGAAAGGATACGCTGAAAGAATTACGACATCTATTTTACTGCAAGTTTTCCTTGCTTGTCTTGTGGCCAGTTATCTCCACTCATTTCCTGGAAGGAGAAGGTGGCATTTGAATATGGTGGGGAAATTATTGTATTTAAAATAAATGGTGTCTCAAGCTTGTGAATAATCCTTCAGAAGCCAGCAGCTAGATCTGTTGCCTATTGCAACCACGAACCAGGCTGATCTGAGGTAACAACTCCCGCTGTTGCTCCCCCAGTATTTATGCCGTCAGCTTGGCATGGCAGATGGCCAGGTGTGAGGTACCAGCCAAAGAACCACAGTTGGTTTCTGTCACAAACTTCTCACCTGGCAGCTGGCAAATTATCTAATGCCCTGTCACTATTTAGGCAGCTTCTAATTATATCACACCTCACCATCCATCCTACAGTACTTTATAGAAAGGTGGTCTCTTGAAGTTGGTTGTAAAGTTGTGCTCAAAGCCCTCCAGGGGATGGGTTTCCACTCAGTAACGGTAAGAAAAACTTTATTAAGGTTTTTCTTTATGTGTACATTTCATATTTAAAAACACAAGTGACAGTTCTAGCAGCATTTCCAACCTCAAACATAGAAAAATAAAAAATCTAGGACCCTTGAACCAATTAAAGTATCTTAAAATTAAATGACATGCAGAAAATCAAGATCAGTATGTGTACATTTTTGCCTCCTTCCTTCTGTACAAATTATTCAGCTTTTAACATTTGCATAGGTTTCTCCATAGCTATAAATACTAAAAGAAAAGAAAGGTAAGATCCTTCAGTAATCAGTAAATTATTAGAAATTGTAAGAAAAAAAACCCCGATGTTCTGAGTTTCACAAGAGAACTCTTGAGGCAGGTGATGCTGCTGAGAAGAAAAAAAAACCCTATTTTTAGCATGCTTTTAAAGAGGACTGGAGGAACATAGAAGACACAAGAAATAAATCCCCTTTCTGTTAGTCACACATCTAGAAAGGTTTAGACTCAAGAGGCTCATTAATGCTTCCTAGGGAAATCCATAGTGATTTTCCCTCTTCCTGTTTCACATAAACAAAAAAGAAGGGAAGAAATGGATAATAAAGGAGATTTCCTATTCCATCTGAATGATGAATGCATGACCTCCTCACTACTTCTTTATTTTGTGGTAAAAAAGCAAAACCATGCCATGCTTTCTTCAATCCCCCCTACTCAGGAAATCACAACATTTTGTTTCCATGGCTGGAATTAATTGCTTAATGATTAATGTTTTGCCAGCCAATCCCTCAGTCTGTGGTTTCTGATTAATGACAGAGAGGCCACAAGGCTCTCAGGTATTCAAACATTAGGTTCTGTCTGCGCTTTCACAGCATTTTAACCAACACACAGGATTTACATCGTTTTTAACCCTTTTATGGTGCCTCACACCATTGGGTTTTCATGTTTCCACTGACCCAGCTTTGATCTTTCAGTTAACTACTTCTGCACTCTAAGAAGACAAGCATTCCTCAAACCATTTGGATAAGAATGACTTTTCTGTTGTGTTTGTTTCAAGCTGTTATCACTCCAATACCCACACTGGGCAGCACTCAAAACAGTAACCCCTAAATACACTCCTTCTCTATTCACAGCATGAATTTTACATGTGACAAAGCCTTGCAGGTAAAACCATCTGTTTGCTTTGGGCAATGCAGCTGTGAAGACTTCTGGACACTGCACAGTGTGGGACCAAACTTTCTCAATTAACATGTACTATCAATGGACTACAGTTTTGGGGAGACAGATCTGGAGTATCTTCATACCACCCATTTTTCAGAAGGAAGAACACTCTCTGAAAAGCAGGTTCCTTTACACCAACACAAGCAGCCATCCCAAATCAAAGCACTAAAACCCACTGGTCATACTTGACCATTCTCAGCTATTAATCTCTTCAGTCAAAGGGGAGCTGTTGACACTTCTTGGTTGTAGATTAGCATCCTATAATTCTATTAATCTGACTTCATTCTGAAATGCACAAAGCACACTATTCTTTTCTACTTTTGCCCACATGTGGGTCTTTTTGTAACTGATGGCGCAAAGCAGCCAGTTTCAGAGGGAAATTACTATCATCTATCCCAGACACTTGTAATAGAGCAAGATAAATTCCTTCCAGAATGACCTCTTTCTCTCAGCAGACAAAATTTTGTTATTTAAAACAAAGTAAAATCCCGGGTTTAAAAGATGTTTTCTTCTATTTGAAATTATCTAAAGGGAAAAAAAATCTGTGCAAAATGCAGGGCACCAAGTGTTTATTCTTTTCTCTTCAGTATAATGTGTCCCTTCTCACATTTTTATAACATCATAAACCACCTGAAAGCTTGCAAAACAAAATCATCAGATTCAAATCAAAATAAGGTTTATAAATATGTCCTCTGAGGAAAGAGCTGAAAACATACTGGATGTTGCAGCCTTCGATATCCACCTACATTGACAGCAATCATAGATTTCTTTCTTTGCATTAGCCTGAATTTGCATATCTTCTTTTTCCTCTTTGTCACCATGACACAGTTTGGCTAAGAGAAGTTCAGCACCTTCGGGATCTCTGATAGTGGGTGGCATCACTTAAATCGGCTCCTCTTCTGCTACAGAATTGACCCCACCTGCGCTGTAGTTACTTGCAGTTGCCAGCAAAGACCTCGGGCACCAAAAAGAGCCACTGGTTAGGGCAAAAAAATGCATTGACTGTTAGGGGTAGCAGACTGCTAGAAGGCCAGCTGATCACTGTCTCTGGTAAATGTTGCTGGGGAAGAGACTGAGATTCTGGAATGGCATCCACACGTGGTGCCTACAGCATTTGATGGCTCTGCTCTATTATTCCCACTAGTCAGATTCAAGTTCTTAAGGTTTCTGCCTCTGCTCTCCTGTTTCTCACCCTACCATTGTAAGACAAGCCTGGCTTGACTTTCTGTCTGCCTTGCTTTCATTGCTGATGCCTTGAGCCACTTTCAGCTGACACAGCTTTCTCATTTTATGTTGTGAAGACAAAACTTTTTATGAATTAAAAAATGTTTATGAGACCATGCTAAAGCTCAGGGCTACAGTCCTCCTTGAAAGCTGCAGCAAGGTGCACTGCAAGGCAAAGTTACATTTACACTGTTAATGAGTTTATCAATCTGAAAGCTTATAGAGCAGCAATCACATACTGTACCCTCCGTGGGCCAACAACAACAGTTGCTGAAGACATATCACTCCTTGAGCAATGTTGTGCTTTGCATTTTCTGGTGTTTTCAGTTTTAACTTCATTTCCTGCAATCATGAACAGAACTTTCATGGGTTTTAAGTGCTCACACGTCACTGGAAAAGTTTTCAGCCTGTGATCACTGAGATCCTAGATCTGTGAACTACTTCTAAAAGGACTGTGAAAAGCCTGTTTTCAACTGGGTTTACTTTGCTATTAAGGAAATTTGAAGTATGCACCTCTACTCAGATATGCATCTGCAATTTGCAGGAGGAAAAAACCAATAAAGCTACCAGGAGGCCTGAACAGTAGAGTCTGAAAAGTCTCCAGCAGCCATGGGTCAATCACAAGAGCTCTGTATTACTACTTTAAGCACTCACACAACTGTATTTTTGCTGAGAAACCTGTACCTGGATTTATGTAGTTCTGAGTCATTCTTCTGAAGCTTTATGAACACTTCCCTCCCAGGCATCCCAAGAGACACGTTTCCTATAATTGCACTGTCACCTACTGGTGAAATCCGTCCCTCTCTGGAGGTGTGCAGAGTTATTCTTGAGTCCACTCAACTGCTGCATTTCTAAAGGGCAGCAATTAAAGGCCTTTTTTTCCCCTCCATTTTAATGGCTAGTTTCTCCCATGTTCTTGGAAAGCCTTGTAAGGTGCAAGTAAAGTCCTGACAAATTAATCTTCTATTTTAGTATTTTATTTGAAAAATATTACGACAAATGAGTAATTACAGCACAACAGCTGGCATGAAAAGAAGTACAGTCACTAAGATCAGAACTCATTGTGTGATTCTGTTACCCCACTGGCCTCAAACAGGCAATAAATGCCTTCAATTCTTTTGCTTAATTTAAAAAAGAAAAAAAAAAAAGTAGAGCCATTACTTAAGATTATCAATGACGGGTAATCAAGTGGCTGGCTGTCCACTTGGCTTGTATTTTCTTAATTTAATCAAGATATGCCCACTGCTTTCACACAGTGGTGGCTAGGTTTCCCCGGACTTTAAAGTCCATCTTCTCCTGAGATGCTGCCTGAGAAAGCTGCTTACAGGGAATAAATAACAGTTCTGTTTTCACACCTGATGGATAACTGATGGCCAAGACTTGCACCAGTACAGCGAGGGAAAGGATTCTGAATTAAATCTGTTTACTGAAGTGTGTAATTGCCTATACTAGAGATTAAAGCCCTTTACCCTTTGATTATTGTCTCATCCATGAAACTCGTTTCAGCTAAAATTCAGAATTGTTTTTCAGTTTCAAAAAAAAAAAACCTGTGTAAGTGGCTAGTGCAGCACTTCAAATACAAGGTCTGGCATTCAGTTACTCCTTCCTTTTGATCACGCAATCCGTGTAAAGACCAAAGTACTCCCGTCCCACGAAGCGTTTCCTGGCAGATGGGCTCCCACGGGCACAAAGCGATGCGCGCTCACAGGTGGAAGCGCAGAGGCGTGCGCGCACACCCACCCAAACCCCCGAGCGCTGATGCAGGTGTATCTCACCCCGCGTCTCTTGATCTCCCATGCAAACGGCTGCTGCCATTGCAGCTGAGCGCTCTATTGCTGAAGTTAATCATCGCCTACTCCTCGGCTCCGATGAAAGAGCGGTGCCGGGTTAACAACTTCTCCTCAGCGCTCCTGCTGGCACGGCGCCCGCCGCCAGCACTGCCCGCTCCGGGCTGCCCGGGCGAGCCCCGCCTGAGC
>WBNO01015279.1:0-16464 GCA_013400575.1 Peucedramus taeniatus | reverse complement strand
TGCAGCCTCTCGCCCACCCGGCCGCGATCCCAGCCGTCCGGCCGTGGAGTGCCCAGCAGCATCGTCAGCGCTGGGCCGCGACACCGGCCATGGCAAGGGGGCGGCGGGGAGGATGCGGGGCTGCTGCCGCCCCGGGCCGTGCCTGCGCTCAGGTCCCCTCGCCCCCCTGCGCCTCTGGCACTGGAGCGAGTGAAGCGGAGTCGTAGCGGCTCCTGCGGTTTTGGAGGAGAGGTGGGGACGGGGGAGGGAGAGAAGGAGGGTGGGAGCGAAGGGAAGCGGCTTCGACTCCAGGCAGTGCTGGAGCCACCTCTCGGGTGGATACACGGGGCGAGGAGCCAGTACCCAGCGCTCCCTCCGCCCCGCGCGGGGGCGGCTCCTGCCTGCCCCATCCCTGACCCTGCCTCTGCCCGGGAGGCTGCCCTCGCCTCGTCCTCCACCCAGCAGCGAAGAGGGATGGGGTGCCCGCCCTCTCCCGGCAGAGACAGGGGCCGGGGAACCGGCACAGAGCGCCGGGGTGAGAGTGCCCGTTCCGACTGGGAGCGGTCCCCGGGGATGCTGCCGAGACCGGAGCCGGGCTGGTCGTCCTGCTGTTGTCAGTTTCAAATTAAAGTGATGCGAGGATGTGGTGCGAAGAGCGCTCTCGGGTATAACAACTCTTCCCTCACAAGAACGTGGCGCTTGTGACTCTATCCCTTCTCCTCCTGGCTAGTGGTGCCTCCTGCCAGGCACAGGCACAGCACTGGCACTCATCTGACTCTTCAGAAACCGACCCAACTGGGATCTCACTGCACAAGTTCGCTGTCTTGTACTGAATTGTTGATTCTCACTTTGGAAGCAGGGCAGAGTTCTGTCTTTTGAGGTTAAAATGCAGTTCATCCCTCCCTAAAGTAATTTGAAGGGCTCAGGATGTGGTTTAAATGGGACATGAAAACACAGCTGGCCATGGAAATTCAAGACTGTGGTGCTGTTGCTACCAAGAAATGCCAGCATTTAAAGCTCCCAAGACAGGCAGCTGCAGCTTCTTCATAGGGAGCTGCTTAGCAGGCAGCAAAGACAGAATGCATAATCTATAGTAATGCAGTAGGGGACAAAAAGCCTTGATAGCAAGAGTCTGATGAACGCAGTAGAGACTATGCTTCTGGAGACATAATTTTTCTGCTGCCTACACAGAAATAGGAAACATCTACATATCCCAAGATCACTGTGTGCCACACTCGTGATTGACGAAATGTCAGGGAAGGTGTATTATTCTCCATGAAGCAGAGATCACATGCAAAGCCCATCTGTCCGTGGTTATCCTCCTTTCAATCTGTGGCGTATCTTTAAAGTTAGCACCTCTAATTTGAATGCTACTTGTCTTTGTGCTGGGATAGGAGTTGGGTGAGCAGGAGCCAATTGCTCTGTCATCTGTTTGTCAGGTAGTCTCTTCTCAATACCATGTGGGTGGCTGTGTCCACCCCTGAGACTGCAGCCAGCTTATCTTTTCCTGTACCAGTCTCCACCTTTAGGAGTGTTACAAATACTATAGCAATGCCAAATCCACCTCCTGCGGGGGGCAGAGGGGCAAATTAATCATGTGCTTGTTCACAGTCCTGTGCAGCACATTTGATAGTCTCAGTAAGACCCAAGCCATGCTTTCATCGTGTCACTTTGAACAGTTTTCCTGTAACTTGAAGATTTGAGAACAATATTGACCTTGCAAAGTTGAGCTTGGCAGAAGGGGTCCTGAGAGGTCCTACTCTGACAAATTGTGTAGGAATATTCACAAATGTCTCCAGCTGCAGATGGAACAAGAATGACTGGTGGTCATACAGTGCTTAGTTAAAGTGTGTATGTGATATGACTTGTCTTACATCACCTTAGTCATGTTTTTTATTGTTGTTGTTGTTTTGGTTTGGTTTTTTTTTTCTCTGTAATTTTGCTTTTTTCCCTTGCCCATTCTTCTCATGGGGCTCACCTGTGCAGAACGATGCCTCAGTGCCATGATGACTGAACTATTCATCTACAAGGTGGAAAGAAAAACTGAGTTCAACACTGAGATCTCTTGAAGGTGCTGACAAAAGACAGCATGAAATTCTGCCACCTCTCAGATGGAGGGGGTCAAAGAACAAAACAACCATCACTGTGTGGCATGTGGCAAGAATTTTGCAAAATGCCATTGCAGGTATGAGGAGTGAATAATTTTTGTAAGTCACTTGGCTTGGCACTTGTTGAAACAGACATACAGTGCTGTTCCTTATTTTATTCAAACTGTGTTCTAACAAGACCAAAACTGAGTGACCAACACAACTACCATTTAGTGTATACTTGCTAGGAGAATTAGATATTATAAGGTCATACCTTTTTCTTTTTTTCCCCTTCTTTCCCTTCCAAGGAACTGTTATCCCTTGCTCTTTGTTCTTCATCTTCTTTCATCTTTTTATCATTTCATACATGAAATCACAAATGGGCTATATCACAGCAGTATCTTATTCTAATCAGCTTTCTTATTATCTCCTCTGTTATACTGATTACTTTCTTCCATAGAACCCTTACGACTTCACTTAATCTTTTCAGAATACTCAACAAATACCTTGTGTTATCTGATTTCTGGGGGAAAGCATAAAAGTTGTGAATTGCCCCCAGATTTAAAACCATGTGATTATGTGGGGGAAGGGTAGTAGCAAAAGTGAAAGTTTCATAGCAGGGACTCAGAAAATTTCTGCTATTCGTAATTACTTACCGAGAAGAATGTTCAATATTGATACTCTAAAGTTTCTCTAGACTTTGAGAATTACTAGAAAAAAGTTAGCAGTCTATACATAACACCTTATTTTGATGCCTAACTTTAGCACACTGAATCCAAATGCTTATATGTTACTTGCACTTTTTCAGGAACCAAAAGGTTTGACTTTTCATTTGCACTACTTTATTAATTTCAGAAACGTTGCTCTTGATTACATCGTGAGACTTGGAATAAAATTTCTGTTTTCCACCCACAGATCCTGAGTTAAAGAAATTTAATAAAAAAGCTGTAGTGAAGGAATGATATGGTTACAAAATCAGACACCAAAACAGTAGGAAATAAAGCAATTTGTCTACATAACCTAATTTAAATTCTGATTCGTATGATATTATTACACAGTGTTGTTCCATGGGTCTATTCCTCAAAAAGTGTATAGAATGAAAGACACTGCTCAATGTTCCCTGTCCTCATGTTCCAATCTATGCCTTATTTACAGCAGGTCATTTAAGCTGTGCTTTGCAAATAGAATTTTTTGTGTTTTAAAACTATACTTAGCAGTCTAGCTACTAAGTGCCTTACAGTATGAATGAATGAATGGGTGTCTTTACAACATCCCAAAAAGTATAAAGCTGCTTTTGTTTAAGAAGGGAAGACCTGAGGCACTGAGTTTCATTACAGAAATGCTCGTTCATTTTGGGTGCCCACTGGAGATGCCTTTTGGCCTTCTTTTTCAGCATACTTAGTATTATACAGTTAACATATATCCATCTTATTGTTCCAGAGTTCCCTTTAACTTCTTTTCCAGTTCTGAGTACTCAGCACTTTGGTAAATTGAATACTGGGCATTCTAATTTGAATCCCCAGAAAAATGAGAAATACAATTAGTGCACCTCATATGGAGACAGCTTGGGTGTGCCTGCCCCTGTGGTAGAGACATGCCCTCAGAGCCTCATAAACTACCAGAAAAGAGGCAGGTGTTATTTACCCGCTTTGGCAGATGGAGATGTACAAAGAGGTTAACCCTTGTACACAGAATCAAACAGGAAATCTATGGTAGGAATTGAAATTGAAGCCAGATAATTCATGTGACCACAGACATTACTTTACTCCCTGTTTTGTGGATGCATATTAGTCAGTTTGCGTGGGACTAGTGTTAGGGAAAGGACAATATTTATTGACCTCCAGATGTATTTAAAATAAAAGCAGTTGAATGTTTGCTTTGGATTAAGTCCAAAGTACACAAAATACTTCGGTGTACCACACAACTTCAAGAGCTAAACTGCAGTTTGCTTCCCACATTTGCTTATGTTTTGCTGTGAAAAATAATTCAGAGGGTTTTTTCAGTAACATTTCCTTATGTAGGGATATAAAGTCTCCCTGCCTAGACTTCATTCCCTGTATTTGAGTTGTGTTTTTAGACTGTATTGACATTGTCATGTGTGACAGTAGGTGAGGATGAATCTATTTGTTTAGGACTGTTTCTTGACATGGCAGAAACTCAGTGTATGCACCAGCATCCTAACTTTACTAGCCAGCCTCTCTGTCCTCTTGTTGTCCTGTTGTTATACTTCACTAGACTTTTGTCATTGATCCTGCGAGGGATCTCACCCCCCTGTTTAAGGGGGTCTCTGAGCTGTTGACATCTGGTGGATATTTAGAAGGTTAGTTAGAGGATGCAGAACAGTCACGTGGATTGAGCCAAGTCTAACACAAGCCATTATCTTACTCAAGATAAGGCAAAGTGCATTTTTTGTACCTATCACTCTTGTTCCTTATGTGCCCAAGACATGTACTGAACATATCCTTTTATGTAAAAAGACTGAGGCACTGCTTAGAAGTACAGGGTTCTGTTAAAACCTGGGTTGGAGCCTTCTGCCAGTTTTTGGACATGTTAAATTCAATCATTTAGAATATCCTGAAAGTGTAGTAAAACCTTAGGTTACATGCACACAGTAGAGTTAGTTCTGTGCCTGAGAATATATCACAGTGTGTGTGTCCCTCTGTGAGGTGACTCTTAAGTAAATTGCCATCATTCAGGCGTTTTGTCTAATTAGCAGAACAGCTGCCTTTGAAAGCATTCTTATTAAGGTCTGATGTCTTGAGAATTATTTAATTAGAAGGAAGCAAATCACTGGTGTAAATGGCTCTGTTGAATTCAGAGGATTTGTTTTGAATTGAAAAAAATGACCATGTAACCTGAACTACAGGTTACATGGTAATGGATAGGGAAAAGGAAGTGAGAGTGTAGCTCTCATGGATACAGCTTCTACGACAAAACTAGAGTTGAGTTGATGGAAATCTTTAGAAGGGAGAATCTTCTAAAAACATGAGTAAAATCCTGTCTTCAGCTACAAGGGATTAAGAGATGTCCATCTGTTTTTGTGCTTATTTCTGTTTATTTTTCGTGGGGTGGCAGATTGATTCTCTTGTCACACTCCCAGCAAAATGGTGGAGGTTGCAGGGAAGGGAGGAGGGAGGAGGCGTTACTAAGGACTGTCACAAGCTTAGCATTAAAGTGCTTATTCTTGTCTTTCTCCAGTTTATGCTCTCCAACTGAAATTTTTGTAGCTAAAAGTCTTTATTTTGAACCACGTAAAAATTTGTCCTTAACCATAAATTGGTGGATAGATAGGCAAGCTGGAGAGGCCATTGGTGGATAGATAGGCAAACTGGGGAGGCACATGAGCAAGTATTAAACAGATGGGGTCCTCAAGAAGCAAGAAGATGCAGGAGAATGGAAGGATTGAGGAAGGCAGAAAGAGTGGTACACAGTAGTCAGAATAAGTCTAGGGACAAAAGTCTAGGAGTTAAGCCAGAAAACAGGGTCAAGTGTATCAGTTATTTAGAAAGAAAGGGGGATGTGGAAGCCTAATAGAAAATGGGAAGAAAAATATGTCATACAATTTGGTGTTATTGTAAAGGCTTGACATCCTAATTAGCAGGGAAGAAGGTGAAGCACTAGGAAATAATTTGAGTTGCTAAAGATCGAAGTTTACCGTAGATCATAACTAGAGGTGTCTGGGGGGTACATGGGCTGAGTATGGTTGGCCCGGGGCCAGTGCTTAGAGAGTTGCTGCACCTCCACATGTTCAGGGACAAAGTTGGTGTAAGACACTTTGGAAATAAAGGAAACTTTTAATTTTGGTGTCTCTAAGAATGAGATGTCAAATTTAAATGGTAGGTGCTTCTGCCATGTGATGGAAGAGTTCTAAAGGGAGGAGCTAGACCAGAAGGCTGTCCCGCAGAGGAACTATCAGTAACTTGCTGCCAAGAGGTACAGCAGACCTTCCTGATCACTTCAAAACCCCTTCTCAGTTCTGAAGGAAGAAGCCAGGCTGGCTTGCTTTGTCCAAGTCTCCTCTGAGGTGGCTTGTAGCCTTGCACTGGATTGTGCTCACTTGGTGCTGATTGCCTTTTTTCACCTCAGCTCCTGCTGAGAACAGTTTGCAGGTGAACGCTTGCCACAAATCAGGCACACAAAGCCAGGACACATCTGCCTGGTGCTGTCATGTCAGAAGCCAGGGAGAATAATGATTGTTTCTCTACATTTGAGTGATAACTTCTTTAACACCTATGGGTCTCACTGGCATACTGATGAAAATTCAGAACTGCCTACTAGTCAGTCCTGATACTAGTACCTAATTCTCTCTCAAAACTGCCCTGCGCTCCATGTTTCTTCCCACCAACTGCAGCTTGTATTTTTTTCCCCAGAAAACCTCACTTTCTCCCAGTCCTCCTGATTTCCTGTTGGCTCTGCAGCAATATTTTTCTGCCATCATTATAATTCATAATGCTTAGCAAGTTCACATCACGTGGAGATTTAATTATAATCTTGTTAAAAACTCTCTTCTTGATTGTTAATATTAAATGTGAATTCCATCAGTGTTGCAGTAGAATTGCAGACCCTTCTCCCAGTTTGGTTCTTGGTCTTCATTATTGCTTTTCTTTTACTTCATTCCCTTCAACAGCTTTTTAATATAGCTGATCATGTTTGCATATCCAAGAAGCCACTTTTTCTGTTTGTATGCCAGGTTACACCAAGTGATTTGTAATCCTTCATTCCGGGGTCTGCTTTCATTCTTACACATGCAGTTTATTTTTACTTGTGGCCTTTCCTGCTATTATTTGACATATTTTTAGATTGCACAGCTGACTTCTAAAAATATTTTGAATCACAGTGCTGTTTGGTTGATTTAACCATTTATCATTTTAATTTTCTTGTAGCCCAAGGGATCATAATTTTCTTCTTTCACTTGCCCAGCATTAGGAAGAATCCTTCAAAGCTCTAGTTACACCAATTAGATAATTGTTGTTCCATTGCTTTTTTTTACACTGTACATTTCACATCAGATTCTTAACGAGCATTTATATGTAGATTTGTCTTTTCATCATTCTTTGTGATGAATGTGTAATTCATCATGATGTGTGAATGTGAATGAGTGTGTAATACTCTCTGATATTTCTGTTTTCAAAATTCCATACTTCTCTGAAAAATAAAGCAAATCCTGGTGTGTGTGAGATCTGAGTCTACTTTTTCGAAAAAGGAGTGTGTTTTCAGCTGAAGCAGTTACAGGCCAGTGTGCAGTTCCAGAGTATAAAGTCCTGCCGTTCTGCAGAATTTCACTGATCAACTCTGAGGCCTTATAAAGGAAGGGCACTATGTTTTTTCCTGGATAGATGCAACTTAAAGTTTAGTTAGTGCAAAAAAACCCCAAAGAGTCTTTCTGCAATGAGAACAAAACACAATGCCAGAAAAAGAGAGGAAGAAAAAAGGGTCCTTACATGGCACTGTAACAAACTTAGTTAAAGATGACAAAAGTGTTCAGGACATAAGGTTAGAGGGCCCCAAGGCACCTATTCAGCAAGATATGTAAACACTCACCTAACTTTAAATAGGTGAGTAGTCCCACTGAAGTCAAAAGCACTATTTCCATGCTTAAACTTTGACATAAGCTTTAATAGCTCGCTAAAGTGAAGCCTGGCAACCCACTATTTTTAATCTTGCACAATATACCTCTAATTTCTGGGTCAACAGGGCATTCAGAACTAAACATCTTCTAATAAAAAGAGTTAGCTTAAGGATATCAGGAGAAAAAAAAAAGAAAGAGGAATTCTTCCTACGTTTTTATAGCATGCTGATTTAGCTAGTGTTCATCTTTATTTGCATTGGAGATCTGTGCAGGTATTGAGGGTTAGACTGCAATGCAGAGGATGGCATGGTAATATACTTTTATTGACTAACAGGCATTGAATGCGTGCAGATACTGCCCCCTTAACTTCCTGGATGCTCGCAGACATGCTCCTTTTGCATTCTTTCACTAAAAAGCACTAAAAAGCAAGCCAAAAACATGCTGGCTTGCAAGGACTGATTTTATTTGGCATGCTTTAAAATGCATTCTCTTTTCTAGGAAAAATAAAATGGGGCTGATCCAGTTTATGACCACTGACCTGAATGGTTAGGGGAAATACTTTTATGGGCTTTGTGAGCTAAGAATATTTTTATGATAGTGTATAAAAATCACACAGCACTGTGGTGACTGGGAATTGTTTTCACTCAATCAACTTGTTCTAGAAAGTGCAGATCTGCATTTCCCCACAAAAGCACATCAGTGTCAGCAACATCTGAGAGGGAAGAAGAGATCTTATCAAATTCTTGTTTCATTCCGATAATGTTAAATGTCCTTTTCCTTTCACTAGGATGGATGCATATGAAAACCCATATAATGAATCCTGTGTTTCTGTCATAGCTTTACTTGTTTATAAGAAGAAGTAGATATATGCAAAACATGCCTTGAGAGTGTGCTTTTTTGCTGAGTCTACCCTGAAAGAATTATTCACAGAGCTACAGTTATGTCTCCATTTCCTAAAGCTGGGGCCTATCTTGGTCCCATAGCTAGGTCATTAATAAAACCATAGCAGAGATTGCTTCAGCATTATAAATTGGCAAAATTTACTGGTGTACATCACAACACTGCAGTATTGCTAAATGAATCTGTGGAGCAATGTGAGATCAAACTTCTCTCATCAGTAAAGTCTTTGCTTAATTTTGTTATGTCTAGAAAGAGCAGTGGCAAATTAAAATATTGATATTTATTTCCTTTCCACTTCTTTTTTTCCTGTAAAGGTTAACTAATCTAGCTACTGAATAAAACTGAATTACTTTACAATGATTCTTTGCTCTTAGGCATATTGCAGAAGAGCTGTGCTGGCAAGAAGATGGTGTTTATTTTTTGAGACTGTATTTTCACCATGTTATGCAACACCAGCAGGTTTGCAAAACTCCAGTTGCATATCAGTACCAACAGTTAATTTTTTCCGTGCTTTTCTATTTGCATGTAGGGTCTGCTGAATTCATCATCACCTTTGCAGCAGGGTGGTGACAGGGCAGTTACAAGTCATTAGCGAGCTGTGGAAAAACAAATGGAAAACTTGTAAGCACGCTGAGATGCTGACTGTGTGCTCAGCAGTGGGATGGGCTAAAGCACATAGTGCACATTCCAGGATGGGGAAGATGAATGGGAGATGCATAGCTGGTCTCTAATTCCTCAGCCACCGAGGCTGTGGAGTTCGTGCTTTGTTTAACATTTCTGTTCACATTTTTTAAAAACGTGAATAGGCTGTGAACAAACATGCGAACACACATATACATTATCTATGGCCTGACTTTGCCATGTCACCATCTTTAAAACTTACTCCTCTTCAGCAAATTTGTCAGATGCCTATGAAGATTCCTTGGTTACATTCTTAATTGTATTTTTTATTAGACTAATTTGATTGCCAAGTATGTTGCCATGTGAACACCTGGGAAAGACAGGGACCAGGAAATTGTAACTAAATTTTTTCTCAAATACTGCGTTCTTGAAGACACCGTAAGTATTATAAATAAGTATCCCATGCCCAAGTAATCCTGAATCATAATTTGATTGCAAAAAGACATGTAACAGAGTTAACTGGGCATGAGAGGTTTTGGTATTGTGCAAAATATATACTACTATGTTCTCTACATACTACCATGTGTAACATCGTATCCCTCACCACAGGAAACTCACATGGCCTCATTCTTTTTCCATACGTTTTTCTGATGTAAAAATGTGAACGTACAAGGCCTCTCTTACTTGTCTTGCTGGTTTTTTTGGCTGCAATGATACAAGGTACTCTTCCCACCTGTGTCAGCTATGAAATAAGCATCTTGAGTCTCACCTCCTGCTGAATATTCTTATACTCACCCTCAGAGGTATTGTGCAGAGTTTGCTTCAATGGAGAGGAAGAGGATCTTACAGAATTGACAGTGGCCTATGTCAAGTGTGTGCTGAGTTAAAGTTGCATCAAGGCTGAGACAGCAGAGAAATTCCCTAATTCCTGGAGAAGCACAAGCTATACTGGAATGTACTTCAGTTATAGCACTACTAGAAAATTTCACATGGCAATGACTCTTTACTCCCTGCATAGAAATTATCTGTCCATTAAAGTTATTGGGACAGATCCAGTGTGAAAAATCAAGTTTGGTCTGAGCTTGGCCGACAGCATGTAAGTCTCCTGGTGTGGAGGTTTTGCCCTGTGGATGCAGGTGCCCACCAAAACTTCTCTCCACTTCTCAGATGGACAGGGGAGAGAAAACATAATGGAAGGTTCCTGAGTTGGAATAAGGACAGGGAGAGATCCCTCACCACTTAATGTCAAAACAGCCTCAATTTGAGGAAAAAATTTATTACCAATCAAAATCAGATTAGGATAATCAGAAGTACAACAAATCTTAAAAATACCTTCCCCCCAACCCCCCTCCTTCCCAGGCATAGCTTTATTCCTGATTCTCTATCTCATCCCCTCCAGCAGCACAGGGAGATGGGAATGGGAGTCAGTTCATTACCTGTTGTTTCTGCCACCGCTTCCTCCTCAGGAGGAGGCATCTTTCCCATGCTTCATTGTGTGGGGTGCCTCATATGGGAGACAGTCCTCTATGAACATTTCCAAAGTATGTCCTTCCCACAGGCTGCAGCTCTTCACAAACTGCTTCAGTGTGGGTCTCTTTATAAAGGGTGAGGTCCTTCAGACACTGGCTCCTCCAGCATGGGCCACATTGGTGTCACAAGTCTTAACAGGACCCTGCACCACTGGGGGCTTCCCACGGGGTTACAGCCTTCTTTTGGGCTTCTTCATATCTGCAGGTAGGTCTCTGCTGCCCTGTGGACCTCCATGGGCAGCAGGGGCACGACTGGCTCATTATGGTCTGCACCATGGGCTGCATGAGAATCTCTGCTTCTGTGCCTGAAGCACCTCCTCTCCCTCCTTCTGCACTGACTGATGTCTGCAGAGTTGTTTCACATATTTTCACTACTAAGATACAATCTTCTCTGGCTGCAGATACATCATTTTCCCCTTCGTAAATATGTTCCTACAGAGGCATTAATTACCATTTCTGATTGTCTCAGCCTTGGGCAGCAGTGCATCTATCTTGGATCCGGTTGGCATTGCCTGTCTCAGATATAAGGGAAGATTGAATCTTCTCGGAGAAGCCACTCCTATAGCCCCCCCCTCCCTAACCTCCAAAAGCTTGCCATGTACATCCAATATACCTGGTAATAAGTTCTCTCATTCTCTTAAGGTAAGAAACACGCTGCCACTGGGAATGGGTGAAGCACAACTGCAGGACTCTTTCTAGGGCTCTTTTTTCCACTGGCTGTGGCAAGTGTGCTTTGGTGTTGTGGGCATATGTGCTCCCTCAAATACCAGTGCCAAGGAATGAGGAAAAGAATTTCAGAGGAGCATTTACTCCTCACAAGGGTTTTTTTGGTTATTACTATGTTTATAAAACACTGTAGGCCATGGTGCACTGGTACACGGTTACTGCCACGTATACTGGTATGAGAACCAGAAAAATATAGCACTGCTACAAGGCAACCATGACTTTTACATCAGCAAGGGACAGGCATTTCTAAAGCTTAGTCAAAGCTTTGACTGCCTACCCTATTACATTAATTTAACCTGGATCTTGGAGAAGGGGTTTGCAGTTGCAGTGTCTATTTGCAAGTTTTTCCAGAGCTAGATATTTAATATTTATCAATGATCAAAGAAAAACTATCAGTAACACTGTCAGGAATCCTGCATGACATGGAGAGAAAGAAAGGAAATCTGAAGTCACTTAAGTGATTAACTGACCCGACAAAAATTATTCAGCTCAAGTTTGGATTTTGTAGCTTGTCCTTCTCCTATTTGCACTTTTGCTCTTCATCTCTTAGATCTGACGTTCTTCACTCTCAGGAAACTACTGGTGTTTCTGTTCTCACTAACCATGGGAGCACTGCACTGTTTTGGAGATTTGGAGTGAGCTGCTACAGTAGTGCAGTATGTGTCCAGGGGTACTCTTTCAAGTCCGAGCAGGGCTGTGTGGCTGCCCTTGTGTTGGAGTCCCTGAGCTCCTTTGTGCTTCAGCACTGCCAGTCTGTAATTGCAATGCTAGCTCATGGCTCTATGCCATGGCTTGAGGGTCCCCTGGGAACGTTGTGCAAGCCTGCCTGAGAGACACCAATGCTCTCTCACATCCATGCCTTCTGCAGCAGCATGAGAAAAGTAGAATCAAGTAGCACAAACTCTTCTCTTCTCTTTTACTGAACTGAAATTATCCATCAAGTTGTTTCCAGTCCTGCTTCCCTGATTCCTTTTCTCTGCTGCACTAATAAATTTCCTCTCTCTTCTGTGTACATGTGGTTCTTCAATAGCTGTTTCTCATCAGAGTATAGATACATGGCAGAAATCCTTACCCTGAAATTTTCCTTGCAAAAGCGACCATACCCATATTAGCAGCAAGGTAGATATTTTTTTCCATCTTCTTCTGACCTTAAATGAGACATTAGTGTTTTTTAAACCTTGCTAGGAATTCCAGAAACACTAAGATCAGCTCTCTCCAAACACTAGTGTGGATCAAGTTCTTCATTCTCTCCTGACACAGGGGCAGCTGCTATCCTCATTGCTACAATGAAGAACATCTGCCATCTGTTATCTAGAGTGTGAAACCTTAGCTAACAGCTACCTTGATGAATATTTTTAATACCTGTAAAATAACACTGATGCATCAGCTGTTGTACAGATTAAGGAGAAACACTTGCAAAGAACCAAAGCATCTCCACATGTGCGGGTACCCAAAGAAATACTTTATCTTCACAGAACAGGATATTTAAAATTAGATACTCAAATCCCCTTCATTGCAAGCAATTTCTTGTGCAAATACTGTAAAGCTTTTCCTAAAGAGAATTCAGAAATCTAGATTTGCTTTGTGTAAATTTTTGGTTTGCTAATCAGCATATTATGTTGCCAATCTACTCTGGCTAGAAGACAGCAATCCAGCCCTCTCAGGACATCAAATTATGGTAGCAACAGGAAATCTTTGTATTTTCAGTCCTCTGGAAGCAATGTTAGAATGCATGACATCTCTCCACCACATAAGCTGAAGTGCAGAGGAGATGGCAGGCTTTGTTATCCTATGACAAGCTTTGGGATATGTTTCTATGTCCCTAGATGAATGTGGGAAAATGAGAAAATAAGTTGAGACTTGAGAAGATGTAATGCAGGAGAAAATGCTCACTTCCCTTTCTCACATTGCTGAAGAGAATGAAGGTGGGACAAAAAGACACAGTTTGCTGTCTTGCAGGTTGAGAAGTAACTGTCTTAGATAAACCCTCTGAGCCTTCAAGAACACCATGTGAATTCTACAGGAGGTTTTCTGGAGAACAGTTGCTTTGCAAACTTAGCAGTCTCTTTTCCACCATTTAGAGCAGCAGCTTGTCCCCTGTAATGGCAAAGGTTATGATGACAGTCAGAAGATAACAGGTATTGGTTTCCTGCCGCCTCAGTTTGAAATGCTTTAGTCCTACCCAAAGTACACTCCCCACCTGATGCTGATATCAATATCAATATTTACACACCAGTTTGGACTTGGAACTCTCCAGTAATTTTTGCAGCACTCCTGCTTCCTTGGTGTTTGAATTCGGGCTTGTCACTTTGTCTGTCTTTGTCACATTGGGAACCTCCTCAAAGAGCGTAGCCATGTGATATGACCCCAGGAGCTTGTGCTCTGGGTCTTCATATCTGGAGCATGGATAAGAATTTCTTCTCTATGCAACTGGTTTCTGGGCTAAGTTCTCCAATGAGGGCTGTAATTTCTGGTATGTGAGCTCTTGGCCTGACAGTGCTATGCTTCTCACTTGGTTCAAAGTTAATTTTACTTACACAACTATCAGATCTTATAACCACAACCCCTGTTCCTTTGGCTTTCCACCTGTGTGTGTATGCAGTGTGATTTCTAAGAGGGAATAATGCCTTTGCTATCAGAAAGAGGAATCTTTAATAACCTCTATGGTTTTATAATCCTTTCTTTAATTTCCTTTTAAATTAATCCAACCCTGTCTTGCTGTGACATATGAGGTGCTCTGCCTAAAAAGACCTAAATATGATTAGATTACAAGGTACTTCAAATATATCCCACCTTTGGCTGTTTTTGAGCTGCTTAGAATTAGTGGAACTATGGGGCAATGGGCAGAAGTCTTACCCCAAGTACTTTCCCTTTGGCTGAAACTCCAGGATGCATCCAAAACGCCATAGCTAGTGTGTGCAGTACAGTCATGTCAGCAGGAAAAGTGGGGACCTTAAGAATGTTTCCTGTTATGACATGGAAGCTCTACTCCCTGCAGTTCATGCATAAAATACCGTGATGTCCCAGCCTGGAAGGTTGGGAATGTAACAAACACCATAATTGCAGTTGGACTGTGATCCTGCTGCCACAAGAAGTCAATAAGTGGGTTTTTTTCGCTCACGAGATTTCAGCATCAGCAGAATCCACCTCCAGTCCATGTGGGAACACCTCACCTTTCCACTGCTATTGCTTCCTCAGAGATCAAAGTCACCATCACTCCCTCCTTCCCCTGGGGTAGTTGCAACAAATGGATGCAATGTTTCACTGGGAACA
This sequence comes from Peucedramus taeniatus, assembly GCA_013400575.1. Taxonomy (NCBI): domain Eukaryota; kingdom Metazoa; phylum Chordata; class Aves; order Passeriformes; family Fringillidae; genus Peucedramus; species Peucedramus taeniatus. The sequence continues at coordinate 1,780 of WBNO01015279.1, read as the reverse complement.
ACTCAGTCAGGAAAAAACTGCAAACCAACCCATCAATGAAAAAGGCTAAAGGAAGTGGAGGCCATAAAAATCCAGTGCAGCAATAGAATGTTAGTCAGTTGGCTTCAGATCCAATCCACCATACATCTCATTTGGTGGCTTATCTGCTCTAAACTCAGACACCATGCTCAGCATGGCCCTTTGGCCCTCTGGGAGGCACCCCACAGCTGCTTCTCATGGTGCTATGGACCCTGGAAATTGTTCCTTCATGAAATGAAAGGAGGACAGGAGCAGGTTTCTGCTGTGTGGTGCCTCACCTGCCTTCCACTGTGTGCTGTTGTGTCAGAACAGCAGCTGCAGAGGAACGTGGTGGTGGAGGCCAAGGTGCACATATGGGAGAGGGCACACGGGTGAGGTGCAGTTGCTGAAGATGCATACCTCTTTTGCAGCTGGGGTTGCTGTTTGCAGATGGGGTGATGCTAGTTCATGCTTTGGTCGTCTTTTGCGTGGTCCATAGTGACATCTAATGGCACAGCCCCAGACTGCACCACATCTGGGGAGAGCTAATGGAGAAAAAGCTGGGCTTGCCAAACATTTATCATTTGACAGGGCAAGGTAAATTCTGTCAGGGGTGAAAACCCATATATGCTGTATTGAACAAAACACTACTTGTAGCCAAACTATGATATATATTACCTGAATAAAGCTGGGAAACAATCTAAAGGTAGCGTTAGGCTGCTTTTTAAAATGTAAAATATTTCATGTAATCTATTAGGTTAATGAACTATCAGTAAGTCTAAACAGTATTAAAGGAAGAATTTAGGACAACGTTTCAGAAAGGAGTCAATCCCAAATATTCTATTTTGAGTTTGATGTGATGCACCACTTTCATATACATCTACCTCTATTAAAAAACTACAAGATTCAATGAAATTCTTTTGCAAGAAATACCATATTCTAAAAAAATATGCTCCATAAAATATTTTCAACCACTTGTGTGTTGTGACATCATTTTTTGAACTGTGCAAATTTTAGATCAGAAATCTGTCCAGTCCCTTTTAGGTACCAGTAAAGGCACCATTAATTAATGTTGAAAAAAATACTTTATCTGTTGTGTTCAAGTGTAAGAGGCCAACATATAAAATATGTCATCCCAAACAATAGAAAACAATATCAAGAAAACCTTTGACATTATTGAAGACAACTTTTTAGGAAAACAGCTGTTTCCCTGTTTACCTTAAATTTATGATGCTTTATTTGCAGTAATAGACATTGAATGATATTCCATTTAAATTAGTTTCAGAATTGCCAAACTAAAAGGAAAAATCTAACTGCATTTTATCTATATATGTGTGTGTGTTGGTGTATAAAATGCAGTTAGTACGTTGTGTGTAGTACACTTAAAGAGTGCCAGCATTAGCACACACTGTTTTTAGGTAGGTTTTTCATCCCTAGTATAAATTCACAAAGCAAAACAATGCTTACTTGCACTTAAGACATATGAATAACTATTGGTTCTGACTTTAAGGCTGAGCAGTGTACAGTGAACTCAGGGAGAAAGTGGCTTTCCTCCTGCAATCCCTTAGACTTGCAAATTCATAAGTATAATTTATCAAGAAAAAAGGAATTAATCTTTCTCTTTAAAAGGAGATTTATAAAAGGCATATATAAGCTTTTTTTCAAAGGATTGTTTTCTTTGTGGGTTTTACACTAGGAAATAGAGTTTCTAGTTACCTTTTTCCTTTAAGTCTTTATAGGGAGATATATATTATCATTATATATATATTATATTATATATTTT
>WBNO01015269.1:44083-63370 GCA_013400575.1 Peucedramus taeniatus | reverse complement strand
CTGTCCTACTACTTTGTTACCAAGAGCTTTTGGAATAAAGATAACATGACCAGTTGATCGTCTCTGGTAACTTTATATGACACTGGTCTTCCTAATCAATGATGGCACGCACAGGGTTTCCTTTTCTGGAGCTAATGTACAAAACCACCAAATATTCCCTCAGTAAAGGAAAGGGGTGCCACCCCTTCAGCTTGACAGCAGCCACATTACACACGGGAATGTTAACATGTGAAGCTCTCCAGGCCTTGGAGGAGTGAACAGGCAAGATACAGCTTAGTTTGTCCATGCCTCTTTATTTGGGAACACCATTTCCACTGAGAAAATAAATCATTGCTTTTGAAGCCAGTTAAGATCACCTGCCAATGGAACAAAGATGTTGAAAGGACCAAGAATTTCTTGAATTTAAAAATGGGTTTGTAAGTTGTACTAACACCAACATTTTTAACAGCTTCTGTGCAATCCAGTTGGGCCACATACCAAGAATACAAGAAAGAGGAGGAGCACTGTCAGAAATCAAAAAGGGAACTGTCATAAGTAGCTTTGTCTGCCTTGCCTCAACAATTGCAGAGTGCATGAAATACCCCAATAAATACTGCTACTGAGAATTACTGCAACCTGAAGCACTATACTCTCTTCACTTGCTACCTGTTCCCAGCAATGTGCTGCAACTTGTCCTAGGATATGCATTTCTGACCAAGGCAACACAGAAGGGCAATAAAAGTAGCTGCTCACTCACACATAGTATTTTCAGAAAAAGGTCATGTATAAATCTGCATCAGTGGAAAAAGCAGCAAAAAAGAACAAGAAACCCTTTCTCAGAATAAGCAGAAGCATTGAACCAATCTTCAGCAAAAAACAAAACTACTGTAAAAAACTCTCTGTCCAGACCAGGTCAGAAATTTGAGGAGGGAAAGAAGGTAACAGAAATAACTTTCTGGTAACAGAAAGACAGTCACAAACCATTGTCTGGCCAAATCTATTCTCAAATACGACAAGTTTGATCCACTGATAATGTTCTCATATTTGTTTATGAGCTGTTTCATACAGCTCTCCACAATATTCAGCTACTCTAAGCAGCAATACTGAAGCGTTCATTAGAAAGTGGAGTCTTGGGGTTTTTTAAATTTGTTTAATGTGACTTTTGGGGCTTTATTTGTTCGGTTGATTTCTTTTTTTTAATTTTATTTTTAATTTGAGCATAGGTCTTCAGCTTAGAAATGCCTGTCTAGCATAGAGTAGAGAGCACCTGAGGCATAAACTGATTGCTGCCTTTTGCATTCAGCCTATTCCTGGTAAAATCAGTAGCTATAAAAACAAAACAAAAAAAACCCTCAAAACAAACCACTCAACAAATAAACCCTACCAATAATTATATTCTTTGAAAACTTACTTTTTCCTTCAGTTGATTCACTTCAGCTATTGTTACTGCATGTTTTAATTGCAACTGGAATAGAAGAAAAAATGGTATCAGCACACACAAAATTACAGTTGATAATGGTAGTTTTAAGTATTTCTCCATGATTCCCTTTTTCCCTAAACCATTGTTAGAGTGGCATAAAGTTAACATAATTATTTGTCAATTACAAGAGAAGTAATAATGAGCTTTTATTTTAAAAAAATTAAAAATTACTCAAACCTCAAACAAGTTCCACAGTACAAAACCACCCTAAAAATCTCCCACTGTTGTCTATACATTAAGCTGAAAAGATTACAATAAGGTTTCAACTTGCCAGGGTAATGAAAAGGCAGAAACATACTTATGATGACAACTGGGACACAGAAGAAAGGAAAAACTTAACAGTACTAAATATTTTTACAATCAGCACATTAAAAATAAATGTGCTGGCTTTATTTTAAAATTAAGCCATGTATTTTTACACCACAAATCTTCATAGGATTATTAGAAATCAAAAATACTACACTTAAGCCAAATGTAAAGATTTTTTTCTTTAACAAGTATTAATTGTTCCTTGTATCTCACTTTCCATCTGTAACCCTGCGGAGATTTTCTTTTCTGTCAAGGCACATTGCACCAATCCCAAATGAAAACTGGTGAATCCATGACTATTCTTCATTTAGATTATGTTAATAACAGCACAGTAATGATTCTACATGAGATTATAATTGCATCCCAAGTAAATACAGCCCTTAAGAAGCTCCAGCTTGCTGCTATGCTTCCAAAACCAGAAAAATCGTAAATGTTCTCTAGAGATCAGCAGCCTGCAATTTCTACTTTCTCAATGACACTGGCAATATTATCAAGAGAACGAACTTAGGAGATCTGCAAAATACCAACTCTTCACAAAAGTAAGCTGATGTATAAGGAAATAGCATCTGATAAAACAGTTTCTTGGCAATCTATTTTTCTCCTCCCAGAGTGAAAAGGACAGACACTGAAATCTGCCAGAGAAGCCTGGACTCCTAAATGCTGAAGTCTGTACCATTTAAGTCCCTGACTAAGTCCCACAGCCCTGAATAAAGCAAATATGCCTCTTTATAAAAACCCTGGGAAAAGAGAACCGTACTATTTCCAATTATGTTAAGTTGTGATTTAGAGCCTGGAGTGCCCTATCGGGTTTACAAATCCATTCCTTCCAAAAAACACACCATAAAAATACTCCAAGCTAAAATATGCCTATCTACAGAATCAAATGCTTTTATGTACACAGATTTCTCAGAAGACTGCAGGGACTAAACCAAGAAATTAGATATGTATTTCTTGTCTTCTTGAAAAACATCTCACAACAACACTTGAGACCATTCAAAACAGGCATATTTGCACATCCCCAATGCTCTCTGCAGCTACAGCCATTCTACTGGGCAGCAAACACAAGCACAAGCCAATGGGCCACAGGAGAACTAAGAGAAGCATCCTATCTCTCTAATGCAATACCCAGACAACAGAGTTGGGGCTGGGTTCTACTGCCTGTTCCCAAGGGCTTTTTAAATTTAATTTAAATTAAGAAGATTGTTTAATGTAAATATGCATAGGGAAACTGGATATAAAAAATTACAGAAGACCTACATTTCAATGGACATTTACCAGAGATATTTATTGGTGACACTGGGAAAAAACAAACCCAAAGCAACGAGAGGGAACATGAGGGAGATTATATCCAAATCCTACAAGTTTCAGATGTTCCCCAGTGCATCACAAAGAATATTTAAGAAACTGCTACAACACCTCTTTAAATTTAAGAAGAGACTGTGCTGAATCCATATCCAGCAGTAAACCAATATCTTCATTTTCAGGAAGATCAAAAACTTCTACAGATTTTCCATGTAAATGTGACTCATAGGTATCCTCCTCCTCATCATCATAGTCATCATCCTGACAAAATGAGAAAATCATGACATTCTGTAACAAACACAAACACTTCTGCATTAAGGTAGTTGCAATAACCAAAGCATACAACCAAGGAATCCTGCAAAACTTTTCTTGACTAGTTACTACTCCTTTTTAATTTCTCATACCGACGGTAAGTGTTGAAGATGACTTGCAAACACCTTCATCAAAGCTCCACAAAAGAGAGCTAAGAAAGACATGCACAAAACTACCACATACAGCTGACAGTTAAAAGTGTATTTTGGATTAGTGATAAAGCAATAAGCATGTGCCTTGACAACAGTAGTGTATGAAGTGCTTATTTTCCTGTTTTTAACAAGTTGCCTGTGTTCTACTTTTTTTGCTTCAGTTTGATTAAAGCCCACCATTTACCCCATTAGCAGAGCATGAACCATGTTTTACCTGCTCTGTATCATCATGAACATAGTGTTGCTCATACAGACATCTCTCTTGCTCTAAGGTCTCACTAATGAGACGGGCTACTTCACTCTCAGCCCCTGGCTTCTCTCTCCCTATCAGGAACCTACAGGAAAAAAAACAAATTATCTTGCAGCAAAATAATTTAAGACATGCTTAAGAAATGAGTTTACTACACTGTTGCCTTCAACAACATCTTCATAAAATTTTCATACTATGGTTTTGTGTTCTCCATGAATGAAAAATGACAAAAAGAAACTATTATTTCAGAGAAAACATACATACCTCACGGTCCCTTTGGTGTTCTTTAGTACAGTGGCTGCAAAGAACTGAGTAACTCCCACTAGACTTATGCCATCAACCTCAACAATCTGATCATTTACTTGAATTCTGCAAAATACATAAATGCTTAGCTATCAGTTAAACAATAGTAATTTGGCTTGAAACATTTTTGACATGACAAATACCACTTAAAACTCCCTAGGATTTACAATGATAAATTCTGAGTCCATTGAAATTCATTGCTTAAAAATAGTCTCCTCATCCTCTGTTACTATGCAAATCACCAATTCAAATTTACACAGTATTTGACTCAATGTTTTTTATATTATTTACATAGTGATTGGTGTTGTGGAGTGTCAACATGATTTTGTGGTACTTCTACACATGAGCTCATTTTGAATGTTTCTCATATGTGCTATAAGTAGATCTACAGTTACTCAGCAAAAATGTCCTTTAATAAAAACCTAATTTTTAAAAATTTAACATAAAGCAGAAATGTAATAATTACTCAGTGCATTCAGCTTTTGTACTTTTATTCACAGTATTCAGCATATCTAATGAAATCAACTGGGCTCAGTTGGAAATTTGTAAAAAGCATAATCGATTCAACGAAAAACTCACCGTCCATCCCTCTGAGCAGCTCCACCATCTGTTATTGTTTTTACAAAAATACCTAGTTTTTCCAGTCCCTGATCAGCACCAACTCCCATTCCAATGATGCTGATGCCCAGACCCCTGTCACCTAAGGGATTCAAAAATCTAACATTAGCCGCATGACATATGACATAATAATTAGCAATACTGAGTTGTTTCAAAGCATTTCAAGTCTTTCTACACAAAAGATAATAGAAATTCACCTAAGAGAAAAAAATTAAACATATTTTATATGAAAATACTACTTAAAACTTTTCTACCCTGTAGCCTTCCTAACTTCAATTCAGTATGACAATCTTAGTCTTAGTATAGGCCTGTCCAGTTAACACTCACTAAATTCATCAGAACTAGCCACAAGTCTAACCCTAGACACACATTGAAAAATTCAAGACCTAAATTCGGGGAATATACAATTATGGTTTTATCTTTTGTTCCCACAGTATCTCTTGCAAATGTTCAAGGTTTGATTTGCACCTTTTTCAATTTCCACAGGAAACACTTCCATTTTTTCCACCCTTTTCTCAAGTTCATACTCAGCTGAGGCTGCCACAGGGTCAACTTCTTCATTACGTCTATCATAGTCTTCATTTGAGTAAGTACTGAAAACCTAAGAAATGTAACAGAAAACTTTTTTAATGTCTTCTCACCTCCTTTCAAACATCATATAATTGAAAGACAATCCGTAAAGAAATTAAAGTGGTATTTTCAGAGATCTCATTTTCTAAACAACCACCAATTTAATAAATACTGCTGCTGTCAGTTTCCAGCTTGCATAGAAGTAACATTTTAAATTTCAAAACAATTACTTTAACAGATTTTATCCTGCAAATGCACCAAATAGTTAAAAGAAATCAGTCAGCTCCTCTTTGATATCGTGTGACTTTTTTTATTAGGACTACATTCCACCAAATCCTTCCTCTCTTCTTCCCTCCCCCCACACCATCTGCCAATTGCAGTGTTTCAAACAGATGTACTTTTCTGATTTTGCAAGGGAATCACGCAGTTTCCCAGGAAAAGGAAATGCCTTGCTACATACATTACTATTTTTAGTATTCACTCCAGCTGAGTTTCTGAATTGTTAAAATAAAAGATAAACAAACAACACAAATTAAGACAAATCTAGAAAGGAAGAATAAACTATATGTAACAAGGTAATCGTACATATCAGCATGTTCATTAATCGTATTTAAATTAAGAAGTTAGGAAAAAAAATATTGCACCCCCATTTATCTTAAAAAATAAGGTTTATCTGCTAAATGCTTTGCAGGCACTGAGAGTTTTATCCAACATCACTGTAAGACAAAAAACACTCATTGCTGCTGCAGCAGCCATCTCCCTAATCAGGAACATGCAGCACTGACACGAAGTTCACTTATACTGGCTTACTATATTTTTGCAACTCTTGTATTTTCCGCTGAGACTACCTAAACAGGTAACTGCAATCATGGAAATACCACAGCATTAACTGTAATTAACATTTTCCCTGTGGATTTACATGCACTAGCATATAGCTTTAGCTCTGCAGAGCAGTAGCTTCAGACACCGAAAAATGATCATTGAAACAGATTATCAAAATGCAACCAATATGATTCAGTATTTCCCATGAGGAGCCTACTGCATTGCCTTCAGACTACAACTTGAGATCAGTTTCACAGACTCTTCCCAAACCCTGCAAAACACCTACTCCAGAAACATAGCACAGCCACATAGTCAGTCCAGTAAGCAACCAATCCGCTTGGCTGAAAGGGAGGGAAGAAATCCATGCTCAGAAGTCTTATGTCTTCCACAGTGAAAGAACCTTTATTAGAAGCTGTTCTTCCTAAGTCTTGTGTAAAGGTTAATAAATAAACTCCTTGTGACTGTCATACAGATACCAGTAGGCAACAACTGGACACAGAAAGACAACGGTCACACTTACAGTATATCTTCCATGAACTTTACAGAAAAAATCTGCAAAACAGACAAAGAAAACTATCTAAATGGTCTTACTCTACTGCTATCAGAAAAAAGGTGGCCAAGTTCTTTAAATTAATCACCCTCCTCAGCCCCCAAATCACTAAATGGGATATGCAGCAGAAGCATTTCACGAAGCATTATTCACCCTTTGGAACAAAACCAGCCTAGTTTGTTTCTTTTTCATCCCAACAGAAAAAGCAGCATCTCCAAAAACATAGTCAAATGATAACAAGACAAATTTCAAACTAATAATAAAAATGAAGTTCATGAGTGGACAAATGATAACTTGTGAGAATATTTCAGTTCTTGAGACAAATCAAATACCAAGGCATGAAAAAAAAGTATAAATTCATATACATATAATCTAGTATTAACAGTATAACTAGGATGTTAAAAAGATATCTTAACTATCAAATGGCTGAATGAGCAAAATGTGGAGAATGGCAGTAGTTCATTTTGGAGACAGTGACAACTGTATTTTTTTTTTAGCTCTTTACAACTCCGTCGTCTAACAGAGCAGAAGATGATGCAAGTAGTTACTATCTACCAAAGAACGACATTACCACGGGGATGACTAATTCCTTGCACAATAATATAAAGTGCTAGAAATTGGGGGAAGCAAATTTGCACCGTAACAACAGCATTATGTATGCTGCAAGCCTTGGGCCACCAGCATTAAAATATCTCTGGAACTTCTAAAACTTATTTATTAGTTTTCCAGCTTAACAGAACTGTATTTTAGAGTCTCATGGAATTTGCTCATTTTTATACAAAATTGAACATAGGAATTTTCATCTACCAGGAGCAGATAATAGAATTTAAAACTAGTGGTCGCTTAAATTCCAGTGATGTTTATAATTGCCATTAATAAAATAATAGCATAAACATATCTATGCAAATGAAGAATCCTAATATTTATGCATACTAGCTTTCTAAGAAAAGCCTATTTGAAATAAATTCTGAGTAATTCACTAAGAGAAAGACTTCATACTTTTGTCTTAAAGTGACAGCTGACGCCTGTATAAGAACATTTGGGTAATATTCTAAAAACCATAACTTCACAATTAAAAGAAGATAGCCCCATTTCAAAATAGTAAGAACAACACACCCCTCTCCAAACTTCAGAAAAATAATTTTGAGGAAAAACATCAATTTACAAAGAACAAAAGAAAAGTAAAACTTATAACCAGAAGCCAAACACTGCAAAAACAGAAAGAAAAGCAAAAGCATGCTACAACAACGATGACTGAAGAGTCAAGGGTAGAATACAGAAATTTTTATTGTGTACATGTGGAATCATAACATTGTGTTCATCTTTTAGGAGAGAGAAAAAATGTTGCTATTAATATAGAGAATACAGAACTGGTCAGCAAGTTGTTCTTGCCAAGTAGCAAAAGTAACATTTAAACACAGTAAAAACGTGGATAATAAATAATGTAAGTTCACAGTTTAGAAGACTGATGAGAAAGCTAAACATGTTTATCCCTGCACTGTGTCTGGCAGGGTTTAGTCACTGAATCAAATGCATTACAGACAAAAGGAATTCTAATCTTACTATTCAGAACCACTGCTAGCTAGAGACTTTAAAATTATTAGTACTGCAAGTGGTATTTTTAAAAGATATATTTTAACAAACACAAGTTATTGGCTCAACAAAGGGGAAACGGATGAATTTTACTGTGGAAACCATGTGAATTTCACAAGCCTTTTACCATAGCTTGTTATATATCCAGGAGGTTACCCTAACATTAATAACTTTTGGATCCTGTCAAGCTAACAAATGGTAAAATGCTATCTGAAAATTTTTTTTCCACTTAAAATCTTTTTCCTTCAGAAAGAATACAATTTATTTGAATCAGAAAAGTTCTGACAGAGGGCTGAATTTTTAAGAATTATTTGAATTAAATTGTTAAAGCACATAATGGTAAATTTTCAAATATAATTAGTGCTTGAACAGCAGATATATTTATCTGGAGAAAAAACTAGCTACATTACTCACATCAGAAAAATTAATCCCTTTTTGAATGCAAAACTTGGTTTTGCATCTTCTATGAAGGTGCTTATCTAGACATCCTCAAGACAAAACCTGCACTCAAAAAACACCAACATGGCCTGTCTAAAAGATCCTACTGCTCAGTTCCTGTAACTATTACAGAACTAAAGATTTCTTAAATCATCTTAGTGCTAACACAGAAAATAGCATTATCACAGGAAAACAACAATGACCTTCACATACTTCAAACTCTTCCCAGCACAGAAGAATGTCTACTTGAATATGTTAGCTTTAGAAGAATATTAATTAGTTAGAGGGCAAACACTAATTTTCCATGTGCTTGCATGAAAGTGCTGCAGACTGAAAAACACAGTCCAAGGACCTCCACTCCAACATTAATTTCTAGTATATAGATTTGTTTGTGCCTAATGAAACGCAGAACATTACAAAAGTAATTAAACAGTAAGATTAGGAAATCAGGAACTGCCCAGAAGGGCTTCTAACTAATTAGAATGGAAGCAACATCAACATGACTTTAAAGTTCTCATATAATCCTGCAGTACTTGCTGGGAAGCCTCACACCTGCACAGGCAGTTAAAGCAACACTGAACACCTGAGAGAGGCCCTGAAGTGCTACTGACGCCCTGGCCTGGAGCACACCCAGCCAGGACCACAGCCCTTGGTTCAACTGCCTGTTTACTGACACTCCATAAAGCCAAACATTCAAAACACAAGTCAAAGGAGGGGAAATTATCCAATAGCAAACAGTTTCAGCTTTCCAAATTGAGGCCTTTGTGATGCCTGGCAAAATGTGAAGTACCCATGAATAATCATTTGAAATAGTAGCACTGAGGTAGAACTGAAGCCCAATGTACACCTTAAGAGTTTACTCTTACTATCTCCCTCTTCTGTTCAAGTAGATATCTCGCTACTGCTATCCTATTCTTCCCTCTACTTCCAAAAGCTATGTGGTAAGCATTGTATTAGCACTACTTTGTATATTTTAAGTAAAAATTGCCTATATTTGATCTAACTCAATTCAGGCTATATAATCATAGAAGAAGCAAAGAGAAATACTGTATTTAATTTGACTTTTTAAATACTCACACCTTTACTCTTCTTCAAAAAGTTTTCAGAATGGCTGGCAACTGTTAAAGGTTGATACTATAAACAATTACACTCAAGATAGCAATTTCTGTTACTAACCAGGTAGACAGGCAGGCTTTGCACCCTTATGTCCTCGGTATTGCAGCTCAGTATGACTTAATCAAAAACCCCAACCAAGTCAGTTTACATGAAGACAAAAGTGCAATCTTGCTTCAGATCTACAATACAAACAATTTCATACAGACAATGTCATCATAAACCAGTTTTTTTTACCAGATTCATTCTCTACTTAATTCTCAATAAAACCAGTAAAATTTATTCTTAAGTTCTGTTTTTTACTGCAGGAGCTTAAACACTATAGCCTGCTAAAGAATAAGACAGACAATATGGTATCTGTTTCACTCAGGTTATGCTAACTACTCAAGAAGGAGAAACATTCACTTTCCGGTATTTAGTTTTTAAATCCCAGTGGAAGAACTATTGAAGACAAAGAAATGCCTCCATTCAGATTCAAAGCACTGATTTTATTTCATTTCAGATATTCAGAGAAGTTCAGAGACAACCCATGATCTCCACCTGCAGAAGAAAAGCTCTGCTGTGACCTGGCTGTATTCCTCCAGCAACTCAAGTTGAAGCAGCAATGTTCTCTGACTGACAGAGACTGAAAGGCTCCAAAATAAGTAGCATATGACCAGAAAAGGAATAAACTACTCAAAATACTACATAAAAGGAAGCACCAAAAAAAACAAAAACAAAAACAACCAAACAAACCCAAAAAAAACCCCCAAAAAAACCACCAAAAACCCTTAGCTTCTGAAAGCTATGTATGTGTATAAAGACAGTGATTAAATTACTAACCTCTGTAAACTTCACAGGTGTCTTGGTACCAGTTTAAGCCTGGTGATCCACATAGATACACATGTATTTATTTAGTATTCACCAAAACAAAAATCTTGGTCTGACCAAATCTATACAGCAAGCAAATCACTATGGAGAACTTCAAAAGAATAAGAGTGAACACAAAAATAGACCACCTCTTTTCTAAAGGCCTTAAGAAGAAACAATAAAATAACACTGTCATCAGGGGGTACCAGATCAACTCAATTAACTAATCTGCATTAATACTGTCATTAGCAATGACCCAGGTCTAAAAAGAAGGGTCAATTCACTATGCCAAGTCACATTAGAGGGTGATGAAAGAAAATGTCTGAAAAATAAGATATTTGACATATTGCACAATACTTTCCTACTAAATAAAAATGTAAGAACCCTGTAAAAACCTCTGCACAATCCTCATGATCTCAAGATTATAAAATATGTACTCAGATAATGCGGGCAAGCATCTTTTTACTGATGTCCTTCTTAGTGTTCACCTTCCTTTTTGTTAGAATTATATGGAAAGGGGATAATTTATTTTTCCACCTCTCCAGAGGTAAACTGCAAAAAAGTTTCAGTTACTGCTTGGTTCATTCTTTACCTGGCTAGGTTATGTATTCTCACATACTAACAACAGTAATCATCATCAAAAGACATTGAATCTTTCATCACTTCAACTGCTGAGCTACTGAAATTGTCTTCTATAAATTTGCTGTTCTTTGCTGACCCCCACCACTTCCTCAGTGTTTCTTCTAACCATCTCCCATGAAACCCTCAAGTGCCTCATATTCACCTCCTTTTCTCCCTCCTGCTCCCCAAAGCTATTCTGACAAAGTAAAAGCACAGGCTGGGCATCCATAGTGATCAGCTAACTTTAAGCCAAAAAGAACAAGTAACTTAAACTAAAGCTGCAGCCCTATCATCAGTGAGGCTATGAATATGCACCTCTGATACAAGTGCTAATTTTCCACAAACTGATCAGTACTTTAAAAATACCTTTTAAAACCCCTCTCTCCTTCCTATTAAATCCAGGTGAAACTGCTGGAAGTTAGAAGCTGGAGGGACTGAAAAAAGAGTGAGGACAGGCAGGTGATAACCTCACCCAATCTCCATAACATTCTCTTATTTTTCTATTGTTTTCTAGCATAATCAAATACATTAAGCAGGTCAGTTGGTATGTTATCTAACTGCATCTACAGAATAATTCAGTTAGAAATACAATGAGATATTAATGTAAAGAGTCAAGCTGCTCCAGCAGTGAGCCAGGATATAAAAATTAATTCTTTACTTTTTCTGTTCCAATTTAGATTTCTGATCTACAGCCCCATGTCCTGGCACAGGACTCTCATCCAAAAACTCCTGAAATGCCAAATCAATCTACTATTGTAAAACTTACATATCAAACATTTACTAAAAATCAAACCAGAAGATGTATGATAAAAGAAAAAAGCCAAAGACCGCTTGAGTTGAAAGAGCTTCTTTCCAGACAGCTGAACAACCATCATAGCAAAAAACAAGGACCATAAAGGCACCAGAAAGATTTGACACAGAACTTTGTAACACAGGTAAACCTACAAGCAGAATTACATGCATTTAGGCTTAATAAACATTCAACTTAAGAAACATTTTACTTATATGAAAGCTGAACTTTCAATAAAGATTTAAAGATTATATTTTCTCAAAAAACCCAAAACAACAAAAAATTTCAAATGTGTGTGAAAGCATATACCTTCTTCCTCCAGTCATTATCCATGTTTTTAACTTTTCATACTGTTAAGGAATGCCATTCTTTCAAATGCAGACAGAACAAAACAGAATGATTATTTTTTGTGAAAAGTCACCAAAAAGCACCACGTAGAAATTGAGATGAAAATATGAAGAGAAATTGTTTTGATGTTACATTACAAATGTCGTAATGTTGACAAACAGCTTCAAAACAATTAAAATCTATGACTTTAAACAAGCAGATTGTCATTGGAAAAGATCCCAAAGTAAAATGGAAAAACTTATTATTTCTGTCAAGAAAAAAAAATTAATTCCCACATATAAGTAAATTCTGTTTAAATCTACTCTTAAATCAAATCTCTATTTTCCTTCATCAACCCTCACCCACATCACATACTTGTTTCTTAATGCCACAGAAGTACTTTATTGAAGTGCTTGAGCAATGGCTTACAAACAATTGACCAGACATCAATTCTCTAATTACTGAAGAAACTCCTGGTTGGGTATCATCAACCAGCCAGTGTATTTTTATCCCTTTTTGTGTATGACATGGTAAATACACAAGTGAATGGTTCAAAAATCAGAGGCTGTATGAAGCTGAAGCACTATGCTACAACATTGTGTTCAAACACAAGAGTCTACACATTGATCTAGAAACTTTGTGCATCTCCTAAAAGTGCATCTTCTAAAAGCATTTGCAGGTATGCTGTCAAAATCTAATTCAAGGGTTATCTTCATTTAGTTCTTCATTAAATTCCACAGTAAGCAGTTTTGTACTAAAAACGTTGCAGAATAGGAACCATCACCACCATTTGTGTCCAGCTATACATAAAACAGCTTTACTGTGATGTGCAAGACAAATGGGAATACTACAAAGGATTCCCATATTCTCTCAGAAGCAGCTGAAACTTGACTGGTTAGGACAAGATACAAAATATGAAACTGCTTTCAGTTTCCTTATGAAATAAATTTATGCTCAGCTGTGACAAATATAAAAGTAATGCCTTTATGAAGGTTTGGAGTTTGTTCTGTTTACTTTTTAAAATTGTTTTCTTGACCAAACCAGCTCAAAATATATTCCTATTCACAAAAAGCTGGGAACAGACACTCCCATGCAACATAAACTAGATAACACTGATAAGTAAACAGAAGCAAACAGCAGCAGCTGTACTATCTTTTCAGCTTACCTGAGCTACAGAATTTCTAAGGATCATAAATCATTGCCGAAGTTAGTCACTGTGCTATTAAAGGCTTGGAGGACAAAGTTTGACACAGTCAGAGGTGAAAACATCTCAAGAAATCAATTTGAAAACAAGCATTTGTTTTCCCAACAGAAAGTTTCAAAATTACAAATGTCAAACAGCACTCAGTCATTACATTCATGTTAATTAAAACCTTTCAAGGTAATCTCATAACAGCAAGTTAATGTCTACATTACAAAAGCAAAATGAAATATAAAGGGATGACAGAAGAATTACCTGATGTTATTTGCATTGTGTGTAATGCTGATTGTTTACACAGTTTACTCAGAAAACTTTAAGACAAAGGCAAATTCAGTTCCCTTGCAAATACCTTGGACTGCTGAATGTGCTTTACATTCCTTACTGGCTTCATATGTGGCAACAAGAGACTAAAAATTGCTCGTGTACCAGGCTGCAAAGTTCTACTAAGAACTACTGTATCACTCTCTAAACTACTCCAGGAAAACAAGAACTGAGATAAAATGTTCCCCAGGGTCTGGAAAGATCAAACACCAGCAGGACTTAGAGAGTCTGGTCACCCACAGCAAGTAAAAAATCCCATATGTAATTTATCAACAGCTTCTATGGAACTGAAACACTTCTTTTAAAAAGTCTCATCTGTGCTTGCTTTCACAGGCACAGGGCAACACAAAATAACAGAGTATTTGTGTAATTATGTTCCATCTTTCCTGAAATTATCATCAGATCTAATTATGTTCTCAAGCCCCACTACAGATGTCAACAATTATGGACCTCCATCACAGGTCAGATGCAGTGCTAAGTGTTAGCTACCTTATACACCCCCTGGGAGCTCCACAGTCTCCTCCTTTTACTCAAAGACCTTGCCAATATTACAACTGACTAGAAGCTTTGAAACAGAAAGATTAATCAAGTTCTTTTTGTTGCAGCAGTATAAATGCAATTTTTAAGGTGCCTTAAGTTCTATCCATTACCAACAAACATATGCAACCTCCCTTTCGTGTATTTCAAATACAACAGTCAAAGCTCCATCACTGCAGAATGCTGAGAATGTGCTTTTTCTTGCCCAATACATTCTGAACATTTTGAATTCTTCAACTCTACCAGATACCTGCTAAACAGCAACTGTAAGAGACACAGATGGTTTCTTTGTCATCACTAGAGATGCAGAATGAAAGCAGCAAGAATGCAAGGGCAGCCTGGCCTCTCTCAGGAGCATCTGTGAGGAGAAGAATCACAGACCTTCTCTAGTGGCCATGAATGTCTGAAAACGGCACTCACATTTTAGTCAAACTTATTAGTCTAAATAAAGCTGGAGAAAAGAAGCTACTAGGATACATTTCTCACTGCTCTAAGCTGTGGTAGGGACCAGGACTAATCTTTCAGCTACCACTGAGATGTTTTTCTCTTCCAATTTAAGATGCACCAAAATCTATGAAGAAAGATGGAGAGATTTCCTTCTGTGAAGTAAAACTGATTTTTTAAAAGGTTCTTGAGATATTAAAAATACACAACTAAATAAAGTTCTGGCTAGGCATAAAAAAGTTGGAATTCTTTATTTTACAGAGTACAAATCCCAAAGTACATATAACCAGGACTTATGTCCACTAAGTATCATAGAAAACATGAAGCAAAAAGGCAGACATGGGAACAGAAATCATTGCTTAGGCAAAAGGAAGAAGAGGGAAAACCTATTGAAAATGACATGCAGAAGAGATTTCTATGCCCAATGTAGGAAAGATACAGTCAAGTTTCACTGAGAGGAGATAAAGGAAGGCAAGTATCACAAGCTTCAATTTAAGGGCCTTAAGAAGTATCTCAATAACCCTATTGCTATTAAGTACAGTTTATTCTGCTAATCCAAGTGGGGCATTATGGCAAGAATGATGTTATTTTTCATAGAAAACCGCTAACAGTTGCTTCTAACCATTCATCTCTCGATTGTGTAAATGATAACCTGAGACAGGTTGTTTCCTGTGGCTTTCAGAGAAGCAGCTATAATTGAACAGTGCTTGTCACCAAAACCTGAGTTTTGTCTACACGAGAGCTTCCATTACACTTGGCACTGAGATTTCTACTAGGGCTTTCAACTATGTCTGGCACAGACGCAGCAAAGAAGGCAAAAGTCTGTTAACGGCCACTGCTTCAGTAGGATATCAGCAATGATCAGTAAAACCCTGCCTACAGCAGGAAGTCACTTAACACATTTACAGTAGACTCTACACGGCACTTTGCTCAGATACTGAGTGCACAAATGCATTAGAAATGGACTGATGCCCCTCTGGCTCTCTCCCAGCTCTAACCAGACTCATTATGCAGTTTTCAAAAGCAGCACTCTCCCCTTCACTGCTCCAGGTCACCACTAAAGCAACATCAACTAGAAGAAAGCCATATAAAGTCAGCCCGTCTGTGCAGAGACTATAAAAAAACCCACATGCAACAAAACTCACATTTTGCCAAATTTTTTTTGCCACAATCAAAACATCTTCTGGGGTACAGCACTAGCGTGTGTTAGCAAACTGGGAAATTACAGCTCTCTGCTGTGGGAAGTTCAAGAGTCAACAGAATTTTTACATCCCTCTGATCAGTAAAATGAGTCCTGACTCTCTATGAACAAAGTGTAAAAGCCATTTATTAAAAATTATTTCTCTCAGTCATGTGACAGTAGAAGAGAAGCATGCTGAGGAAAGTCTGTACAGTCTCCCATTCCATCCTTGTCCATGTCTCCCAATTCTGCTTCTGAAGTTTCATAAAGACTAGAATAATTCAAGTCCGGAAAAGACTATGGGTAAACATAGTTTAAGTTGCAGAGCAACTTATTTCGAGGGTATTTTTGGTGGGGGAAGATCAGACACATCAATCTTTTTAATTTGTTAAAGTTAGAAGTTACACTACTCATTAGTCAGTTTACCCTCTAACTTTCACTTCTGCAACTTCGTAACTCCAAAAGAATCATGTTAACACTCCTACGGCTTTTTCAGCTATCAGTGTTAGAACCAAACAACATATATATGGTTATTATTGGAGAGAATTCTAGAATCTTAAAATACAAGAACCAGTTATTTGATATTTTCTTATAGTTAATTCCATAAACAAGTCTGAGGTTGAATATGAAAATTTTCTATGGGGGGGGTTGTTGTTTTGTTTGGATTTTTTTTTAAACTTTTGTGCCAAAAAGAAAACTGAAAATAATCGTTCCCAATGCCTAAGTTTTAAAAAAATTAAAGTATTAAAGGTCAAGGTGTTTGTATCTGCTCCTAAAAGATATCTGCTCTTGAAAAAGTCCAGCAAGTAAAACTGCTTCACTACACTATCTTATGAAGCAGCTGTAATTAAGAAATCACATGTGACTAATTAATAAATTTTCTGAAGTGGTAACTTCTTTCATACTTTAAGAGTTGAATAAAAGCTATAAACTTACACTTCTTAAATGTCTTTTAGAACTTTAAAAAAAACACAAAAACCCCAAAATTTATTTCCTAAATATTTTTGACTGCAAAACAATTAAAAAAAAAAAAAGAAGAAAACTCAAATGTACTTACTTTTATAGGAGCTGTTGAGAACTTGACTTTTCGGTCTGGTGCTGGATCTTCCTCTTCAGAAAGTCCAGGAAACTCCTCATATTCGCTGTCATACATATAGTCCTCCTCTCCCTCCAAAATTTCTTTGCCTTCAGGCTCTTGGTTTTCTGGTTCTGTGTCCCTGTCATCATCAAAAGCTGCATTCTCTATTCCAAAATCACCGAAGTCCTCACTTTGCTTTTCTAATGCTTGTGCCTCTTCTTCAGTATCCTCTTCCTGCTCTAGAACATCCTGTACTTGTGTAACTGGACCATCTCTTACAGACATCCCATCTCCTTCTTCTTCCCAACTGGTCTCACTGCCATGCATAAACTCTTCTACCACTTCCAAGGCATAATCGCTTCTCTTCCCTTCCCGTACATCGCATATGAGCTTCTGATTCTCTTGATCAACGTGATCTTTCTCCAAACCTTTTTTTTCATGCCCTGAGGTTTCACCTTGTGCAACCAGCTCTGTGCAAGTCACCTCTGTGGGAGAAACCCAGGAGCAAACATTATCTGGGATCTGCTGAGCCTCCTGAGCAGGCACACTGCCCGTATTCCACGGGCTTCTCTCAAGTACCAGTTGCTCTCTTTTGTCTTCTCCAAGTGCCTTGCTTGGCTCATCTCTGCAGATCTCATGCACTTTGGGGAATGCACCTTTCTCCAGACATCCTTCAGCAATAGCACACGAATTCAAAGTCTGCTGGCCTCTCAAAGGGTCCTGATTTGGAGAACTATCATTTTTGGAAGTTTCTTTGGATTCTTCAGTATCACTGTCACCCAGAAAGCTTTCCAGCCTCCTAGAAATGGGCCCTGCATTCAGGAAGGAAGATTTGGAACCACTATTAACATGCTGCTGCTTCAACTCTTCATTACTTTGATTTTCAACTTTCTCCAGTGCAACTGGAGGACTTGCTTCTGTATTAAAACTGAAGTGGTCCCCCACATTGCTGCAATCAGAAGCTGAACCATGTCTCCTCTTATCTTCACTTCTTTCACATTTGCTGGGGGAATATCTGTCCACTGAGCTCCGTTGTTTAATATTTCTCTCAAAGAGCTTCCTGGTCTCTGAAAATTTCTCTGCCAAGGCTACTTTGTCCAAGTCTGCCTCATCGTTGCTACGGATGACTTTGTCAGCAGCAGAAGACATGGACAATGAATCCACAGGACTGCCACTGGGGCTGGTAGTTGTATTAAGATTATTTTTTTGGACAATGAGAAAAGATGAACTACCTGGAGAAGATCCATATTCCGCTGCTGTGGCCCGGCTGATCAGTTTAGTCTCAGCAGGTGGATTGCTTTCACAAGAGGTTGTGGAGGAAGAGCTTCCCATTTGCAGAAACATATTTTTGATCTTGTGTACTCTGTTACCATAAGTGGCAGTTCTGCCTCGACTGTGTGGGTCACTTCCCCCTCCATTGGAAGAGGTGCTCAACTTCTGATGCAAGCCTGTTTTGTTGGAAGCATTATCAGCATTGTTTACACCATCAAAAGAGCATTTGATAGCATGGAAATCAGATTTGTAAGCATTTCGGTGTGGAGAAGCACTTCTTAAAGTCCTTTCCCCCTTGCCTTCGGTTTTCATCATTGTTGAAAAGAAAGCTCCCTCCACTCCTTAAGAAGAATGGGAAGAACGATTCCCTAGCACAAAGCTTCCACCCTCCAACACCAGGCAGTTGTAGATCCCACAGAAGATCCCAAAGGCAGCCTTTCACTCAGCCAGCCTCCCTGCTCGCATTGAAATGGAACTCAGGGGACTCTACGTGGAGAGAAAGAAATCAAAGCGCGTGAATGGCCACATCAGGAGTTATCCCCAGCGCGGATCGCGGTATCCGGAAAGCCATCTGCAGAGAGACAGAGAGTTTCCATTAACTCGGGGCCTCGCCGGCGTGTGACACGAATCCGAAACTCGGGGTGGGAATCGCAGCCCGAGACCTCTCTGCGGGATAAAGCCCATTGTGTCGGCCAGGACGCGCGGACCCAGCTGCTCTGTGGGCACCGACCTGACGGCTCTGGTGGGGGATGCGGTGGCGGGCGGCCCCCCCGCAACCTCCGGCTGCTGCCGCCCCTCCGCTAAGGGCCGTCCCGGGCTGGGCCAGGCCAGGCCGGGTCGGGCGGCCGGGGGGGAGGGCAGCGCCAGCCCTTCCTG
>WBNO01015269.1:0-36370 GCA_013400575.1 Peucedramus taeniatus | reverse complement strand
AGAATTTAGATATAGGGTATAAATTACACCACAAAGAGAAAATAATTTTTAGTCAAATTTAGAGCTTATTTTGATATTTCCAAATCAAAACATTCAGTTTTTATTTTGAAAATAAATTTCTCATTTAAAAAAAAATTACAGGACAAAATATGTATAAAGCGAAACATTTAGACTAAAGAAAATATTTTGCATTAACAGGAACTAATTTTTTTTTTAAATACAAAAATTTGCATTTCATTTAAACTGAATGTCACCCCCCTCCCCCCTTATTTTTAATTTAGGTTTTGAATTCAATAATACATTGTCCAGATGTACCAAGAAATAGCAAACTTATGACTGAAGTCTTTCCTACCATAAGGCCTAAAGCAAGTGGGAAAAAGATACTTGAATTCTCCCAATCCAAGCAAACAAGTGATCTATCAGAGGCAATCAGATTGCTATTCTATGACTAAAAGACCATAGTACCTGATGAATAGAAGGCTTTAACTGCATCTGCACTGGAGAAAGACCTGACAGCCACTGGTTCAAAAACCTGATCTAATTTGAAAATTGTTATCAGACATTTGCCTTGTCACTTCTAAAACAGTTTTAAAACATCATTAGCAAATGCTGGGTTGTCACTGTTTCAGCAGCTACTACTAAGGGATTCACCCTGACCGAATATTGATGTAATTAGACATATTCAAGATGCATATCAACACTCTCTGGGAAATAAACAAAGTGTTTGTTCTTTTCATTGGTAAGCTGAAGTGTCTTTTTTCACAGGTGTTGGAACCAGACTGGCTGATTTCCTAGGTGTCACAGCTAGAGATATTTCAGAATTTGGTTCCTAGGTTTTCTGAATGCAAAGCTTGTTTTGTATTTCTTGTTTTTGGAACAGAAGGATGAAAGGCCATTCACAGTGACTTTTAATGCAGGAAATACCATTGAGAGATAACTACTAAATAGAGGGACTTTCAACTAAATATCCTTTAGAAACAAACTGTTAAGAAGATCATTCCTATATCATTCTTAGTGTTATTCTTACAGCAAAAGTTACCGAGGATGTACTCATTTAAGGGAAAAAACACTTATTTCTCTGTCTTCATTTAAGCAGTAACGTAGTACATCTAGTGGTCAGAAATCAAGTTATTGATTTCAAAAGATTCTGTGTCTGCATTTAGTACCTCCTTACATCATGAGTCTTAATATTTTCAATAAGACTTTAAACAAGTGGAATGCCTTTGTCAATTAATCTGAAGTGCACTGAGATAATTATACAATCATGTTCCCTCTGAAATTAATGTGCTTTTGATGAGGTTCACGAGCAGAGTCCTTAAAAGCCACTCCACATACTCACTTGGTGTATCTTTGCCTCCAAGCCACCACTAAGGCAGAGGTTTACCATGACTGTGATACCATCTAAAATGTTGAGCTGGCAAGTCCATAGCCTTCCACTGGCACTTGGAGGGCAGGTCTCAAATGTCACAGCATGGGAAGCAAAACTGGGTAATTCTCAAGTACAGCTATGTTGAATCATAGGAAATGAAAGAGAGCTTCCCTTTTCATTATAGACTTTCTCTACATTGAGGTTTAAACCTCTAATAGCAGAGTTACAGGCTGAGCCTGAAAAGCTGTACTTTAGTATGGTCACAACTGCAGCTTAGGTTACAAAAAAGCTGATTACAGCAACTGGATTTAAACATGAAAATAAAACCACAGAGCTGCTCACATGGATGTCTTATGAGATGAGTAGATGAGTACAGAAAAACATCACAAGATGTAACAGGAAAGACAGTAGAATCAACAGAGTATTTGCCTTAAGGCACAAGTTAGGTCTGATACATTTATTGTCCCTGTAGCTCTAGGTGGAGATCATAGCCCTGTGGTAAAGTGTGCTGGTAGTGTAAATTATGCTGTGTTTGTAATCCTTCCAAAGACTGGTGCCCTAATGAGACTTTGGAAGACTTAGGTCTAAGGAGACTTAGACTGTCAGCAAAACCCAAGTCCTTGTACGTGCTAATGTGTCCTATTTGCAGGTCACACAATAACCTAGCGTGCCTTTGGAAGATCTGTTTTGGAAGCATGGATGTGTACTGGATGATTTTGGCTGTGAACCTTTCCACAGAGTCATTCCCCAGTGCTTGGGCTGACATTCCAAGACACTGAGCATTTTTAAGTAGCTGCCCATTTTTTAACATCAGTAATAGTCAGAAAATATTTCTTGCTCCCTAGTTCCTATGTTTCTTCCCAAAATTACTTCTGAGATGCAGACTAGGCAACATTCAGCTCTGTACTAACAAATGCTCAATAACTTGTCTATTTGTGCTTTAATTGTTTGACTTGTACTGTTATTTTTCAGCATCTGTTTTCCAACCCAAAAGACTCCCCAGTACAGGCTAAATTAGGAATTTTAAACTTGGAGCAGGGTCATTTCTGTGTTGTTTCACTCTTGTTGATTTGATCGTTTTTTTCTCTGCTGTGAAAGCTTTGCACACATGGTGTAACTACCCAGATTTTCTGGGAAAATACTATAACCAGTTCCATAAACATAGCAAAACCCTTGGAAATAATTCCAGAAATAGCATCTTTCAGGCATGTATGAAAAGGCATGTGATGTGGAAAAGAATTTGAGTTGAAATAAATGGCAATATGCCATGCTCTACTAATAAAATAAGTTGATCTACTTAACATTCAATTCACATTAGACTTCACAGATGTTCAAAATATGACCAAGTTAACTCTACTGGAATCAGTCTCTGCATATTTGGCCTCACTATGTAGTACTGCTTCTCTATGTGCCACAAAGCCTTAGCTCACTTTCACAAACTGAGGCAGAAGTGTTGAGCTGGTTATGCTTGGTGTAGTTTCCTTCACACCCATTTCAGGTGATGGAAATGAGCACGGCTCTGCCACACTCACAGACACTACTACTGTGAAATTTGACCCTTTCTGGGTATAGGGAAATTTAGAAAAAGTACAGGATAGGAGTGCAATAATAAACTGTTCTCTTTAAACTTGAGTGTCATTGCAGTTGTATTTGAAGATTTTATTAGATGTCACAAGGTGAGAGCTACATATCTTGTTCATCACTCTCTTTAGCTTATTCCTAGCTAACAAAAGCTTGTAATCATAAAAGGTATTTATTGTGCTTGTTCACAAAGTTTCTTTTGTACTTAAATACATACACATTAAAAAAAGAGGAATTCTTTGAGCCATCTTCTCTTTAAAATAAGATACTGTGACTTGAAGCTCCTTCAAATTAGTGCAAAAATATTCATCCATTTGTCATGATGAAGTTCATGTGAAAAAAACTGTAATCAGTCACAGCCATGGCCTTTTCTACATTTTCTGCATCCTGTAATCTGTCCACTAACTGCACCTCTCTATGGGTTGCCTCTCAAGCCCCAGGCTAGGCACCAGGAAACAATCAAAAATACTTTTCTTCTTACTTCAGAATTAATTGAATTAAAGGTAAAAAATAAAAAAAAATCAATTCAGAATTGGATGAATTTTTTTGATGATTAACTGTTAAAATAAAAGTTTTAAAGAAAAAAATTATCATCAAAAGAAAGAAATCACCATGTGTTTCATGCCAGTAATTTCTATCCATGATTTTGCTGCTTAGGGAAAAACCAGTTTTTGAAAATATCCTTGCAAAGGAGAGCACATGGAGTAGATTCAAAGTCAGTAGGTATATCTGGCTTGTCTTTGCTGGACTTATGGACTATGGAGGAGATCCAGAGTTTGTGTATATAGTCAGTCTGAAAATCTGTTCAAACCTCTGTTTCATCCAACAGGGGCAGCCATCAATGGGGTCTCATCACATCTCAATAAAAACTATTATTCTATAAAACATACTTAAATTTAATGTATAAATTTATTATATATCCCAAAGTTCCACTGTTCATCTTCACCAAAGACTGTACTTTATCTTGCTCTGGAAGCTTCTTTCTGTTTTGCAGTCATTTTGGTAGCCTGTCTAGACCACAGTGTGAGGTCATTATTGCACCATCTGTTAAACCTGCTTGGGTTAGCGTGTCTGCAACTCCCTTCAGCTCAGATGTTATTAGAACATGCTCAAAAATGAGGCTAAGTCAGGCCAAGTCATACTTGTATAGTATAGTATAGTACAGTATATACCCCAGTATAGTACAGGTTCTATGATCTATCAGTGGTAGATTTATTATTACAGATAATACAGCTATTATTCTGTCGTTGGTTTATTATAGAAGTATTTAGAAGCCATTTCAAGCTAATATTGAAATATTCTCATATGAATATCTGAATTTGCACTAAAGTCAGCGTATTTAGGTGGCATGAAATTATTTCACTTATAGCATTGGAACAAATTTAGGAAAAAATGCCTGTAATCTGAAGACATGTCAAAAGAAAATATTAGATTTAAATATTCTGTTTGACATTGTCTAAGGCCATGCATATAAGGCCACAATCTCAGTCAGATGATGGGGAA
The DNA here is from genome assembly GCA_013400575.1 of Peucedramus taeniatus. NCBI lineage: Eukaryota > Metazoa > Chordata > Aves > Passeriformes > Fringillidae > Peucedramus > Peucedramus taeniatus. Next base: position 31,917 of record WBNO01015269.1, on the reverse strand, counting down.
GGAAAGGCCCCACTTGGTGGTGTTTTGTGAAGAAGCCAGTGTGAACCCTCCTTCTGTGGCTCCAGTGTTTCAGGGCATATAGATTCATCAAAGAAAAAACTTTCAAACTTGTTTGGTTTGATGTTAACAGAAACAAACCAAATGTTGATAAGGAAAATCTATTTTGACTTACCCTCCAATGAACTTCTATGCCAGAAGCATATGTTTACATGCATGTGTTGCAGAAGAAGAAATATGCAGAGTGAGGATTTCTTTATCCCAGCTTGGAGTGCAACAAGGTGATTAACACCTTATTCTACAGAGAAATAAAAAACTTTATGAAGTAACCCCCTGGTTTTTTTGACAATTTTTAAAATTAAAAAGAGCAGTAGTTTTTGTTTCTTTTTTGTTTGGGTTTTTTTGATTGTTTGGGGTTTCTTTGCATTGTTCTTTGTATGACATATTTTAAAATCAGTAAAATATAGAGAAATAGCGAGTAGCACTGGATACAGCATGTGTTTAATTTCTTATGAAGTTTTTTGAAGTGAACACTTCACAATCTTTGTTGATAATTATGTGATCTACTTATTTCCAAGAAAACCTAGGCTTTATTTACTTCCATATTTTTGCTATACAACTGCATTTAGTTTGACATCCCTCATACGAACAATATTCTCTTAAATAAAAAAACCCAAAAAAACATAATAAGTTTTTACCTGACTGTTGAAAAAGCTGCTTCCAAGCCTGAATTCAGAAGGGAAAGGAAACTGAAATATTGCTAGATGTTTGCATAGATATGAGTTAGGTCCTCATGATTTTTTTAGTCTGTATTTTCTTAAATATTATAATTTTGTCCCAATATCAAACCCTAAAGAATGCCAGTACTCACTGACTGCACTTGGACTTGAAGCCACTGTTTGAGTGTGACCATCCACCCAATTCCTTATCCAGTGACTACCCCATCCATCAAATCCCCACCTCTGCAGTTTAGACACAAGAATGTTGTGCAGGACAGTGTCAAGTGCTTTTTGACAGGTAGATAGATGACGTCAGTCTTTCTTTCCTCATCCACTGCTGCTGTAAATCCATCATAGAAGGTCACCAAATTAGTCAGTCATGAAATGCCTTTATTGAAGCTTCCTTATTTTCCATGTGCTTTTCATGTATTTTCTCAGGGGTGGAAATATGCATTGACCTCTCCACCCTCTGCCTGAATTTATTTTTCCTTTGAGCAGGTTTTGCATTTGAATTGAGTAGTGTTGCACATCAGCAGATATAGCCTCATTTAAAGATCTGAAAATTTCCAGACTGTAGTAAGTAATCTGTTCATTCCTTTTCAAACAAATCCTATTAGTTCACTCCAAAATACATTCATCCTCTTAAACTACAGTAATGTCACTCTGTTGTGAAGGCCAGTATGAACCGATACCTTTTTTGGGAGGCTGGGATGTTCAACCAGCAGGAAATTAATGAAATCAAGGGGGAAAAGAAGCTGATTTTGGGCCAGTGCTTGGAATATCAGTTCTGCCAATTGACTGTCATCCACTACTAACAGATGTGCTATACAAGCAGATGAAATTCATTGTTAGCATATTGCTTGGCAGCCAGAGCCAATTACAGAATGGGGAATTGAACCTTTATAACACAAGAATTTGCATATGGACATTACATGTACTTACATATTGTGATAAGTATTTTCAAACTTTAAAGGAAGGCCTGACTAAACTCACATTATGTTAGCATGCATTAGCATAGCTCCTTATTTCACACATAATACAGAATATTTTCACTATTATATTTTAGTCTGATGCTTTATTTTTGTTGATCATATTTCTTACTCTTTATAAATGTTTTTCAAGATAGAATACACTTTGATGCCTCACAATAAAAGTGTATAATGATTTCCAGGAAGAGAAAAACCTTTTTTTTTTTTAACAGAACATGAGTTAAAAAAAGCAGGGGTTGGTTTAGTTACATCACATTGAAATATCTACATTTAAAATAAGTTCTAATTCATACAGTGGTATCTTAAAATATTTTACTGTAAGCCTTGAAATAAATGTTTCAAATTTTATACTTTTATACTTTTTTATAATTTATACACTACATATATGCATATCTGTACACAAACACATCTTTCATTTTAAGTTAATTGTATTACTGGCAATATTTAAAATCATTAAATGTGGGTTTACTAAGGGCAATAGCTATTAGAACATTTTCTCTTAAGTCAGATGTTGAAAACATTCACATAGATGCAGTATGTAGAAATACCCTCGCTTTCTATCAATCAAATAAATAAATATTTATGTACGAATTTAATTTGCTTCATGTTTACAAATATGTAATCCTTACTTTCCTTTGGGAAGTCTTTCCTTCCCAAATTATGCTACAGTAAACACACGATTGCTATGACAGAACTATTCACATAATTACAGTTTTACAATGTAACATGGGATAAATCTTGAAATATTTTTACACAAAAGTCTCACTGACATACACAGGACATTTACCTGGGGTAAAAAAACCAACAAAACTCCAAACCCCACCCTTTCTAGATTTTTTACTTCTTTGGTTCTGGAAAAACCCAAACACTCTATCTCCTTCCACAACTATATGCTTAATCTATCTTTAAAGTTTTGCTCTGTTCTTTTCTCAAATGTTGAATAAATATTTCCTTTCTGTAAAATATATACCAAGCTGAAGAACAGAAGGTCTGCTTTGGCTGATTTGTTGCATTCCTGTCATGCAAGACATTCATGTGTCTGATTTACCTAGGCCATAAAGCAAAGCCAGTGCTGCTGCAGTACACTCTTTTTACAAACAAGTCCAAGAGACTCTAAATTCATTGCTAAAACTCACTGATCAGGTCTGATTATCTCACTTTCCAAGAACTGCCAAATCCTTGTCCACAGCTTCAACAAGTAGAGTTCTCCCCATTCTGTATGTTCAGAAAGCTGCAGCAATGGTCAGTCTCCCAGCCTGCAGCTTTCAGATATTTCTATCTGTTCTCATGCCTAGGGTCCTAGCCCCCCTCAAAAAATATAGTCTTTCACTGAAGACTGTGATTGGCTGGATTCTGGGCTCCATAATATAATTGATTAATTTTCAAGGAAGCACATTTATACACTCTTATGCTAAAGACTGTATAAAGAGCTTATTATCTGTTTTCAATTAATAAAACATATTTGTTCAATATTTGCTCAATATTTGCACTGTTTGCTCAATAAATGAGAAAGTCACTGCAAATAGTTAAAATAATAAAAAATTACAAGGAAAATATTTATTAGATAGTCTCTGCCTGTAGACAGACAAATTTTCAACAAGAACTAATTTTAAACAAAGATTTATATTTATTATTAACTCTAAAACTGTGCATGGAGTGGTTAAAGAGGCAAGGAATGGACAGGAACAAAAAAGGCCTTTATTTTCACAGCAAAAATGTTGGATGGTTTTCAGTTTTTACTTTAAACCTCCTATGTTCGTAAGTTTGTTTGGGTTTTTTTTGTAAATAAGGAAAACTTAGTTTTCCGAAGGTAAAACAGAAATTTAAGAAAAAACCCAAAACAACTAACCATTTTATGAGAGTAATCTATCATTGAAGAACAGCTTTGATAGCAAATATTTGACCAGCCTGAACAAGGATCCTGCTTTTCTAGGGAAACTGTTTCAATTTTCAACACATGTTGCTACTCCCTTCCACTTTGACCAGTGCTGTACACAAGAATCACAGATTCCCACTCAAGTCTGGGTGGCTGTACCACCCCCAAAGGTGCAGAGTCCCTGGGGCTCTTTGAGTAGCTAGATTGAACATTTTGAACATTGAATAATTTCATTGAAATGGTTGCTGTTTGGTTTTTCATTTTTTAAGAAAGAAGAACTGTGATTTTGCTCCCTAACCTAAGTATTGTAGCAGTAAAATAATACTCCACAAAATACTCCAGAAAGAGTTAATTCACTAAACAGAGCACTGTAAGATTATTTAATCTAGGATAACATCATTCTTGTATCATTTGGGAGACCTATGTTTATCTCTTGAAAAATATCACTCATCTTTCTTCCCTGCTGTCTTTGCAAAGTACCCCCTCCCATGGAAAATTATAATTTCACAAGTGCTCACTGACTTAGCAAGACATATTGTGGGTTAAAAGTGAATTGCAGGTGCAGCTAATGGTCTGTTCTAGATCTTTTGTGCTGTTTTGCATGACAAGTACTGGGAAGATAGTCATGCTGTGAAGCCTGGAAGTAGTAGGCAGACTTGTATATGTTCATGCCATAAATTGGATACAAAGTGGAAGCAAATGCAAACCAAGGAAAATGGGTGGATATAGAAACCTAAAACAAACAGATTACTCACTTAGCATTACTGCCGTTGGTGGCTTATTTTCTGCTTCCTGCTTCATTCATGTTGACTTTTAGGGTGTAAATGGGAATAATATTGGTTCAATTTAGGAAGGTTTTATTTAGCTTGTTTTCTGGTTTCTCTGTATGTGGAAATGAACAAGAGTGTGAATTGCTGCAGTTCTTTTTTATTTTGGAAAACAAAATCCAAACAATTCTTGGAAACTGGGGAGTGAACGGGAGGTATTCCATAAATTCCATTATTCAGATTGCCAGTAGTAGCTTCTGTTTTGAAAAGGCTGGTTAAAGAACAACATGAAATCTTACAACCAAGCTAATTCTAATTCCTACTTTTGTTCCTAAGTGACAAAGGAAAACTAACCCTTTTCAGAAATATTATTTAAAAGTCTATTTCCTTATTAAATGACAAACAAGCTTTCAAAGTGAAAGGTGAATGGACTTAGTGGGTAGGAAGGCCTAGTGAGTACCTTGGGAAGGAAGGGTTTTCAAGAGCATCATAATGCCTGAAGTCATAATTCCTGAATCCAGGAAGCTGAATTTGTTGACCAAAATGTTTAAAATGGTTCTCACAAAGACTTATACCCTTAGGGACTTAAGTCAAGTTATCCCCATTTTTAGGAGAAAGTAAAATGATGTTATTAATCAAGCAATAAGTTGCACAATAGATGTACTTATATATATATATATTAAAAAATATTTTCTAAGTGTTGTTGGAAAAGCAATCATTTGTGTGGGTTTTTTTCCACTGATAAGTCATGCATAGCATACAGAAAAGGAGGGGGCTTGTATAAAATCCACACACCCCAAACCAAAGCAACTTTTTATAGCATGCTGCTTATGGCATAGAGGAAATCTCTTATTTGTGTTAGTAACTAAAATAAAATTTGACTACAATTTAACATATATTTAGCCAGGCTTTTGTGGTTAACAATGTGGATATTCAAAGCACATAAAATAAAAGTATGCATGCCCAATTATTTAAGAACTAACTTTGCTTTGAATAGAATTTTCCAAACACATTAGCTGGAAATTGAATTTTATAACTTACTTCTATGTCACAAAGTTTTGTAATGAAAAGGAAAGGAGAAATAAAAAAAGCACAAAACATAAAAGAATGAATCAAAATCTGATCTTGTCCTGGCAAATATCCAGAGTATTATAATTGGTTCTAGCATAAATTGAGATTAGAATCCACATTGTGCAAGAAATTGGCCCAGGAGATGAGAAATATAATTCCAACTCATTCCATGGCCATATGACAACTCTGTTGAGCTGCACAAGAAGCTTGCTAAGCATTATGCAATGCACAGCCATACAAACATTTTTAGTATAGCTGATATTTGATGAGGGAGATTGAATTCAATTAAATATCTTTATTTCTTTTTGAATTCAATTAAATACCTGGGTAGAAGGAAACAGGCACAATCTCTTTTCCAAACAGCTCTGAGATGCTGAATAATGCTGATGGGATGAAGGGAAACTGAGCTGGAAGGATAGATTTGTGCATTCTTTTTATAGAATATGAAGAGTAACCAAGTTAGTATTTTAATTGAGTATTATCTTAAGTCAGTGGGTTAATTCTTTTGAGACACACATTGGCACTGAAAAATACACAGTGCCTGTCAGAGCTGGGTAGTAGAAGGAATGAGACTTATTAACATGTAAATAGATTTATCTGAGCACTAAAATGGATATGCTAAATAAATAGCTGTGTCAGAGAAACTGATTGTAACAAGTGGACTCAGAAGACAAAGGATCACCTGATGAAGATGTTGAGAGTCAGCTTTCAAACACAATTAGAGATTATGGAGGTAAATGGTGGGACATCAGTAATTTATATGAGAAAAGAACAGCAATAATTGTAGATGTCAAAAAAGGCTCTAGTTAGGCAAGAAAGGCCCATGCAGGAATAGCTCAAACTACAGATGTGCTCAAGAGTGGTAACAAAAGGGGAATGTGGAAATTTAGAATATGTTTTCACTTATTTCATCACAGAAGTCTGCATGCTGGCTGCACCAGCTAAATTTTCTGGCATCTGCACAAAATGCTGCTATCATGCCCTTGAGGAAGGAAGTGGAAAGAAGAGCTTGTAAAGAGACAGATATCTGAAAAACCCAAGCTTGCTGGTATCCTGAGGAAAGGAGAGTATCTACACCCTGTAACCATGGGTCAGTTACCCTCAGTAGTTCCCTTTCTACAAAGAAGTAGCAGATAGAGCTGCAGGAAGCTTGACAGGGCAGTAAAGTCCTCTGAGACCAATGAAAGCACACAGATTTCTGCCATGCCAAGAGCCAGGTGTGACAGCCCAGGGTGCCTCTGCCAGCAGGTGCTTCACCATGGTGAGGGACCAAGGCAAATTTAAAGTGTAAATTTGCCAGTTGAGCACTTTGCCAAAGACAAATTTACCAATGTAAATTTGCAGTTGAGCACTTTCTCATCATAGAAAAGCCATCTAGAAGTCTAATATCAAGCAGATTAAAGACATGCTGAAATAAAAGTATTTGCTATGGCATATTTTTCCCCAGTAAGAAAAATAAATCAGAGACCGAAGAATGTTAAGTGGCATGGACCTATGAATATAAATAGTATAAGCAACAAGGTAAAGAAAGTACATCTGAGGAGCTTCAGAGCTAGGCTTATAGTAGAAATAAAGGGAAGGAAGCACATCCCATGAAGAAAGATGAGGCAGTTATTCCAGAAATGGAAAATTGCCAAGCTGAGATTTGCCACAACAGGCATTGGAAGTGTTCAAATGAAAAGCTCTGGGAAGCATTGCAATTACTGTGCCTTGGTTCATCTCCCATGCTGCACATTTTAGAAAGCTAAATGCCTATCACGTGTTTCTTGAATAGCACTCCTCGTCACAGAGTTCCAGAACTGTTTCTCACAAGAAAGCTCAGAAATAGACTCATATGCTTATTAAATCCTCAATTCTGCTTGATTAAAAAAATCAAAAACAAAGCAAACGAAAAACACATCAGAAAACTACATTCACGACATCAAATGGGTTTATTTTAGTTCATAAAAATACTGCATCTTAGAAATTAAAATATAAAGTCATTGGAAATAAACCTAATTTCAGTTTTGTGAAGGTGAATATTTTATGAAGTAGATTTTAAAATACATTTGGGGCATTTAAGTTTTCTCCTTTGTGTTTTTTTGTATTTAATATTAAATAAAATACTGATAGTAAAGTTAATAGTTAAGCATTTATCCATTAATTTTAGAAGTATAATGGTAGTGAGCCAAAAAAATTCCACAGATTACAATCTATATGGTAGACTTTAATACTCAATTAGAGCATATTATCAAGAGTGCTCCCAGGAAATTGCTCAAAAAATAGCAAAGTGACTTTCTTTTAGATTTTGACTTATCATATAGTACTCAATTATATTTTATAGTTAGATGCTTAAACTCGGAAAGCTTTAGTCTTCCAAAATTATCTTTGTTCTTTGAAAGATGTTGTTTTGCCAATAGAAGATGATGTGAATGCTTCTGTAAGGAATGAAAAGATGAATCAACACATTTTGATAATTTGTTATACAACATAATGATTTAAATGCTTTCTTTCTTGAACAATGAAGAAAATAAGCTCTTATTTACTCTAGTGACGATTAATAGAGGACTTAAAAAAATATTTCTCATACATGAGTAATGAAGATGAAACAGTTTATGAAACAGTTTAAGAGGTGAGTGTGATAGGGTAGCAGGACCGCTGTATGAGGTCTGTTTCCCTAGAAATCACATCCAAATGGGGAAGTAGCCCAGACTACATTTTTAAAAAGGTCACAGACATTCTTCAGATTGCCACCATTTCAGACATTCCCTTACTAAGTAAAAAAACAAACCTAAGAACTGATTCTTTGTGCTGTATCATTTACCTACTGATCCATAGGAGAAATAGAAGGCCCTAGATATTTCAGAATTAGTCATCTTCCATTATTAAAGCTTTCTGATATTCTTTGATGTCTTCATGGATTTGGACATCCTAAGTAATGGTGACTTTCCTCATATTCCTCTTTACCAGACCATGAATCCACACAAAATACCAGTTGTAATACAGTTATCTGGAACATATATTTGATTTGCTTGTTATGTCACTAAAAGATTCATAAATAGAGAAGAAATCAGTTCCCGACATATATTGGGTCAACAGACTACTGTTTTATGCAATGAGGTAACTTCTACATAACTTTTGCTTTTATAGCCAGATGGAAAAAGAAGAACTGATGGAATTTGTGGCAGGAAGAATGCTAACCAGGCATTCATTTTGTTACAGATGTCAAACACAGAGGTGTTTCTAGGTTATTTTCAGTTTAAAGACTGCAGCGATTGATTTAAAGTACCGCTCTACTTACAACTAAAAGCTATTTGACTATGATCTGTGTCAAAGAAAAATGCCATTGTTTGGCTTTCCATTTACAGAAAGATTTAATTATGCTTCAAGGTTCAGACTTTTTTAGATGCAGAAAACATTTCCTATGTCCCTGTGCTCCTGGATTTCTGATTGTTCTGCAGCTGTTAGGCAGCTTGCATATCCAGTATAGCTGAACGTGGAGGGATTGTCCATATCATCAGGACTGGGAGAGGAAAACTTTCTAAATGGCTCAGCCTTGCTTTCAGTTCATAGTCCTCCAGTGACTGGGACCTATGACTGGTCCTGCTCTAGGGAACCTGTAGGGATCTAGAATCCTGTAACATCTTGCATAGCTGCTTTGAGATGGCTTTGTGGACACTGCTAAGAAAACTCTCAGGATGCCTTCTGGGTCAGCATTGTCATTCAGAGGCTTGGCTGGACATAACCAGTGAATTTGAGACCTCTCAGGTGATTGGCTGAGATACTGGCTCCTTATCTCAGCAGCATTCCAAACCAGTGGGATTGATGTATGCTTGCCTGTATCTGCTGCATGCCACTGGTAAGAAGCATAGGCATAAGGTAATGGTACACCTTTTTAAGCAAAGAAAACAACATTATCTCCAGATCAGCAGTCATCAGTCCTGCTATACATAGCCACTTAAGAACTGCCAAGAACAGAGAACAATCTTTTCCCCCAATTTGTATTACTCACTGTCTATTTTGTGAAGCAGTTGATACAGGAAAAGAAAACTTGATTATTTAAATGCACTGATAACCATCTTTTTCCTTTGTAGCATGACATAAAATATGGCTAGGAGATATGTTGATTCTTGCAGGAATCAGAGGCAATTTTAGAAAATAGTCAGAATTAAATTTTCACAGTTTCTGAGGCACACACGGTACCAGTGCTTGCGTGGTTTGCTTCATGTCACACCCTAGAACTGCACTGAGACATTTACTTTAAATGTCAACGAGGTTCTGAAAGCAATCTAAGTTGATTGCTGAAAATAAGTGAAACTTTCTTTATTCTTGTGGTTTGCAGTTCTAGAAACAAAATCAGACTTTTTTTATGTTGTAACTGGTTGAGCAAACTAGAGATTGATGTGGTTTTGTGGTTTCCTTAGTTGTACCAGGAACTAACCAAAATACCTACTGGTCTTCTTGCCGTGCCATTCTCTATATTTCTGCACATTACAATATGAAAAGGGAACCTCTAAAATACTCTTGAGTTGCTTTTTGTTTGTTTCTATTTTCATTGTATTTTACTTCTCTTTTACAGCTGGCTTCAAGTTTGCACTGTATGGATAGTTCAAATGTCATTATTGAGTCATAATAAAATATGCATCATAGAACTATTATATGTTAAACATTAATCTCAGAGCACAGTTTAACAAGATAAAAGCAATAGTTCTCAAACACTTACCTCTTAACCTTATGGTATCTTGGTTTGAATTTGATGGCACCTTCCTCATGCAAGTAGAACATCTGAAATAGAAGAAAGAAAACAAAGTTAAATTTTGCTCCTGCAAATAATTTTGGTAGATTAGATATTTCCAGTCACAAGTATTAAAATAACCAAGTAAATTGTAGGTGAATTGAAAATTTTTTAATGTTCAAAATACTCTTGGTTAATGAGAGGTTAGTCTTGGAAAGCATCGCTGAAGTCTTGCCCTGCCTGATTCTTCCCCAGGCCTTTGCTGTTAGTGATGGGGTAATAGGCTAGTGTGAACTGTTGATCTGAACGAATGCGGTTCCTGGAGAGGGGAAAGAGAACTTTAATGTTAAACTGAAAGAAACAAAATAATCAAGAAGGATAGTGTGAAGAAAATGCAACTCAAACATATTTCTTGACTTTGGAAACAAAATCTGAGACACTTCAGAAAGAAACAAAAATATGTGAATCAGTCCGTTACTAAAAGGACTTCAGAAAAGAATTTTAGATAGAAGGTAAAAAAGGAAGCAAAGATACCATCTCTATGAAGATCCTGGATTAGACATAATAAAATCTTCTAAGATTATGAGTTTGCTTTAGGATGACACTACTACTTTCCTTAAGGGTCAGAATTTCATATTAGATACATATAAAATTTCTTACAATGTCAAGTTACACTGAAATAAATAACTACCAATCAAAACACTTGCTATGCCACCCATGGACGTTTGTTAGGGCTAGAAGAGCATCTATTCATGTGAAAGATCTTGTTTTTAAAGTTCTTGTTTAATACTTTTAAGTACTGCAGCAGATATTCCTTTCCAGATAGCAGTAGGATGGTCTGATCTTAGTTCAATTACAATTTTGTAGCAGAAATGTTCTCTCCTATCCCAGTACTGTTTCCTAAGTGATCAGCATTCGCACCTGCCCCTTCTCAATGCCCACACAGTCCTGCCTGATGATTCGCCTTTTCACTCTCTTGGTCCTCTCTGCCACCAAAAGAGGTGATAAAAAGGTATTGTTGCTTACTGATATGACATTGACCAGAAATGCACCTGGATTGAAGTGCCTTTATTGGAAGATTAAGAAGACTGTAGGCCATCAGCATTGCTCCTGCAACGAGGTCCTGTGGCTCAGGAGAGGCCTCTTCCTGGACAAAGATGAAACCTGCCATCCCTTCCCTAAAATAGTAACTTTTTGAATTATTAAGGTTTGGTGAGTTGGCACCACTCCCACGAATAACATGACACATACATGAAAAAAATAAGACCTGCACCCCAAATGTTCTAGTCAGTGCATAACAGCTGAGGCAGAGCACTGGTGCACACTTCTGAAGAACAGATAATTTGCACCTCATTGGTCTGGACTAGAAGCTGCACAAAACAGGTCAGACAGCACTGACTCTTCTGCACAGACCCCAGCTGTGGTGAGCTGTCCTGGCTTTTTTGACTGTATGCAATACAAACTATGGTTTCAGGGCTTGGGGGTTTTTTTGCTCCTCAGGAGGTTTCTCTCTCCTCTTCAAATAAGGAAACAAACAACAGCATTTATGCAGCTAAAATTCTCTTCATTNCTATTTATTCTCCGCGATGCTTCAGGTGTACAAAAATTATTTTTCTTCCTCATGCTAAATTCCTGGCACTGTAACAACATCTCCCTCTAACCTGAGTTAATTTATATTTAAAGTTTTGAGTTGGCTTTTCAACCTTCTAAAATATTCATTAACAGCTTTACTTAGTTTTTCAAATTATGTTAATAAACCAAGACAGTTTATTTGTACTTGTTTGCATAAAATCTTTAGTAAACAAACAACAAATTAAATTTGATTCATAAATAAATGGCATCTTTTATGAACTTCTGACTTGATACATTTGTCACTGAGCAAAATTTGACTAACTCAAACAGTAAAAATTTTCCACTAATATTCTTTTACATATATACAACTTTAAAACTTGATCCTTCACAACTTAGTAAAGCTAATAAATTTTTATTTGTAAAATTAACCATTTTAATTTCCATTTTTAATCCTTTCATTTGCTTTCCTCCACCCTGAAAATCTACAATAATCTTGTTTTTTTCCATGTTTGTCCTTTCATCCACTTAAACAATTTAAAAAAAACTTGTTTCAGCTCTACCTCTGTTTTTACCTCCTTTCAGTAATGCCTTTCTTGTAATCATGTGTTTCCATCCCAGGTGCACCTCCATGTGCCCAGCCTGGCTCAGACATGTGTGGTTAATTGGCTGTGCAGGTGTATCCATGTGGAGTCACCTACTGTTCCAAATCTACAAGCTTTGTAGAATGGTCAAATGAATCAGTCCAAAGGGAAAATATATTTTAGAAGTGACCATTATGGAAATATATCAGGATTGTAAAGCTGAATTATTGCTGCTTTTGAGTTACTGTGTGAACAGTGAGGTTTGTGATCTGATTCCTGTTCCTCAAGTGATAAAGCACCCTGTAGCATTCTTTGGAACAAATTTAATTTCATTCCAGGTGTGAATGCTTCAGTCACCTGTATGGCAGATGTTTCAGACTGGCCACTATGAAACTGAACAACTGTAGCTAAAATTTCCTTTTTCACATGACCAAGAATTTAAAAAAGAAAGGTACTTTCAGCTCTGGAAAGTAAGGCCAGGGGAAAACCAAGTACTGATCTTTCTACTTATTTCTGTAGTCCTTAGTCATACTTTAATTTGTAAAGATAAAAAAAACCCTTCTTTGTTTCAAGCTAAACAAAACTGGGAAGCTCTGTCTCTGTTTGATTTTTTTTTTTGTTTGTTTGTTTCTTGGTTTTAAGTTTGTTTGTTTGTTTTTGGTTTTGTTTCTTTTTTTTCTGTTGTAAAACAAGTAGAAAAGGAGCAGAAGCACAATCAGGTCAGTAGGGTATAATCAAATCAGAAGTCTCATTTATTGTTTTGCTTTGCATGAGTCTAATGTATGGTACACATGGACTGAAGCAAAGAACCTTCTTTGTCTTTTTCAGACATGCCAATACATGTTAGGGCAGTTGTAGAGTACATACTGCATCAGGGTAAACAGCAAACAAAAAGTGGGTAGACTTGCTTGTTTGGTATGTGTGAGGTACAGCATAAACACCCCAGTGCTCATTAGACACGTTTTCTCTCTGCTCATTTGCATTTGTTTTCAGCTAAAGCACTCTGTGCAGATGTGGCTAAAAACACTAGAGTTAATAAAACCCAAACAGTTTTATTCAAATACCCTCTCTATATACAAGCACCTGGGAAGGTATCTAGCATATAATGAATTGCTGTTTCCTACAATTATTCCTGTAGCCCAATTTATTTGCAGAAATTCAAAGACCAGTAAAATGTTAAAATAATTATGGAATTATGGAACCATTCCTCCACTCCTGACACCCTTTTATGAATCTTAAACTGTCTGTTTTTGAACAAATGTGGAAAAGATTGCCTATAATGAGAACATGTGAAAGGGTTTGGGCTTGCTCCACACTCAGTGAAACAGAATGCAAGAATTTCAGAAATGATTCTGAGGTGGAGTGGCACCTCTTCAACCAATTCTGCACTGAGCCAGGCCTGTCTGTGCACTCCAGCTGCCACTTAACAAGACCACTGTGGCTTGCTTGGAAGCTCTTGAGTGTGCATCAGCATAGCCATAACCCAGAGTGGTTTGTGTTTATTTACATATATTTTGTGAAGATGATGACAATTGTAAAATGAAGGTGTTCTAGCTTATGGACTTGTATAGCACACTTTAAATAACCAAAAGTCTTTATTCAGTCTGGTCATTGTCCATTTATATTTTCTGTCTTGAGGGACTTTTATCTTAAATTCTATTACAACTAAGTACACTTTAGGCACTAATTGCCACGGGAATATATTTTATACAGAACAGAAAATGCACCTTTGCCTAAGCTTTCCTCTCTAGTACAAGGCCTACCCCTCAAGTAGCCTTGTTTTGAGTAAACGTGATGTCATTGTTTAGGAGACTGAACACTTTTCAAAAGACATTACTAGTCATAATGTTTATTGACAGAAAAAGAGGTAGCAGCTAATGTTATCCTAATTATTTAGAACTCTTTTGAGTTAAGTCTTGATTCCAAATTGATTGAAATCAACTTAAATAAGTAGTTTCATCTGGCTTTGGATGATGTCATAAAGCTTTAACTTACACACACAGGCAGGAGTTCCCCACATATGCTGAGGTCTGTTGGCACTTTTTCCTTGTTACTCAAGGAAGTAGGATAATTGTGAGGATTTCTCCTCCCTCATAATTAGAAGGAACAAAATAAGTGCTGGATTATAAATGATCTTCCTTTGACCTTTGGCTGCAACAATATCTCTACCTTTAATGGATGTTCTATCATTACACTGCAATAATTGAAGAATGATATATAGTAATGGGTGAATGATGTCCAGCCACCAATTCCATTGCTGTACTGCTCTCATGTCCTCTGCAGGAGTTAAAAGATTTCCAACACCTGTGTCACTAGGGGAAAAAAAAAGGTAGATAAGTAAACAAACAAGGGAGGAAATTGTTCAGCCTATTGTCCTGTGGTGGGTCCAAGCAGAGGATAGGACATGCTAACAGTTGTTGATTGACCCAGAATACTTTCAAATTCCTGTAACATGACTGACTATGCCCTTGCTATAGGGCTGAGGGCCTGGTTTTTATAATGTGATCGATGCATATCATACTATGGAAGGCTGTGGCTTCCTCAGGAAACTGGGGTACAGGAGGACATAAACAATATGCTCTGAGTTATCATCTGCTTGCCTTTGAGGTGGGTAGAAGGTGCAACTTGCATTGATTTCACTGACAGAGTGTGCATGGGGAACTCCAGCCTGTAGTTATGAGGGTAAGGTTTCAGGACCCCTTTCTTAATTCCATCACTGATTTACTGCAGCAGACAGGTAATTAGATGTGCTTTGAAGAGGCGTTCTGAGATTAGTCCTCTACATAGTTAAAATGTGAAAAGTTTTCTGATCTATTATTGTGTATCAGTAGTATTTATGATCAATGTGTTTGTAAGTGATTCTGTTCTGTTCCAGCTTTTGAGTGAAGTTGCTGCTGTGTAATGGCTGATGCACGTTTTGGAAGATGAAGAGCAACAGTATCTCAATACTGCATGAAGAGCTGGACTAAGATTTTTGTAAGTGAAGTATATTTTGCCCAGAAAGATGTTGAAGCAGTCTTGTTTATCTTTACCACGCACACTTTCCAGTAAGATTTGATGTTGGGAGACTCAAAACACTCAAAAAGAAGCAAGCATTTTATGAAATTATTAAAAGCAAACTCCATTGTCAATATAATCCCCCTGTTATTGATCCATTTTTCTTATACATCTTCTTTACCCAAATCACCTACTAGCTTTTCTGACTCAATTGTGTTCTTTTTCCCCCAGTCTTGCTGTTTCCAGCATAATTCCCAAAATTTTGGTGCACTTCTTTGTAGTAGACTCCAGGGAAACAAAAGTAACACACGAAAGTAGGAGCATAAAATCCAAACTGTTCCATTGCCCACCATATGTAAGGAGCACTGACTGATGTACCAGCTTTTAACAGTAAGGTCAAGCTCTTTGTTAGTGACCAAACTGTTGTAGGACAGGAATAGAAGATTAGGTAATGTGATATCTCTGTTGTATGTTATCTTTGTCGTGTATGTTACTCAGAGGAGATAATGATAGTAGATGTAGCAGGAAGACACATTTCCTGCCATGAGCTTAGAGCCAGTGAGCCCAGAGAGTCCCAAATGGAAAAGAGAGATTTGTACTGAATGTCCTTTCAAGGCTAAATAATTCTAGTGGCTTTTTTATGTGTGAGCTCCAAAACTATGCTTTTATGGTATCCAAATTAAATAATATGTAACTAATATAAAGAAGCATGATATTCTTAGAGAACAGGGCAGACCTGGAGTTACAGATTTAAATAGAAGAAAGAGAAGTGGGGAGTATATATTTTGATTCAGCTGTGTTTGAGAAGGGTTTGAAAAACTCTTGTTCCTGGAAACAATGAGATACAAACCTGTTTGCATAGTTGATCTCTGGCCAGAAAGGATTCCTGTCAAGTGAAATATTAACCCATAAGGAATGCAGTTTCTTAGGGCAATGAGCTATTGGCTTCAAACCAACTTTAATGCAGAGCTAAGGTGACCATTTAAAAAACATATATGCATCCAGAGGTCTGCATGGCTGCCAGACCAGAATAGGATTATCCTTTCTCTTGGCTATAGCTTACCTGTTTGTAATTGGCCTGGTTCTGTAGTGCTGAAAAGTAATTTATAGCTGTATGGTGGACAAATATCTATTACTTTGGTTGTGTCATTGCTGCAGGCAGGTGTTTGTATTATGAAAACTATAATAGCAGCTGGGAGCTCTATTAGTAATTCTAATGTTTCAGGATAGAGAGAGAGCTCAAGGAATGTTCCCTCCCCAGAGTCTCTGCTGGGAGTGATAATCTTCCTAAGCAAGGCCAAATTTACACAGGATCCATGCCATAGGAGGCATGAAAAGAGAAACATGAAAAGCTCTGAGCCTGTTAAAGGTGACAGGTAAGTCCCAAGCCCCATTCCTTCGCAGCATGATGTGCTAGTTCTGCTAGTAAATGTCACGTTCATGATGCACCCACTGAACCCGCGAGGTAGTTGCTGCTCCAGGAAATGCTTTTCAGGCCCCAGGAGGCATTTATGCTAAAATGCCAAAATACCAGTGGAACAACTCATTCTTTCTGTCAACTCAGAAAGGGCTAAGCCTCTAAAGCACAATCCAGACCACAGTGTTCATGCTAAATTGTTCCCTCTTTTTTATGTTCACACAGTGCAAAGTATGATTTTCTGTCCATGGGCTCTGATGGACTCTGATGTGCTTTGCAGGTGTTCATTGTACAGCTGGAGGAGGCCAAAATGTGTTGGAACTTACACCTGTGGGATAATTAAAAAAAAAAAACCCAACTGTGTTCTCTGCAGAGTGAGTTTCTTTCTCTAAGTACTATTCACTTCCCAATGACTTGGTGGCACTCTGGAGATACAGTAGGACTGATGTGCTCCTTTTTTTGGTGGGTTTCAATCCACTCATATGTTCTAGTAGATTCCTTATGATTAGAACCTTTTTGACTAGGAAGTTTAGGAGAAGGAAGATCGGAAGAGGTAAGCATTGCATTCCAAATCCTACTCACTTGTGACACTGAAATGGGAATATATTCATGGAAGGTATATGATCGTAAAAGAAATAAGAAAGGTCTTATTAATAGCAATGTTAAAACTATCATAACTAGGAAGCTGGGTTAATCCACTCAGAAGAAAAAGGCTCCATTTGCTGTGCTTTTATTTTCTATTTTTCACAGGGTCATTCCAACATTCATTCACATTGGGTGCATTCCTAGTCACAGCAGAAAGCGCAAGGAAATACTTCCTCTAGAATTTCTCACATGAAATGTTTGACTATAGCCTCAGAGAAGGACTGTTATGGACAGTGTCCAGGAAGTGTCTCAGCTCTCTTTCATTAAACACAGATCATTAAACATACTGCACAACAAGTCATTGTTGCTGTCACATATAGTTAGGCCATGCTGCTGCTGTTACCACTATGCAAAAGGCAGGATGTTAAGTTTTAGTATCATTACAATTTTGTCCACAAAAAATGCAAAAATTTAACCAATGCAACCACTTTGCTTTCCCTAACTCCTCCTTTTATCTCATACCTGTTAATATTGACCTATGGAGGAATTTCACTCCTCAGCAAATATCAGTGGCTTATAGACAGAGTTGGCTGTAAAACTGTATTTGTGGGCCCATAGTTCATGTTGCTTTCAATGACAAGGAAACAAAGACTTAGAAGGGACTAATTCTTTGAAACACCAAGCATTTCTGACAAGGCACTTTGAGCAGAAAATGGAAACATGATACTCTTGCAGAATGAAACTGAGCAAACAATTCTTTAACAAGAGAAAAAAGAGAGAAAATACAGCCTTAGAGGGGATTTGTAAATACCTTCATAACAGGAGGCACTACAGAACTCTTATAATGGCATCTAGAGCATACCACCATAAGATCATCTTTCTTACGGAGGTGTATGGAAAACAGCACATCAAACTGCACCCTCTGCAGTCAGTGATTAAATTGCTGCTAAGTCCATGAACAGAGTGGGTCCCAATGTGGGATCACTGCTACTATTTTTAGTCTGCATTTCAATAGCTTCAGATGCCTTAAGCAGGTCTTGCCCCTTATCCCTCACAGGGGATGTACTGTCAACTACTGTGTGTTTGCAGCTGGGATGCAGCCTAATTCCAGCTTTCTTCCAATGTGCTTCTGGTAACACAAAGGCAGAGGATTTAGTAATGTGGGATCCAAGTACACCTGGTGGTTAAAGCTATTGCAGTACAACTAGCAGAAAAAGAATAAATTGTCTGAAACAGGTACTAAATGCTTGAATGGACAATCTTCTTCCTTTAAAAAACCCCAAAACAACCTAACCAAAACCAGAAAAAAACCTCACTGATTCCATGTCTCCTGCTTTTATGTAAGAAAGCCCCCAGAGCAGAAGAGAAAACCCACCCCCAAAAAAACAAAGAACCCTTCACTCAAAACCACAATTCAGGTGACAAGGTGATAGATAAACTAACCAATTGGATTTTGACTTGCTGAGATCTATGTGATAACTCAGATCTTGTAACTGGGAGCACTAAATATATGTGAAATAAAATTTAAAAAAAAAACCTCTAAATTTTGAAGAGAATCTCCCAGCCATAAATTTAAGTAAATTGTATCCTGATGTTTATCTTTATTATGACAGAAGATAAACAGATAATTTTGTGATCCAAATAGAAATACATTTTGGCATCTGTTCTATGCCAATAGTTGCTCTTACTATGAACATGCTTATATTTTATTCCATTGGGCTATTTGCCACTTTATGTAAGCTACACCAGCTGCTCTTGCTCTTGCATGACAGATTATTGTATGCAGCACTCTGTTTTTTTTCCTAAAGCAGATAACGCTTTGTAAAATCCGGATAACTAAGTCTCTAGGAAGTGATTGTAGGTTATATTAAAACTGTGATAACTGAGAACCAAAACAGCCCTGGAGAACTGTACTAAAAAGCTGCTACTTCAAGGGAAGACTGTGGATATGGATAGCTAAAATATACATTTTACTAATATATATTCTTACATTCTTTTTACCTGCTATGTTTTTTCTAGTACTTGCTGGTTTTGCTTAAAGTTGGCACACAATGAAGAAAAATATTAATAATAACCTTATACACTGAGAAAATTTCTATTTTAATTTTTATGGCAATGAAATACACTGAAATCAGTCTAGATCTACTGAAAACAAAGCCTCTAAATTCTCTTTGTTGCATTTCTGTGACAGGTTTCATGCTCTGTTTTCCTGGCAACGTTCTGCCTGGGAAAGCAGCATTATGCAAATAAAAACTCAAATGGCAGCCACAGAAGGAAAATACAAGACAATTTTTCTTGACATCTTGGTAATATAAGATCATGCTATCACAAAACTAAATCAAGTTCTTTTTCTCAGGTGTAAACTCTGCCTCAGCTACATTTTAAAACCAGTTTTTCTATTATTTGGATGCAACATGGCTGCAAAATCATATTAATTCCAAATTTAGAAATGACATGCTTAAGCAGTAGTTGAACTTTGCTGGTTTTGATAGGTGTTGGTGATTAAAGTGCCCATAAGTACAAGGTTGTGTGGGCACTCCTGCTGCAATAAAAAGTCTAAGTATAATTGGTCTGAGGGCGTGGAGAGAAGCAGCAGGGGATGCTGGTAGGGACAGTAAAAGCTCAACAGGGTTACGGAAACCTGCCAAATCTCCATCCTCACTGCAGGGAGCTCCTGATGCTGCCAGGCAGTAAGGAAAACAGATGGCTGTTGCCTTTAAAGCCAGTAACATTAATTTCTGTGCCTGTTGTGTATTTTTGCTCCTTCCCCTCAATTTTCCAACTCCTGCAGTAGCTCCTGTAGCAGCCAGGCATTGGCAGACATGTTGGAAGGCAGCCACGCACGCGGGTGAGTTTCAGCTGAAGATGATGGCTGCTTTGTTTTGGTTTTCCTTTTCCCCAAACTGCTTCCACAATTTGGCAAAGGGGTGTCAGGATTAGAAATAGAGGGATTGGAGAACATGCCAGAAGCTATTAGAGGGAAGGAAGCAGAGCTATAGTAAATGTGGAGGTGGAGCAATGCCAGTAGGAGCGTGGGCATGGGGCTTTGGATGCAATTAGCACAGACAGACAAACATACCCTAACACGGACACTTCATAGCTACATGCTGAATAATCCTCTATTTTCTGCTTATTTTCAGTGGGGTATAGCTAAAATCTGTAGATGAGGCCTTCTTTTTTTTCTCAAAAACAGCAATAATGTGGACCTGGTAAGTCTGCAGCAGCTAGAAGTGATTTCACAGAATGCTCTAAATCAAATCTCTGTATCTAAAAGAGAGGAGCACTAGATGGAAAAAATTAACGTTTAAGTTTATTTTCACTGTATTTCAGCTATTCTAAATGACTGGAAGAGTTTGGGTTTTTTTCCTTAGCTTTCTGAAACTTCTAATGCATTTGTATGCTGTTGTGAAGACTAACAAAGCACCTGTTTGAAGGAAGAAATGTATAGGATGCTGAATTTTAATTTCAGAATATCATTAAGAGAGCTCAAAGAAAGACACAGCCTTGACTTGAGTTAGGAATTCAATGAAATACATGCATCGGTTGACATGCAGAGTCATGATGGCATATGACTGACTCGTCACCTACCTTAGGGGAAAGATTCTGCCCTTGTGCAGGTTTCCGACTGTTGTTCTCAACCAATGAGTGTGTTGTGCTTTTAACAGATGTTTCTGATTTAGGCCAATGAAAGCTAATGGAAGCTTTTTCTAGTCTCTGAGGAAGGAGTGCCAGCCCAATCAAACAAGCAAATTTGGTGCTTGGCATCTGAATTGAATAGCAAAACCGAATAATTTCCTCTTGCAAAAGCTGTGTGCCATCATTATTCCATGATACTCTAAAAATTTCATAATTAGTACTGACTTGTTATTTTTGCCATCTCCTGCATTTAATAATTTAGTCATTATTGCTGTCTACCAAGAAAGTCACTAAAGCCACTTATTCAAAAGGCCTGTCTGGCTTGTCCAAAATAGAACACAATTCCCAAACCAGCAAAATAAGATGCATACAGCTGCCCCAGCTATGTAATTGTAGCAAATATTTCTAGAAGCACAGCCACAAAACAAACTCAATAGAGGCATCTAAGTATTTGATAGGCATGCATTTCTAATTTATATTCTTTTACGTTTTTCTGTGGTGGCAGAGGTTATCACCATTCTTTTCTCTGGTCTCTGTTTATGAGCTTCACATGGGAAAGCTAAATATAGCGTAGAATAGCCATAGTGCATTAAATCACAAAAATTTAATAATCCCATTAATAAGTCTGATTGAAATGGTACTTATGACTCAATGGTAAGGTACTTAAGAGCTATAGATTGGTACTTTTTATTAATGCTGTAAAATATGCTCCATCAAACTACCACTAAGTATATACAAACAGATGATTAAACCACCTGTAGATGGTCATACAGTCTTCATAGAACTGAAATTATCATTTGGCAAAAAATCATAACATTTCTCAAGAAAGGCTGTAGTATAGGTGTAGACCATTAATTTATGGATTCCAATTAGGGATGGTCTGTGATTAAAGCACTGTATTATTTCTTTGCTTTTAGTTACAAGTAACCCTGTCTCCCTTACAGTCTTGAATCTGCAAGTAGCTGAAGGATCTGGTGCAAAGTGCAGAACATGAATGAACATTTGAAAATGAGTGGCAAGAATTTTCCTGGCTCATTAATATTAACATGTTGTGGAATTGGGAAGAAGATTTGTATTGCTTTATTACCTTCTGTTCTCAACAGTCTTAGAATTTTACTTTGTATTTGCTGTATATAAAGGCTTTATTCCCCTGCAAAGAGAAATGACATTTTCTCCAAGCCCTTAACTTACAAGTTGGCACAGTGGTATGTGTGATAAGAGATACTGGAGCTCTGGAAGTGTATCTAGTTCCCTGTTCTGATGCTGCTGTTTATCGCATCTCTCCAAGCATGTATTTTTGGAAATTGGCTAACGAGTTTAGTTCCCATTTTGTGTGAGGCTGTTGATAAATGCAGATTTTATTTTGTGGGGTGGGATGGCAACCTTGTTTATTACTATTATGCTATTGTAGTACTAGGTACTGTTTTGGTGCAAGCACATCATTGCTTGTCTGTGGGACAACTCTTTTAAGACTCTGTCTTGAGTGTCTAAGTTGTATATGAATTCAGTGATTCATTGAGGGTCATAAATTCTGGTGAGAAGTGCTGTGTAATGCCCGTACACAAAGGCAAAGCGTTACTAGCTGGATGGAGAGGTAGGCGTAAGAAATTTGGAAATTCTGAAATGAGGTGAAATTTTTTTTCTTTCCTGTAGTGCTTAGAGAGTGCATAGAGAGAGTGTAAAATGCCCAAGTCATGTATCTTTAACCCAGTACCTGAAGAAGATGCAAAACCTCACAGTGGTGGGTTTAAAGGTTGGAGGGAAATTAATTTTGCCAGTCTGAAAATGTGGAATAAGTTACTTGACTCCATCCTAAAGAGGAGGCTGAGGGACCTGTGTGTTTTCTCACTGATTTGACTCTGGAATGGGAGAATTTTCTCACAGTTGGGGGATTTAGTAATCTTCTGGCTGCAGGCTTTGAACTGAAAATACACCCTACTATCAGAGCTAGGTTCCTCAGGCCCTAATATGGGATTATGGTGATAACTGCATGGTTTAATAAAATGTTGTAGTTGGGATTTGAGCAGGAGCTGTTCAGATCATGCCAGCATAAGCACTGGCCACAAAAACAGGACATGTAAACTCTCAGCTCTGCTTAGAGCAGAAGGCAACAAGCCAGTAAACAGGCAATGCTTCTAACAGATGCTGAGGTTATAAGACTTAAGGTTATAAGATGTTTAAAACCAGATTTTTACAAAAGCTGACACGGTAGAATCTTGTGGGTTTATACAGGCTGCATGACATATATTAATGCTGCACTTTGAGTAGGCACCAAGATCTAAATCAGTTTCAGGGAAAGGAAGAAAGAAATCAAATGTTTAATCAAGGCACTGTTCAAGTTCACAATGTGTGTGAAGGTGGAAAGCCTGTGTGAACATACTTCTAGAGGCAGTGAGTAAATCCTGCACTGATCATTTCAGGGAAAGAGAAGTCCTAAAACATCCAGTAAATCTGCCAAGGTTCATTCCCTTAATTTCCCATTCAGAGCTAGAAGTGGAGTAGAGAAATGTATCACGTGTGGTTTACCCCTGTTAATCATATTGTGGTGTCTGGGTTCTCAGAAAGCCCTAAAAGCTTTTATTTGTTCCAGTCATAAAGAAAACCTTCAAACGGTGACATTTTCAGTGAGAAATGAGTTCATACAATGTAATTGGACTGCTTTCATCACCTGAGCCTCCTTCCTGAACTGCAGCTTGCTTCTCACTTTGACTCAGTTACCCAGCGGTCCCTACTCCTGGGGTCAGCTGGAATGTTTTCAAAATAATGGGCTAAAATCCAGGAATGTACCAAAAGCTGCCCAGTCACCAAATTCTCCTGAACTCATTTCAAACATTACTTGGGAATGATTCTTCTTACATGTTGGAAATGTCTTCCAGATACAATGGGAAGCTGATAGTGTCCTGCAAACATGTCTCTCTTAAGGTTTAGTGCATGTTTGTTATTAAAAATGTTATTGAAAAAACAGATCCAGAGTGATACCAGCAAACCTTTCTTCAATGCCACTCTGAAAGGCTTACTTGAGTAATATAATCAAACCACTAGGAATTGCTTTTTCCTGAGAAAAATAGAGCAAAAGGACTAAAGTCATTGTGTGTATATAGGACTCCATAAGAATTGTATCTGGATATCTATTGGGATAGCTCATCCTTGCTGCCTACATCTACAGTGGGTAGCGTGGTTATTCTAACCCATGCAGTGGACACATAAAATGCCCACAAAGATTATACACTCTTAAAATTTGTTTCATAAAAATAAAGATGAATTGCTGTTACAGAACATATCTTAAATTGAATTTATCTATCTTGTTACCTAATGTTTAAGCATTGTTTAAATTGGTCCTGCAATGGAGTTTAGTGACTATATGTGGCTGATGTGGAATATCTGGTCAGACAGAATCAGGATAACCTCTCACTTCATTATAGCTTTAATTTCCACATAATTATATGAAAAAATCTTAAATTCTTCATAGATTTACAATTGGCTTAATTAGTTTTTGAAACCCCAGTGACAGGGAAATGTCATGTGGTTCAATGTTTGTTTTTCAATCAGCCAACTGACCAGGAACCTCTATGTATTTTCAGTGTCACACAACTTGGATCACAGCCTCGGCTTCTGAGTCCTTGTGCTTCAGGTTGGGATGTATACACACAGACACCCAGAAATACTATGAAGAAATTAAATAAGCTTATTCAGCAATAAATTAGTATTTCTGGGTTTTGCTGGCTTTTAAGTTCGCATCTGCAAGCAGCTGAAGATCAAAGGCTGAGAGTTCTGTATTTGTTGATCTGATTTTACATCTCATTCTTCAAATAGCACAAGTATTTAAATTTTTTGCTGATTATCAGGACATCTTCCTTCATTGTGCAGTTCAAGGAGCTTTCAGGAAACCTTACAAAGTCATGATCATACCTATTTTCTGGGATGTTCTTCTTCTTTCAGTATAAATCTCATATTTAAACTCCATAATAAGACATACTGGCAAATTCTGTTCAAATAATTCATTGCCTTTGTGGCATCGATCTGCTTATAATTTAGAATGTGTTCCTATTGTTTCCTTTTTTGCATCATTACTGGATAAGAGGACCGTGTGGACTTCTGCAATGATTTGCAAAAAAAACCCTGAAACAACCTTTACTGAGACTATGCTTTGTACTAGTTGAAATTATATTTGTGAGAGTTTGATAACACAAAATTAAGTGATACTCATCAGACAGGGATTGTTGACTGGAAAACTCATGGAAAGTAAAGAAAGAGGAGGAGGAGTGTGTGGGTAAGGATGGCTACTCTGTAGTAGCTAGCTAACTGTGATTTCAGAGGGAATAAATCTAATTTTTTTCTGAGGGGACTCCCTGAATTTGCACCTGGGGTTCCTAGAAGTAAGGGTGTCTTGAGTCTGAAATGATGAAAATTTTAATGGAGTTCCAAGTTTTTCCATACATTTTTTTGTATGGAAAGCTTTGTAGCTTTCCAGAAACCATTGTAACAATCAAGAAAATGACAGAAACACTACTAGTAGTGAAGCTCTGCATGAGTTGTCTATTTTAGCAGGGTTCAGAGTTTCAAGAAAATCAAGTAGATGATAGATGGGTCACACTCCTGGTTGGCCTTAGGGCCAGCTGCCACTCTGCATACATGAATGCACATGAGTCATCTCAATGCCTCGGGGAGGAGGTGGCCCCATGGGTTAGGGTAACATGACAGCTTGTTGGAAATTAGAGCAGAGAGTGGCCCTGCAGAAGTTTATAAACGGAACAGGTGGCAGAAAGTAAGGGGTAATCACACATTTTAAATTAAAAAGGAAAAAAAAAAATCTCTGGAGGCTGTATGGCCCCAAAATCTTCAGCTAGGTCTAGGAGGGCTCCTGTGAGATTCAATGCTTCAGTCACCCAGCAGGCACACTTTGGCAGGCTGCTCTAGCCCTCAAAAACCTATTCCCTTAGTCTTCTGTACAGGATTTATATGCTTCACTGAATGTCCACCTCCAGCATGTGAATGTCAACAACCAGCTCCTGAACAGCCATTGCAGGGCAATGGGGTTTTGGTGTTGTTTTGTCTTTGGGATAGACTTTTGGGATATATGCTGCAATTCCTTGGCTGCATACAAGGCATAATGAGAAACAGTTGAGAAATTATCTGAATAGTCTGGCTGCTTCTAGTAATAAGGAGTTAAAGGATGCAGATCCTCAACTGCATGATGCACTACTCTCAGATCTTTCCAATACTGACTTTCAAACTTTTGTTACTAGAAGTCCAAACTGGCCTGGTGAAGCCAGATTCATGCTCTATGTTGTCAGCGTAGCAGTGATGCTGAGACCACAGGGAAATCTAGAAAACAACAAGATTTTTATTTCTTAAGAGCTAATTATTTGTATAAGGAAAAATAATGGAAATACATGAATACAAAAAACTCGTTTTCTGGTATTTTAAGAATCTCTCCAGGTCTCATCAACACGATCTCATTGTGGTAAGATTCCATTATTTCAGAGAAGATTATATCCTTGCATGTAATATATACAGCTGGTAAATAAAAAGGCAAACAAAGGAGTTTGTCAAAACCCTTGATTTCACTTATAGCACTTCCTCTTTCCTTGCTTCTAGTTTGCCACTGCTTCAGGTCTGGGTAGTGGTGGTCTATGTACATGCCTTATGTGAACAGCTGTTAGAATCTTCTTGTACATTTCCATTTTTCTCAATTTTTTCACCATTGTTTTATACATCCCACTTGCTGTTTACAGTGACTGACCATTCACCTTTTGAAATATTGCTGGCATTCTTTTTCTCCTATTCACTCTCTGCTTCTGAGCACCCAGGCCATGAACGTCGAAAAGCCAAGGCTGTGTGGCAGGTGGGCAAGTGCTTCTTGTGCAAATACATTCATTTGCATTTGAATGTTCTATTTGCATACAAATGCTTTCATTCATAGGAATAAAAAGATTCTCTCCATGTGCACCATTTGTGCAAAGAAAAATTGGATTCATGAAACTACTCAGAAAAGTAGGGAAGAGATCAGGTCTCCTGCCATTTTCACTTTGGTACTATGTTTACAATTTGATAATATGTATCGGAGAAGAACCAAAATTCAATTTTCAAGTACTGTTGACTTTTAAACTTTTTACTGCACGAGATTGTTGTTGGCTTTCCATGGTGTGCATACAGAGCCAGAGTGTAGATCTAAAGTGGTCTCAATTCTAACTGGGACCACAAGAAAGAACTGTAGCATAAACGAAAGTATTATTATAGAGATGAAGAAGGTCAAATACAATTTCTTCTCAGAATTGCTGATATTGAGCAGAAACAATGAAAGGCTTTTACTCTTAATTTTTTTAGATCTATAGTAGATAGATTTGTACTTAACTCTGTGGTTTTTTAATACCCTTTACTTGAGGTCATCACTAGCACAGGCAGACCTGCTTCTTAACTTGACTCACAATTCTGTATACAGATCACTTTTCTATCAGGAATTACCAAATGCAAAGTGTGTCAGAAAACCCAAATAGTACTATGTATCTAAATAATCTTAGTGGTGCCATCAGCAAAGAAACGGTCATCATAAGAGATAAGGTCAGCCAATGCTTGCAAACAGACTACTGGCAACACTTAAAAAAATTATTTTTACTTTTTGACTTGCATTTTAAGTGGGATGGGAGGAACTGTTGGAAGAGCACACTTGTTCAAAATTTGAAATTTTCCTTTATGTGGTAGATGTTGAGCTGACCAAAAATGTCTTTTAAAAATTTTCTAATATGACAGCTACTAATCTTTGTGATAAGAAAACCCAGAGCCTCTAACCTTCCACCGGAAACTTCTCTCTGGACACTGAAATTCTTCTTTTTACATTCTGGTAGTCATGGGTCTGCTCAGATCAAAATGACCTGAAGAAAATTTTGAGGTAAGAAGAGGTGGTTATAATGTTTCTTAAGACATTTCATCCCAAAACCTTGATTTTGTTCCAATTGTTTAGGAGATTAAATAGTTTAATGGAAAGGATATGTAACTCTGTAGTACCTGTTTATTTCTGTCGTCCAGCACTTAAGGCATTCAATTACAGTCCTAGGTGTGCAGCAAAAGATCAGGGCTGAAGATGCAGATACTGCAAGGTTTATTACTTGGCTTCCTGTGTTTTGCAGTGTGTAATGATGTGGTCTGGAAACTACTGGTTCAGCGCTTGTGGTGGTTTTAGAGGAGTTAGTGAAGTACAGTAAGAGTGACCAAAGCTATGAAACAGTTGTATCTTTTACATATGCACGATGTAAGCTCGGTAGAAATCTGTATCTGAATCTTAAAAACCCCAATTAAGGGAGCTTATCACCCAGAAACCAACCATCAGGACGGTGACTACAGGGGAAGTATTGGGCAGAGGTGATGTTGGCTAGCAGTCTACTGCTACTTGTGGTGAAGAGAGCCAACAGCTAATCAGGTGGGGAGTGATGTCCTAAAATCCAGTTAACTTAAAATTTTTTCTAAAGTTAATATTTGCAGTGGCCTAAAGTAGAAGCAGGCATAGAAAAAGTTAGATTCTTCTTGTGCCTTGCACCTTCTCAAAGGCACCTCATAGCAGCGTAGAGGAGCTCTAACACTTTTATAAATCCAACACATTAACCAGATAATTTATAGTCATTACAGTCAATATGTGTTTCAAAAATCCAAGAAAAGAATAGGATGGGGTTATTCCTGGCCAGTGTTTGGAAAGATAAAAAAGAAATAACAGGAAGATGTTTCACAGCTTTTTCAGAACCACAACTCAAAGGAATCATTATAAAGTGAAGAAGTAAAGGCCAGTGTCGTCGCCTTGCACAGAAGGATCTAAAAACTTTTTGTATTTTCTATCTCTGATTTCATTACTCCTAATAACTCGTTTCCTGATGGAAGGTAAAGAGGCACCTGAAATACAGATTTGAGTCCTTTTAGTTAAACCTTTATCTCTTTGTCATAGCGGGTTTTTTCTTCTGTAGTTTCATTCATCTGCTCTACTGGAACTTTCAGTCGCACAGTGTTAATATATGGCTGTTCTAAGCTAATATGCATTAACTTTTTAAAACCTGTTTTATACATAACCTATTGTATTAATATAAAACGTTAAGGCCATTTTTTCGTTTCCTGGGAATGGCCCATTACATTGTGAGCAATCTACTCTTGCTTTTTTAGAAAAGACTTTGAACTCAATACAAAAGGAAAATATAATCATGTACAACTATAAAGACTGCTTTTTTCCCTTTTGTGCAGAGTAACAGAGGTGGATGAGTAGCATGGTAATGAAGAGATGGACCGTCTTTATTAGCAGGCTCGGTGAAAGGGTTCTTTTCAGAACTTCAACTTTTCTTATCTTCTTAGTTTTCATGACGTCTATTCGGACTCTTTCCTTTCTTGACTTCCTTTTAAATATGTCTAACAGACTAGCAAAGCCAAGCCAGTTCATCCTTCTTTCCAAAGAAGGCTAGATACAAAGTCTAGTGGTTTAGATGCTTCCATTAAAGTTTTTCGTCTATTTAGAGAAATATTGCTGTTTGCATTGCTTAAGAAATAGTCATGTGTATTAATGTCACACAGTCATTCTTTATTTCTCTAAAAACAAACACAACAAGCCCTTGCAATGATGTTTCTATACTGTGGCTAAAAGAGGCTAATGATATAGGAAGCTTCTTTGAGTAACAAAATAGAACTAGAAATACCATTTAACCCTCTGTCCTAGAAATTGGTTAATACAGTAGATTTGTAGAGGGTTATTTGATGATCTCTCACCCTCTTCTACAATGTGCTCCACAACCCTTTTTGATATTTCTTTGCTCCTCCTCTATGCTCCCTATTTTTCTGCTGTTCCTCCCACTCTTTCTGCTTTGGTATTCTTTGTTATATAGACAGTTAATTTTTAATATTGCTCAGTTAAGGAATTCCACTACAATGAAAGGTAATTGCCATGTGATTGCAAAAATTTCAAGCTGGGTAGTACAACAGATGAAGACTATGTTCCCTTCTGCCATTCTGGGGCAGAGTAAGTATCCCATCATCACTGTGGTCAGCTCTGAGGAAGGAAACTCAAAAATAACAACCAAGAAACAGGAAATATTATTTATTATCTGAGGCTGGAAAACTGAAACCTTAGTTTGTTGACTAGTATTTGCCTGTTATAGTACTATAAAGAATATTACAGTCCCCTGTGAAGGACATTTATTTGCATTACTTAGAGTACTGTATCAGTCCAATAGTGTTGCTGTTTAGCCCGTGTATCTTCAGTGCACTAAGCTGTTAATAGATCTTGGTTTTGAAAGGATGTGGCTTTTATACAAAGATTGTATAGCAAAATTGAAGTATAAATAAGAAATTATGAATTGTGTAGACTGAAGGATACAAATAATGTTCTAGAAAAGTTGACTCTGGCTAGATCTCTTGTTATGAGAAGCTCAGAATAATGAATATGATTAGTTTGTTCAATAGATTATGTGTTCCAATGAAACCAAGTACCTGCTTTGTGAAAGATTTACAAGGCACTTATCTTCAATGTACGGAAATAGCTTGAAAAAGTGATTTAAGGTCTTTGTTATAACAGATGAAAAAAGTAAAAATTTGTAGAACTGTGAATCAGTAAGAGGTACGTTTTTATGAGTCATCTAGAACATGCTTTGAGAAGGACTAGATGATCTACAGATGCCTTTCCAATCTCAAGGATTCTGTGATTCTGTGATCCATGATTTTGTTTTACATATAAACAAAATCAGTGGTTATACAGATTTAATATTTCACCATTTACAGGC
The DNA here is from genome assembly GCA_013400575.1 of Peucedramus taeniatus. Lineage (NCBI taxonomy): Eukaryota > Metazoa > Chordata > Aves > Passeriformes > Fringillidae > Peucedramus > Peucedramus taeniatus. Next base: position 1,247 of record WBNO01015269.1, on the reverse strand, counting down.
ATATACCCAGATCAAACAACCTAAGAGTGTGTATGTGTGTGTGTATGTATTTCAGCAATAGCATTAATATTCCAGGGAATTACATCCCTAAAATTGACATGAATTGCATGCTTATTAAATAAACCAATAAAAAGTGATTTACACAGATATATAAGAATTATTTTATATGCAAATGGAAATCTTATGTCATCATTGACAGCAATTCTGATTTTAGCTTTTCATCAGAAGATTATTTAAGAGCTCGCTGTTGTTATTTAAATTCATTGGCTAGAGGTGGATTAAACTAGATAAAAGAAAGACAATTAAAACAGTTGTATTAATATAATTTTTTAGTTTTAACACATAATGGTTACTATAATCTGCTCTTTGTAGCATGGACTTGAGAACATCTTTTCAGGATGAAAAATATTTATCAAAAAGAATTTATTAATTATAGAGCAGATATTTTTTCTAGCTCTGTAAACTGTTTAGATGATTTTCACTGTCTAAAAATTCTTTTTAGATACGAGCACCATCTGTAGTTAAAATAGCATTTTCTTTTAAGAAATTTAATTTTTTAAATTGGAAAATAAATTTTCCTGGAAATATACCAAGTGTTGAATTTTTAGGGAAGTGTTGACATAATATGGAACTAGAGATGCTTTCTGTCTCTTTTGGGAGACAGTCTCTTTCAGCTGTATGTGACTGCTTAGAAATGTAGAAACAGTTTTATACCTAATGATAGTTAAGAAATAACAAGATGCATCTTGTACACAAGAAGCATATATGCTCACAACAATGTAACAAGTCCTGATGTGGTTCCTTTGAACTGCCTACAAGATGTATAAAATAATTTTTTCTTTGGCTGCAAGTTCCCACTTTATCATTCTTTCTTATGCATTGTAACTATATTACTGTATTGAAGAGATTCCATTTTTAGTAGAAGCTATTGCCCGGTATGAGGCTTTTCAGGTGACTGTGAAAACTCTTGAAACCATATTCTTATACTGATATCATTTTCATGTCATTTCAAAATAAATATATACATTTAAATGGGGATTTTTTAGTAAATTCCAGATTATTAGACTCTCACTGAGAATCAGGTGTGTTGCTGAAGAGTTGTCTGGAAGGCAAAACAAAATTTTTTAAATGCTCAGCACCGAATCTCTCTTGTCCTTACACAAGTCCTTTGGCATCGGCTGCAGCCCATGCCAAAAAGGTATCAATATCAATATTTCATTTGGTAGGAGAAAGGCATAAAGACAATT
>WBNO01015267.1:0-19081 GCA_013400575.1 Peucedramus taeniatus | reverse complement strand
AGGTTAAACAGAGTCATATTTGTATCACTCTGGTCTACAGTGAGAACAAACCCCATTAGAGAATTTCCTTAAGATTTATTTATTATTTAATGTTGGGAATAAAGCAGATAAATGAATCTTTTTTAACAAGTTAATAAAAAGGTGTCAGAAATTAGAAATGAAAAAGAGGATAATGTTCATCACACATGTCTGATGTTTACTTTAAGTAGAGTTAGAATTCTACATAAGATTATGATAAGAGTAGGAAATCAAATGGAAGAGAGTTACTGAAAAATGCAGAAATAATTCTATCTCAAGTAGACACTGTACTGAATAATTGGTCAACAAGATATGATTAAGTGAAGCAGTAACATGCAAAATTCCACTATTCTTGTTCTGCTGTGGATGTGCACTTTTGGCCATTATTCTGGTCTCAGTAGGTCCCTGGCTTCACCTGCTAGAGCTAGTTCATGAGTTTATTCCACAATGCTTATACTTGTACATAGGCTAGAAGGTAAGAATTAATTGTAATATAGAACACACAGGTAGGTCTATAAACTTGATATCACAATGCCTAAATTAGAACCTGAAACTCACAACACAGTAAAAAAAAATACAAAACAGTAGTTCTCTATGTAAAGAACACTTTGATATCTCAGTTCAATTATCATATCTGAGCATTCATCCATAAATCAGCACTATAGTCTACTCTCAACTGGCTTGCAAATCGTGATGGAAGTCCAGTGGTATGTATTTTATGGTGCTATACTAGTTGGAATATTTGTCCAAGTAGATACTAAAGCCAGAGATGTCTCAAATTTATGTCCCCATGAATAGCATCATACTCTACAGCACTCATATAGCCATCATTATGTCAGTTTTAAATGTGGGCATGATTGACTATAGATGTTTACAATTCTCTAAGCTTAGGAAAAAAGTAGTAGTCTAGGATTTTAAACACTTCCACAGCTTGTCTGTTTACAGGTATGCTTTTGTTTATGTTTACTTCAGATTTTTATCTATGAGTCTGAAGTCCAGCCATAAAATACTCTGCACCCACAACAGATTTGTTTGAAAAAATTTGGAAATTTCAAGCTAACTGATGCAATTTTGCTGACATCAAGAATTCATTAATTTACTGTTTAAATTTCAAGTATTTGGGTTCAAATGAGTACCAATTTTTAACTGTGAAAGTTTGGCTCACAAATCTCTTTCTAGTTGGCTTATAAAATCGTGGTTTCATTCAACCAAAATGACTCTCAGACAGAGTAGTCCTTTCTCCAAGTTGTCATACACTCAGGTAATATGATATATCAGAACATTTTTTCTCATTTAGTAATTAAAGAATTTTTATATGACCATGTCCTATTCAGCTAGCAAAATTATTTATGTTGTACAGTAATTGTAAAAATTACAATTTCTACAATCTAATATCCTAAACATACTGTGTTGAGTAGCTTGCCTGCATACTTGACATTAAACAGATGCTTAAGTGTTTTCTAGCTCTTGCCATAAGTGACTACATAAGGTACAGTCAAGGAAGAACCATTTGTTTCTCAGACACATTGTCTAAAATATTTCCCTGAGACATGCTCTCCGTGCAACATGATTTGAGTTTGAAAGATGATCAAAACACAAACCAAGGTATCCTGCTTTTCTAACGTGCAGTGCAAGCTTTTTTAAACTTGCAATATATTACCACGTTACTGAAAGAAGATTCTTGCTGGTACCTGGCTTAGATCCTTGTCCTGATTTGCAATGTCTTCTGAGTCTCTGGCAGTAAATCTGGCTAAGTGTTAAGATGCCTAGTCATTTAATGCAACCTCTTTTATGTCAGTGCATATATGCTTGGCTTCTGATGAAATATATTTTGAATATGTATTTCTTTTCCATGACACTTTCCACTTGAAATATTTGGCAGCTGCCTATTTCATTTGGAGGTACTACAACAATTGACTTAATATTAGCATATTTATAGGAGTGAAAAAGTAGTTTTTGCTTTCTGTGTCTTAGAGTCATATCAGTAATCCAGTCTTTTCAGAAACAAAATTCTGATATTCAGCTCTTTAATCTGGATCAAATCCTCTCTTAGTATTCCAATATGTCCCTAATTTCCTAAAAAAATTTGGGGCATAAGTTACATATATTCTGATTTTTTTTTCTGACAACCCTGTAAATAAAGCTTCGTAATGTTTCAGAATACCAAAGAATCTGGTTTGTTTCAATAAAAATGGCATTTGGTCAAATGTTTTTTGCAGAGAATGTTAAAGGAAAGTTGATCAAGATAAAAAGCTTCAAAATGTTATAGTAAAAGGAAAAAGACTAGTTAATTTGAATTTTGCACACCTAAAGAAATCTTGTTTGGAGTTTACTTATTACAAACGAAGGCCAGTTATTACTGTGACAAAGTGACTGTTATGAGTCAAACCAACAACTTTTCTTATATGAAGTGAAATGTTTTATTCTAAAACAGGTAAAGGCTATTCATTATATGAAAAAACAGTAACAAAGTCACAACTTTCAGACAAATCTTAACTATCTAGATGTAACTCTAATTCACTTCAGATAGAAGTTGAAAGTATGAAGGAATTTGCTAGCACAGAACTCATCAATGTCAGAATTATATTTGCTTTGGCTGTACCAGACAACATGCTAAAAGAAATAAATTATAAAACAGATATTGCAGAAAAGACTTCAGGAAATCTTGATTTAAAAACAAAATTGTATTAACCCAAACAATTCACATTAGCATGAGTTGTTACATAAGAGTTCACACTTTGTCATATGTTATTAATTAAACTTTATAAACCATCTGTGCAATGTTCTTTGCTCACATAAAGTAAAATAAGCATAATTACTTATATGTTGGTTCATAGTGTTTGTGTGTATTTATAGTACAAAAAGGAAGCATTAATGTATTATATAGGAATAGAGGTACTGTAGCTATCAAGATCAAATAGGCAAGCTAAAATTTTTTAATAGATTAACGGATTGATAGAAAAGCACTGTTTAGAGAAACATCAGAGAAAGAAGGTGTTGTAGAAGTTTAGGCTTTGGTTTATGCTCAAAATTTTCTTATGGATAAAGGAGGAAGACAGAAACATATGAAGACAAGAATTTAATATTCTTGAAAACTTCATGATTTAAGTGTAGAATTAAATTACTATTAGTCAAGATGCAGCTGTTACAGGAAAAAAAAAGAAAGAAAGACAAAAGAAAGGAAAGAACACCATTTTTAATAATGACACAGTTAAAATTATTATATATATGCTATAAAACATCTATTCCTTTATCTGGTGTTGTGGTCAACCTTTCCCACTCCCTCTGGGGTCAAAAAAAAAAAAAACAAAACAAGGCACACCACCAGGCACATCAAGACAAGTTCAAACAGAGCAAGCCTGGCAAATCTTCATCCTGAGGCCTTGCAATCTCTCAACCTGTGGCCTGTAACAAGCAGTGACAATATTCATAAATAAATGAAATACAATACACACAAAATAAATGCAACATGCTTGGGAACAGAACTCCAGTTTTCAAACATGCATGTAGAAGGTTAACAGTTCAGTTTCTTCAGCATATTTTCCCTGCTGTGGTTCTTTTTAGAAAGTACAGAATGCAAACCCTCTCCTGCTCCCTTCTTTTAAGGAATAAACAGTTTGGGAAAAAAACCCAAAACAACCAGAAACACTCAGCACAAGAGAGCCTTAACAATACCATGTGTGACTGAAGATTATATGACTTTTTTTGCCTTCTGATTCAGTAACAACTCTTGCAAAATCTCCAATAATATTGACAGTGTTTGGTTTTGTTTTTTCTCAGTTAAAGAAGTCAAGTGTTTTTCAGCTTCTAATTTTTGTAATTAATACATCAATATGAAATTCAACAGAAAACCAAACATATTCTTGCCAAGCAACTAACACTCTATTATATGTTTTATATGTTTTAGAGAACAAAACCATGGTTTGAATTCCCTACAAATATATTTATATTTATAATGTTCATTATAAAAATGGAACATTTCTTGCTGGACTATTTTTCTATGGTTACCTACATTTTCACATTATCTCAGCTTCAGGGAAATAACCCTGAAAAAGACTTGAAAATCACTTCCAGTCTTGTCCTAAGTCCAGGGTCAGTGAAAGTATTACATTTTTGTTAACTTCAATCAGCTTTGGAAAAACAATACAGCTTCCCAAAACATTAATTCAGAAATAAATTTAAAAAGGTGTGGGGAAATCACAAAATTAAGAAAAAAACCAAAACCCATCAAGCAATATTTTCTTAATTTCTCAGAAAACACAAGATCAGAATTCTCTGACAATTACCAAAGGGATTAATTATTTTAGAGATCGCTTTTATTTTTGAGTCTGCCCCCAAGACTGATTGGCTGCTTTGTCACCTTAACCTGCTCCATGATTATTTTTCTTATTTATTGCCAAATGAAAATGCATCCTTTTTTTTAAGAAGAAATACAAGGAATGAAGAAAATAACAGTTCCATTCTCTGCATCTTCTTCAGAAACACTGATAAAATTCAATGCTGAACAAATATTTTAGGTAGGTTTTGTAAGCTACCGCACACATTTCCATTAGAGCATCTGTTGAATTTTAATCTACTGATTAAAAAATGCAGGAGATTGCAGAAGAAAATTGTCAGTAATGTTTCCACCTCATGCTTGAATAAAATTTTTGTAGGAATCATCCTCAAATATAAAGCAGACCTTAAAAAAGAAACTTATAGAAAAGCTTCAATTAACACACTAATGAAATAAAAGCACTTGAAAGAGTTTTACCTGAGCATTGATGTCTGTTGAGGTTTTCTTGACAAAGATAAACCTTTGAAATGGCTGGATATTTCTTTCTATTGTTTTATTTATTTGATTTCAATATGGGTACTCTGAAAAGTCTGGTATTTTATGTTCCTTAGCAGTAGAAGGGACTTAAGTGAGAAAAACAACAATCCTTCTACATCAAAATAGATTTGTACTCATGGCAAAATATAAATTATGACCCTACTTAACATTGAAATTGCATTCTAAGAACATTCTTTTTTTTTTCTCAGTAAGCTTTACAGTTTTAATTTTTAAAGAGAATTATAATACTATATTTTTTCTTTTGTATGTAATTATTATCACTATTGATTGATATGATACTATTATCTCAAATATATTAAAAAATCAGTAGAATTCAAATGATTTTACAGTTTTGCAAGTAATTTTTATAATTTTCAAATGAAGTTAAGGAAATAATGTCCCTGAATCTTTGTTTCAAGATGGCATACTACATACTTCCTGTGAGTTGCAGAGAGTGATCAAAGAGAGAAAATGTAAATAAATTCAGTAATAATTCTAATGGAGTTCATACCATAATGCAGTGAAGAAGAAAACCAACCTTTGGCCGAACAGCATCATGTCAACTGAACCATAGCAGAGAGTGCCAGGTGTAGTCATTTCTTGAACACTCCCAGGGATGGGTACTCCACCACTTGCCTGAGCAGCCCATTCCAATGTAATTCCAACTTCAGTAAAGAAATTTTTCCTAAGGTCAAACTAGAATCTTTCCTTGTGCAGCTTGAGGCCATTTCCTCCTGTCCTGTTGTTGTGCAGCCTTGCACCAAAACTAGCATTTCCGCCTTTAAATCTGGTCAAGGATTTGAAGTGAAACAAACACAAAGAATGTAAGGTGTGTCTTTATAAAATTTTGAAGGCTCGGTATTTTTACTTTTACTTAAATATCAATATAACTTTTTGTCTGTATAGAAGCTCTTCACACCTGCCTCTCTTTTCCATGTCTTTGGTTAACGTCAACTTGTCAGCCTTAGTAAGAGTTTTTTCTGTTCTTTTGCTACCTGGTTTAAAGAGGAAGAATGCATAAGTAGCAACTTGATTTACACTAATGTGTGTATTCTAACTGTAAATGTTAATCTTGTGCTACATGTGAAGAGAGTAGGTGGACTTTGCTGCCTACAGTTATTTTTGCTAAATGCTTAACACTGAACTATCATTTCAGCGTTCCATGCTTGAAGCATAAACCTACAATCACAAGAATTTAATAAACTGTGTTTCAGTTTCTTACAGTAAACTTAAGTCAGACATTGTTCATTTTCTTAATGATATCGCACAAACATGGCATTTACATCATGCTCTTTTTTTCCTGGACTAAACTTTGAATTTATTGCTCAGAAAATAAACTAATGAATGATCATTTACCAAGGTATTTTATAAACCATAAATTTGTGTTCTCTCTCATGTAGAAATCAATACTGTATATAAAATCTCTCAATATATTCTCTTTTTTACTGGTTTTTATACCAACTATTTAATTTAGATATTTTGCTTTTATATTTGAAGTAAAAACAAACTTTATGGTTTTTAGAAAATCAGTGATAGTTTAATAAATTAATACCAATTATTATTAGGAAAAAAGGAAATATAAACCAATCCTAAATGGCTTTAATCTGATTTTAATAACAAACCATCCTCTGTCACAAGGTTACAGCATTAAAACAATTCAAAAATTTATGAAATAATCAATCTTCATTTGAATAAATTCAGTTGAGTTTTACATCCCATCAAAGTGGGGGAAAAGTAAAATAAGGAAATAAACAGTACGGAGGAAGAAAAAACTTACCCAAGCAAGTGATAATTCTGTCTATTACATAGTGTTGAGGCACTCAATTCGTATTATCTTTTGTGAAGTGCCTTTTAGAGAACTGAACTTTTGGAGATGAGGTTGAAGCTGTGAGTTGGACAACCATTCAGTGATGAAGGCTGTATGGAACTTGTTTCTATGATTCTTTTTTCCAATACTGTCTTGGTTTGAAAGACAGGTACCTGCCAGCAAGAAAAACTGGAATCTCCCTTTGAATAGAGAATGTAAACCCCCTCCCTCAGATTATTATAATTTTGCAATTGGAGGCTCTCAGGCAAAGATTTGGGAGTGGGAGTAACAGTTCTTTACTAGGAATATTAGACAAAGCAAAGACAAATGCAAATGTAATAGCACTAAGAGACAAACAAAAACAAAGAAACAACAAAACCTCAGAAAATGCCCTGACAGAGGCAGGGATGTGACCTGACACCCTGGGTATCAGGGTGGTGAAAGCAGTCCAGATGAAATCCTCCTTGAGCAGTAAATGCAGTTCTATGAAGTGAAAATAGTCCTGTAGGAAAGTCCGATGGTGACGAAAAAATGAGTTCAGTCTTCCTCTGGAGAGAAATCCAGTGGGGAGAGAGAAAACAAGCAGGGTCCCCTGGTACTCCAGTCCTTTCGGAGCGGTGTCCTCGGACCAAACTGCTGTTCACTGCTGTTCCACCCGGAGAAACCTGCTGCCTCCTTTGTTTAAGTCAAGTATCCATAAAGTACCCAGCAATTAGTTACCTAGCAAACCACCAGGAAAAAATTCCACAAACACAAAAGAAACAGATCCAACCCCCAACAAATACTAATGGGCTTCTCACTGCTTAACTGTGACATGTGAACACCTACGCCTAAATATTTAAAAATTGTCCTAAGAATCAGAGGGGAAATGCTTTCAATTATTTTTCACAGATTTTATGAAAGAAGTATCATGTGCCAACTGCCTGGGAGAGTCTTTAGTTTGAAAGATCAAATTGTTTTCAGAGACACTAGACACTCAAACAGTGAAACATATTTATCTCACTTTGCCCCTGATTTCCCCCTACCCTTTTCTGAACATTTATATTCTTGTAATAATTTCTATGTTTGTTTATTTTAATTAGGTGTTTTTAAGAATTTAAATATTTAATCTAATGGCAGATGTTGTACATGGTAGGAACTGCTTCAAACATGTAAATCACTACTGCTCATTGTATGGTCATGCAATTGCTTTCAGAAAAGCTCTGTGTTAAAATCTTTCTAAAATAGTGCTGGTTTTCATGTCCCAAAATGCCTTCATGCTTTGACCTAAACTGTTTTAAGAGATAATCTTGTTATTTTTTCTGTCCCATCACTAAGGTTAAAATTGTTGACTATGAATAGAGAATTATTTTACAGTAAAGGAGAAAAGGCTGCAACATGAGGCTTTTTTTCCTTCTTGTCACTCCTTTCATATGCCCCTGAACACGCTCTAAACAGGATAAAGAGTTTTATGGAACATGCCAACATTTGGGGATGTTTCTCTTGAAACCTTGACTAAACCTACTATGTGGTAAATATGATTGTGGTTTTTTTTTTTCTAAAATAACTTAAATATTCTTTTTCCTATTTTTATTTTTTACCTTTTCATATCAGTAATGAATACCGGTGCCCAATCTGTAACTAAGAAAATGGTTTATTACAGAAAAGATTTTGTGCATGAAACATTACCTTTAGTTAAACATGAGTGACACCAGAGTATTTTTGAAAAATCTCTTTGTGTGACTCATTGCTGAGCAAGAGTAAAATGGCATGCAATTTCATCTGGCTTGTGAAAATCCAAAACGCCTCGAAGTTAAAAACTTTGCAATATATAAGTTTGTTCATCATCACAGGACTAAGGAAGTTCTTGTTTTTCCTAAATATTTTTCCCAATGCCATGTTTGGAACAAAACAAGGGTTTGGGAATTACAGCAATTAAAAATCTTAGCACTTTTACATGTTTACCCACTTTTTTCAATTATTCCAAGATACTCTTTGGTTATTATTCTAATATTGTAATAGAGTTAGAATGAGCTACTCATAAATTATCCACGACATTGATCTAACATATTTGCTCTTTTGTAGCAGTGATAGTATTTTGCATCTTATTTACATATGTACATGAAAATGCCAATCACTATACATGTTCGTTACACAAACTGAATCTTCTCACAAATATGCATATTTATGTTTTCAATTTTACCACGAGAAAAGTCTTACTAAGTCAGACATACTTTCTTAGTAGATTTCACATCTTACACTTTCTTTAGGGCAATTAATCTGATTTAAATACTTCTTGTTCTGTGGTTCTTCTTTGGAGGGGATACATTGCATCAAAGGTTGATAAAATTTTGCATATACTGACACTGTGGACCTTAAAATATAACACCTTCATTAATTCAGTGCATAGATTTAAATCAATAAGAAAAGAAAACCCTATACAATAGTCTAACATCCTAGGGGTGGACAGGCATTGTTTGAGAATTGTCATAGTACTTCTAAAAGTTTTAACCCTTGGTTGTTGTTATATCTGAGAATTTAAAACATAAGATTGGATTTCTTTTTGTATTAACATGGAAGGTATCTCCCAGTAATCCTGTTACTGCTTCTTAAATTCAGCCTTGGATTAAGACGCCACATCCATTCTTCAGTGCCAATTACTGAAACAGAGTTCTTCCACTTAAAGAAAGAGAGGCAATGTCTACCAGTTTTGGACAGCCACAGAAGCTTTGAGATTTGATAACATATAAAAGTAGATCATGTTTTTCCCTTAGATATCTAAAATCTATTAAATAGTATGCAAATAGAGCTAATTTTTGGCTTTTAATAGTGAAGATTATTTTAAAAAGCTTAAAGAAAGAGGCTAGTCTCAGTTTTATCTATTTGTCACAAGCCCAGGAAAATTCACTTGGTAATAAATAGGTAGCTGAGGAAGTCCCATTCTGTAGGGAAAACAATGATCAACTAGGACCCTTTCTGAAAAAATTGGAAAGAATTTTGACTTACAGAATTATTAGAATACATAAAGCAAACTTGATTTCAAAGCTTCTAGCTAGAGAAATGAACACTCTTTCTTTTTACTATTTGATGTCAGTTCTTATTAGTTCTAAACATAATGAACAGTGATTTAGTATTTGGTGTGTTTATCCCGATTATGCTGTTATCTCTGTTTGGTGCTTTGCATAAGTGTTTTTACTTTAATCTCTGGTGTAAAGATTGTGTGGTGTTTCAGATGCCAGTAGGGGCTAAATGCCATTCTTGGAAAGATATGCTTTTGAACTGGCAAGGAGACCATAATTGGCACTGAGAGTAAATAGTTTTTATGTTAAGGTTGTCAAACCTATTTTGCTGCTAGCTCTTGGCCTGAATTCTACTTAATGCCAGATGGTATTGTTTTTTAAATGTTCTTGAATAGAGCAAATCATTAATTCCCCCTGGATTTTCTCAGACACCTTATATGATGAATTTTCCTGCCCACATGCCTCTACAGTCTGTGGTAGCCTATGTTATTTCTTCCTTTTTATTGTGCAGAAATCATGATTCATTCATGTACTCTATATAAGCTGTGCAACATAAGTACATGTCCTCTATCTCTTTTGAGGCAAACGTTGCGTTTTTCAACATACAATTATTTGCAGGTATAGTTGGCATTATTTAGACACCCAAAAGTTCACCTAATTGTCTTGGTTGTTCCTACAGATCAGCTAGAAAAGATGCTTACTGATATAAAATCCTCTTTTGGTTCTGTGAATAAGCAGTTATCTTGCTGTGTGAGAGAGCTGGCACGCACTGGGTTGCGGCTTTCAAGTCCCTTCAACCCAGGCCACTCGAGATTGATTCTCCAGTGCTCCACATATTGTACATTTGCACACTGTGTGCTTGATACCAGATTGTACTAGCCAATTCCCAGGTTTGGGACCTGTGAAAAGAGGTCTTTGTTAGAAATGGTAGAAATCAGTAGCAATGTTTCCTTTGCCAAGAAAGCATGCAGTTCATATTAATAAGAGGGCCCCGTGAGGTTGCCAAGGTAGGCATTGAATTACTTGTCATTGCTGGAGGAGTTTTAATGATTAAAAGTTTCTTTCTCTTTTCCACTAAGAATTTGTGAAGTAGTAATGGAAATTACTCTGTCCTTCTCTTGTGGGGTAACCAGCCAAAGAAGCTGTGTCGTTGTACCTAGTTAAAGTAATATACCTGGCACCAATACATCAATTTTTAGTTCAGTTTCTGCTTAGAGTGTTATATTTTATAAAACTTAAGGAAACCAGAGGTTCCTCAAGGTACAAAATTAAGACAGTGAATATCACTGAGTTGGTGTAGACATGACTTTCTGGCTTTTGAATTATGGTTTCTGTTCAGTATCTCATGATTTCTGTTTGAAATCTCAAAAACTCTACCAAAGGTACTTGTCAACAGTCTTGAGAGCACAGTGACTTAAGAACAGCTGTTTATTAGGAGTTTTTGTCAAGTGTGATTTAGTGGAAAGAATGTATACATCTTGTGAAAGACAAAAAAGTCTTGTAGAATTTTGGGATTTTTTTTTTTTTTGGGTTTAAAATAAACATTTATGCAGCACCTCAGAGTGTAGCTAGGGTTTACCCCAAGAAGGCAGAATCTGTGAGCAGCTCAGAATACTTCTAAGAGTATGCTCTGCTATAACAATACTGTCACACACTCAGTAAACAGTCTTTTTTNTTTTTTTTTTTTTTTTCGGGTGAGATCAAGAGTTAGAGAGCAGCCTCTCCTTCATTCAATTTTCTCCTTCAGATTCTTGTGTCAGGTAGGCAGTGACAGCCTTCAGAAAGGTTTTTCTCAGTTGTTCTTCAGAAATAAAACTGTGATTGGTTTCTTCCTGTAAATTTAATCATTCTGAGCTGTACATTTTAAAATACAATTAAATTTTTAAATATGGTGCAATGTCTGTGGCAAGGTCAATGAACACAGGAAAGTGTTAAAACTTTGTCGCTTTGAAGCGTGTGATGCAAAAGGGAAAAACATCCCAGTCTGCTCTGAAGCATAGGTGGTATCAGTTTTGGAGTGTTGCCATACTGAGTTCCACTATGTTGGTTCCAATTTAGGAGACAGATAAGTTCCTCTCATTTTTTCAAGCTCAGTGTCTGTATTGATTACCTCACATAAAATTGACAGCATCAACAATTTCATTTGTGCTTCTGCAGGTTGGTTTTAGTCTGGTCATATCATTAAAGCCACAGAAATACCTCCAAGGTTCTTTTCATTATAATTTCATAATAGAGGACACTGATATTTTAGTTTCAAATATTTTGACAGGCAACTGAAAGAAAATCATACATGTGGGTATTTTGGTACTATCTAGCTAAGTTTATTATTTCAATATTCCATTTCATCCCATCCCATTTGTGCTTGGTATACCAGTGAGAATCCTATTGTTTACAGTGAAAATAAATTTAGTATCTATTATTCCTGGAGCAATTTTTTGTTTGTTTATTAAATTCTTTATGGATGACATTAGAACTTAAACAAAAGAGTATTCTTTTGCTACTACTAAGCTAGGACTGTATTTACAAGCAAATATCTTTTGATTCTGACTGTGTAGAATCATCTTGCATTTGAATTCTACTAATTAAAAGCAAATAAACAAAAATCTGAAGTCCCTGAAGGACCTAGAAAAGTTTTCTTTGATTAAAAAAAAAAACCAAAAAAAAACCCAAAAAAACAGAAAACCTTTAACTAAAACAGAAGCAGAATAGTCATACATTTAAATTGTAAATGAAAAAAAATATTTTAATGTTTCTTGTGGACATCCATTTCAATCTCTCTGAAATAGCCAACTGTCATCCCAGCATTTCCAGCTACTCAGTCATGAGCCATTTTGCATGCAGATACACAGAATCTCTCACACAAATTGGTCCTAGGATTTCCAAAGTTGCTAGCCATTTTTGTTCTTTCATGAGACTGTAGTTTAGAGAATGTTGCTGTCGGCTTCTCATTATCAGACAAAAGCATAATGATCCAAAAAGAGTAGATAGTTTACCTGTGATAAATTTCTTTTTATCTCAGTCAAGTAAGTACTTTGGAATAAGAAAAAATGGATTTGGAAAATACTGTCACAAATTTAGAATGTTTCTAAGATTTGTTATTCGTGGTAGCAGTTTTTGTACACTAGACTATCAGCCCAGAAGATTACCACTGTTCATAAAAGCTTCACAACTGGGGCCTTATTTGATGTTCTAGCAATGCAGCTGAGGGGAGGATGGTGGAAATGGCAGGGTTGCTGCTAAAAACATCACTCTTTAACTGTCTGAGAGCTAAAAAGGCACACAGTGTGTGGTTTACTATTGACTTCTGAAGAGTAACTCTTTATTATATCCTTTCAGGCAGCTGGAGCTGATGTTTTGCCTTCCCTTGTCAGTGTGGGTGCACCATTCCTAGCTCATCTTTAGCATTAACCCTAAGATTCACCTTTTAATATCTCTGGTCCAGAACAACCACCTACAATTGTGTGTCCAAGCTCTGCACTGAAATGTAAAGGTAACATAATGCCTACTTTTGAAACATTCATTGAAATAACTGTACTAAGTTATCTAGCAAAATCAGGCATTGAGACAATGTGTAAGTTAGTGCTGTTGTAGGAGTACAAGAATGTGAAGAAGATGGAAAAATTTTAATATGAAAGAGGAATTAAAGTAAGCACTGGGATAGATGCCATTAAGACTTGAGATCACCAATGCTTTTAAATAGTTGCAGTTTGCTTGTCTTGGAGTACTTCACTCCTTAATTATATATTATTTCATGCAAACCTGGAAAGTAATCCCCTTTTTCATACACTTGAAATATATTTGGGTCTTATTAATTCTGCTGTGGGAAAACATATTCTTCTGCTAGGAATCCAGGCTTTATTCTACTAACACTGACCAACAGGCTAACTTAGAAGAAGTATATTTAATCTGGTATAATAAAATACCAAACTTCTTCAAAAATATAATTATTATTTTTAATTTTAATACTTTATGTGAAACATGTTAAACAGATTTAATAAACCAATAATTCTGAATAAAACTTTCATATCCTTAATGTTGTTGATAAATAACACAGAACATCAAAGAGATTTAGTAATACATCAGTTCAATGTATTCTTGTAATGGAAGCTCTTATTCACTAGCATTATTTTTGTAGCATGTCTTGCTTTTTCAATAGCTGTCATTTAAACATGAAAGGTTCTTGTACTGCATTGCCTTAGGATATGGTTTTCTAAATAAATTATATCTAGTCTAGAGTGGTGAAGTATTGGGCAAATGGGAGTAAAATGCTTATGGAATATTGCCAAATTAAAAGGGCAGTAGATAAAACCTGCATTAGTACAGGATAAATTTAAAATACAATACAAATGTTCATGATTTAAACGTTAAATTTGAAATTCAGAATTTTGGACATTAAAACTATTTTTTATTTTGTTCAGTTAAATGTTTTTCAGTACTCTTCTTTGCCCTTTTTTTAGCAGAGCTGAAGTTATTCCAAAATCACTACTGCAAGGTTAAGATTTGTGTGCTGGTTTTGGCTGGGGCAGTAAATTTTATTCACAGTGTCTGTGTTTTGGATTTGGGCTAAACACAGGGCAGATAATATGGAGATGTTTTTGTTCTTGCTGAGCAGGATTTACACAGAGCCAAGGCCTTTTTTGCTTTTTGTACTGTGGTGCTGGCAAGGAAGTTGGGGGTGCCTGGGAGGTTGGGAGGACACAAAGCCAGGACAGGTGACCCAAACTGACCAAAGGGATATTCCAGACCATGTGACAGCATGATCAGTATATAAAGGGGGGGAAGAAAGAGGAAGAGGAGGACATTTGGAGTGATGGCATTGATCTGCTCAAGGAACTGTTACATGTGAAGGGCCCTGCTCTCCAGGGGATGGCTGAACACCTGCCTGTCCATGGAAGTAGTGAATGAATTCCTTGTTTTGCTTCGCTTGTGTATGTGGCATTTGCTTTTCCTATTAAATGATCTGTATCTTAGCCCAGGAGTTTTCCAGCTTTCTCATACTCAAGAAAGTGAGATATACAAGTTTATACAATCTACAAAGTGGATGGCAAGAGTTACAACTGTAGTAAAATGAAATTACTATTTTTCCTAATCTTTTTCATTTTATGGGCAATCATGGAAAGACATAAAATCAGGTCCAGTCAGACGGAAGGCCCATCTGGATACAATTTTTTCATCCTTTCTAAGATAAACTGCTGAAGCATATTTCCTGGAAAGAATGAAAAGAAAAGACATATTACTGGATTAAAAAGGAAACATGATGACAACTGGGCTTATTTTATTGGTTAAATAAACCCCAGATTATTTATTTGACGAAAACTTTCTGATAAAAACAAAGATTAATAATGGAATTTGCACACCAGCTTAAACCATAACAAAACAAATCACTGGGAGCAGCTGCCTTATGGCCTGAAGACCTTCAATTAGGACTCCTCTGTCAGATATCAGAGACACTGATTTATGTTGCTTTCTGAAGTAATTAAAAATGAGAATGGAACTTGAACTACTAGGTAAAATTCATTCTTTTTGGAATCAGTAAAATATTCAAGAAATAATATTAGGGCTTGAGGATCACTATATAGTTATAGGTGTCCTATACTGTGTTCCATATAAAATTAGACATGAACTGCCTTTTAAAGGAGAATAACAGCAAGCACTGAGAAAATCAACTTGAACTTTTAAATTTAATAGCATCAACACAAAGAATGAAGTAGGATGATACAGCAAGGTCTCCTCATAGTTCTTGAGAGGGTTTGTTCACATATGTTGGCAGGTAAACTGCAAATTAACAACAAATCCACATGTTTTCTGTTGGTTACTGTGTTTTTTTCTATGCAAATTTACCAGTGGTCTATATACATTTTCAATACTTATTACAGCTTTAAAAATAAAACTTATTATATGACAAGATTTACACTTTTAAAAAATTTATTTTGATGAGGAACCTGAAGCACCTTAGACCATTCATTTTCAATTCAGAAATTAAAATTTGCCTGTTTGCCCATCTTATTTAAATTAAATCAACATAACTTAGGAAGTAAGAGGAAATTGATAGCAAAGAAATCACTTAATCTCTCAAGGCTTTCAGCAATTTTCTAGTTTGTCTACCTCTTAATTTTGAATTGTCACTTTTTTCCTCTTGAAAGGTCTAAGCTGGTCACCATAATATTTGGCAATCTCAAAACCACTTATACATAAACTTTTTTGAAAGGATTATTGACTCTCATTGTTATTTGAACTTATTCCATGAAGCTTCTTTACAAATTGCTATGGCACTTTATTTCTTCTGCTGACTTTATTCTTCAGTCTTATTTTGTTTGTGTTCACATTTTAGCTGTCTTCTCAGTATGGATTTGTATTTATCAGCCTTCTGACAGATAACATGAATTAGTTAGGACTACCTCTTTAGATGCTAATTAACCACTTGTCTAAATGATGACATGATCGACAGTTCCTTATTTGCCTGTATTCATCCATCACTCATACTCTATTCTTCTATTTTCTTCAAGTTTGTAATTTTATAAAGTTTGCACTCTAGACAAAATACAGAGTGATTTGTATAAAACCAACATGCCACTGCAAAAACATAACATTATCCTGATCATAAAACAGCAGTAAAGCCTGAAAGCCTGTAACTCATCCAACTAGGTATGTTTGTATGGGAAAAACAAGAAATTAATTTTAGAAGGATACAATGTGAATAGAGATTATCTGGAGTATTACTGTAAAATTTTGAATTATAATAGATGTAAACATGGTACAAGCCACATGTTGTTGGTGATATAAAAGAAAGAAGTAATGGCAATTATTCATGCCATGTACAAACATAAGAAAAAATGAATATTTCATATAAACCTACAGAGAAGCATTTTTGTAAACGTGAATAGACTGAGAGGAAAAGTTGGCAGCTTTTCAAACACCAATGGTTAATACAAATTCACTGGGGTATTTATTGTAATTTCTTTGTTTTTTAAGGAAAATGAGCCATTAGAAAGAAGGAAATAATTTTATAAACATGTACACCTGAGCATGGGCAAAGACGAAATGATGAGTTCAAATTCTTGTTGGGACATTTATCAAGAACTTCATAAGATTTTTGTTCATGACATACAGAGTTATCTCTTTGCATGATAGTAACATAAAGGAGACTTGCATTTTTGAACACAATTAATGCTAACTGCCATAAGCATGTAAGCAAAATAAAAATTAAGTCATATAGAAGTCATATCACATTCTACCTGTGTTTTTGCAATTATACTGAATTTATTTACTCAAACTAATGTTTCCTTGCATGTAATTATTTTCACTTTTAATCAGGAGACTGAGATGTTACTAACCTTTTAGACTCAAGTCTATTTTTTCCATTTTCCATTTGTTTTTTCCTTTATAGTTGTTCTGAATGTCTGTTTAATTAATGAAATAAAGTACTTAAAATATAATACCATATAAAAATTTGGGTGCTTTTTAAATGCCCTACTATTGATATTTCTGCTTTTATCTTGTTCTCATTACATATAAAATAATGAACTAAATCTAATAATCCTTTTATTTCTCTGATTCTCTCCCAAATGCATAAGTAACAAATTATAAATGTCATACTGTTTACTCATTAGTACAATATAATAAACCCTCTTACAATCTTCTCAAACCCCAGTGATATTAGCATTTGTGACAATGATGTTGTTAGTCATTTACCAATAATTTAATCTTTGTATTTCAGTTTGAGATGGTATTCCATAGAAAAAAAAATGAGTAATTTCTGGATCTAATCCATTTTTAGAGCTATTATTGAGCTGTCCAGAACTTGAAGCAATATTTATCTAATCAACTGTGAAGCAATTTCCAGTGCTTATTCTCAGATTCTGTTTTAATGAGAGACTTCAAATCTTGTATATGTAGCATAGGAATAGTGCTAAGAGAGGACAATATTGCTCCTATAAGAGTATATGCGGTTAAACATTAATAATTCCACAAAGACTCATATAAGAAGAGTTCAAAAAGTCAGTACAGTAGACTTTGCAAATCACTAAGAAATTCAGTCATCCTTTAGGAATAGCTGATTTTTAAAAAGCTAATTTTCATTTTCTTTTGAAAAAGTTCAACTATTTTTCCAGCTCCAGAAAACATTTATTTTTCCTCCCACCTGCTAAGTCATCTTGGTCTATCTAGTAATAACTACTAGTAATTGAACACTAAGAAAACCCATATTTATTTAATGAAGACTAAACTTATTCATATTTAGTAAGAGCAGTACTAATTAGGTACTGCTAGTTAGGTGATACGTGGTTATAGACTTAAAGGTCATTTTATGTCAATTTATCTGAAGGAAAATAAAAGAAGAAAAAAAATTTCAGTTTTTTTTAAGATTTGTGGGTAACTTTGTGATGCCTGAGAACATATTTCTGTATGCTTTGAAAGAGCAATTGAGCTCTAAAAAAACCTTCAACGAAGCAAACAAACAAACCCAATCCCCAATATTTCAATGAGAGATATCAGCTTGCCTTATTTTGGCAAAGAGTAACAACACGTGTTTTCTTGGTGATAAATAAATCATATTATTTATTCAACTGTAGAATTAGTGACCAACTGACTTTACTTAAACTTTGAATAGAAGTGGTCACTGAAAGGACTACCCTAGCTGGCCACAACAGCTTGATGCATGGAAAACTAAGATATTTAAAGACATGCCTAGGACAAAGGTAAAAATCAAAGTTGAAGAGTTAGCGTCTCAATTGCCACCTCTTGAATATGAGAAGGCTCTGCATTCTTGGCTACTTGTAAAGAAATAATGGATAAAATGTATGGATAATGGATAAAAGTACATTTACTGCAGATAATTCATCATAACTGTATGTCTTCTCATGGCCAAATACTTGTGCTGGCATTCTACAATGGGAATGATCTACAGCTTAATATTCAAACAGCAGTGTGTGACCTATGCTCTTAGCCTGTCTTTTTCAGTAGTATGAAGTAATCATGCCTTCAACATATCAATGGCTTAAAAAGTTGTTATAATTTTTGTTTTTAATGTATATCCACTCGAATGCAATCCCACAGAGGTTTAATGCACTGATACAGTTTAGTTTGTTCTTTCTCTTACCTTGATTTTAGACATTTTAAGAAGTCCTGGACAATTTAAAAGTGCTTTCAATCTTGAGTGAGTTGCATACTATGGTGTATTGAGTGTTTTCATCATTTATTTCAGCTACAGTTACAATGCTTAAAATATCTAATTAAAAAGTAACTGTTACCACAGACATTTCTGTGCTCTTCGCATTGCAAATATTTTTTTATCTTCTTTCTATAATAATTTCTTAGTCTCTATAAGTAAAGTGAGCACAGGATAGAATATTGTCTGGCTATTTTCATGAAGATGAATATGCTGCTTTATAACCTGGTTTCAGTGCAATGTAGCTGACACTGAAAAATATAATAATAATAATAATA
>WBNO01015266.1:0-14662 GCA_013400575.1 Peucedramus taeniatus | reverse complement strand
GGATGCCACCTCTTTCCTTGGTAGTCTGTTCAGTGTTGTCAGTGCTTGACAATCCATTCAGTAAATATTTTTTTCCTAATATCAAATCTAAACCTTCTCTAGTGCTACTTGAGGCTGTTTGCTCTTGTCCTTTCACATGTGACTTGAGAGAAGAGATTGACCCCCAGGTGTCTACACTCTCGTTTAAGGTAAGAGAGCAATAAAGTTTCCCCTGAGCCTTCTTTTTTTCTAGGCTAAACAACTCCAGCTCCTTCAGCCACTCCTCATAATGTTTGTTCTTGGTCATATGGGAAGACAAAAAGTCATAGCCCCAGAGTACCCCCTTCCTCCCCCTTCCCTTCTCCTCACATGGTGAGCATGGTGCCATTTGGTATTAAATCTCCCTCTGGTCATTTGGGATCAGCTGTCCTGGCTCTGTCCCCTCCCAACTCCTTGTACACCCCCAACCTGATCACTGGTGGGATGAGAGGCAGAAAAAGCCTTGACTCTGTGCAAACGCTGCTCAACAAAAACTAAATTAGGTTTAACAACACTGTTTTCATCACAAATCCAAAACATGGCTCCTTACCACGTACTATGAAGAAAATTAACTTTACCCCACCCAAAATCAGTAGACTTGATCTTATCCTATTTTATTAGTCTCCAGGTAAAGAAAATAACATATGCAACAGATATATATTACACTTCAGTGGTATAGATGATATTCCCATATTCGTATGTTGTATTGAATTTTCAATCCCTTTTTTGATTAACATAACTTTTGAATTCTAGAGTAGCTATTCACACTTGATAATTTTGTATTCACTTTCTGAAAGTGCTTTCTAGTATTAGGCTAAATGCAATGCATTTCATTTTCTGAGCATTTATGTAAATTAATTTGTTCATTATGCTTTTCCTAAAGAGTAAGAACAAATGGATATCAATAAAAAAATAACTTCTTTCATAATTAAGATTGAAATTCAAAAACACTTCATACTTGAACTACTTTGCCTACGTTCTAAGTATTTTCCCTGTGACTCAGAAAAATTAATAGTCCTAAGTTACAAAACAGGTAATTTTGCCATGAAGACAAAAAAAAAGTGTTTAGATCTTCTGTATCCCTCTATATTTTATGTGAAGACTATTGTCAGTCTAATGTTATTGGTGAGATAAAATTTTCCTGCTTTGAAAGGTTCTATATGGCTATAACAACTGCTCACCTATTATTTTATTTTATGCTGGATTATTTGTGGATTCAATTCAATATCTGGTTTAAATCAGTTTTACTTCAAGTTCCTTAGATTAAATTGCCATATGAATGATACTTGAAGTCAATAGTAAAGGTTCACTGCACAAATGACAGGCATTAGAGAAAAATAAATGTCAGCTTTAGAATAAAGTTGGTTTAAAATTAATGATGAAGGTATTGTACTTAAAAAAACCTCAGGTCCAAAACTGAAAACTATATAAATAATTAGCCTAATTGGCTAATCCTCAGCTGAGTGTAGAATGGCTGCAGTGTATATGAAAAATCATCATAACTTCCACTTCTTTTGTTAGAACAACATTCAGTTCCTTTCAGAGTAAACGATACATTTGCACAATAAGCCGATTGGTAGAGCTACGAAGCTGTCTCTGATATGCTTCAAGTAGCATACTGTTTTCTTTTTTTTTATTCAAAACTACTCCATTCAGGAACAGATAGGTTATCACTTTTTTTAAAAGTAATGACTGTAAAATCAGCAAATTATTAATAGTATAATAATTGATCTGTCATCGGATGGCTTAACCTTCTTAAGCTGATGGTGAAACAGATGTCTAGGATCATAAAAACAAAACTTTTTTTTAATAAATCATCTGAATGTGTTACTAGTGCCTAACCCAGGTGTAGATTTTAAAATACAGTGACAAAAAAAGAAAGAAAACAACACTGGCTATCAGGTAAATCTGCATTATCTTATATTTGTTTAGTTGTTGATTCATTTCTTAAAGCAAACAACCAACTATTTCCTTCCAATTGACCAGGCAGAATATTTAGGCTTCAAAAGCTGTAGCTTCATTTAGAATTTCTTTCTAAACAAAGATTTCTAAGTGTGTGTTTCCGCAGCTGTCTTGTCAGGTTTCTGAAAGAGAAAAATTAAAGCTCTACTATATTTATTCCATGTCTTCTCAGTGAGTGATCTAATATGAGAGTTAATTTTATTTTCTGTTTATCGGAAATAAGGCTTATCAAAGACGCCGTATGTAAGTAATTATGAGAAACTGTCACACAGATGGTGGATAATAATGTGTAGCTAGGGAGGATAATTTCTTCCTTTTGACAAGCAAAGAGAAATGGCATTTGACTTCTCTTTAGAAATGATAACACTTGGTTCTTGACAGAGATAGTCTGCTTCCATTTTCCTAAGCAAAGGCGGTCTAATGTTCATAATCGTCTGCTTCCATTTACCTGAGGAAAGGAGAACTCATATTGGTAATCAACATGTCTTTCAGAAAGCTGTTCGTTGCCCTTCTTCACTTTAACATTTTATTAGCTTTCAAATTCCTAAGTGATTACTCTACATTTTGGACATCTAATTGTAGAGTTCAGCTTGGCAGGGAGGAAATGGGCACTGAACTGTTTACGCTGTTTGCATCAAGAGGAATTAGAGAATGAATATAGCTAAACTTATAGCTGACTTATAACTGCTAACTTATAGCAGTTATATCTGAACTACTGTTCAGATGCATTTCTTATATAATTTCATTCTGGAATATCTGTGCAACTTGCAGATCTTTCGGGATATTTGAGCATGTTGGTATTTCCTGGACTTGACTGATGAAGATTAATAAAAAGTGAAACTGTAGTCAGCGTGTATGGTCATATGTTCAAATTCATTTGTCTGTTGGGGAGCTTTTGTCTAGTGTCTCTGGAAGGACATTAATCTTTCCCATGGTGAAAGCTGAGACAAACCTTTCAGTGACTCTATTTTATTCTCACTGACCCAAAGGTGCCTGCTCTTGCCAAGCCAAAAACAAGCTTCCTGAAAGTCAACAAGCAGATTTTACGCAGGACAGGATTCATCTCTAAGGAATTTTTCTAATGTGAATCAGAAAAGGAACTTTGGGGGACAGAGATTCCAGAAGAAGTTGTACTGCTAACTTGAACATTTTGTCTAAGATTTTTTACCTTACTACTATTTTGAATCTCTTCTTGATTTTGTGTTCCAGGTAAGCAGGTGGTTCTGTTTGTGAAATGTATGTCCAGCTTGTTGTGAAGAATTAATTTTCAGTGTTTGCTTTAACTTAAGTAAAGCTATGCAGACTTTCTAAGTATTTACAGATTCAGAATGACTCTGATACCTAGAGATGGTTTTACCAACTCTGTAATTCCCATTTATGATTCCCATCATCCTAAATGATTCTATGAAATCACTAAGCTATTATTTTTTGTTTCATAGTTTCATTTCCAAATACAGACTGATGTTCTGACAACATCAGAATGTTGTCATTCTGATTCTAACCATCTCTGGTTTAAAAGAAAATTGACCTATGTGGAAGGTAGAGGCAGAGAAGTAGTACAGGGAAGGAAGTGAAGGTCAGACACACAGGCCCTCAACGTCTTATAGCAGCCTAATGGAAATATAGGAATACAAAACCACCAGAAAACTTACACTACTCCTCTCTGCTCAGTCGATTGTATCAGAGATTCAGGACCTTACATTGGATTCCTGAGACTTCTTCCAGTATCTGTTTTGTTAAATTAATTTTCCCCGGAAAGTTCTATCCTCCCGCTTTTACAGGGCTTGGTGTTCAAAAGGAAGAGAGATTCATGGAAGAGATAAGACAAGATGGATTTTTGCAATTCATTAAATCTGCATTTATGTTTTTTTATGTCACGTTCACTTCTGTTATAATGGTTGAGAGAAAAATATTTGAAAGACAATTATAACATTTGCTGTGGTGAATGCTTATTTAGTCAAAGGCAGTAAATCAAATGGGTGATAAGGGTGAGAATGAGAGTTAAAAAGTGTTTTGGGCCCTAAGCTCTGTGTGTAGTTCTGTACACGTGTAAGTTGACTAGCAAGCAGAAACTGTTAAATAAGGGGAGTAGCTAGCAGAAGGAAAAGGTTATCTTCAATGAATGGTGAACATTACACATTAGAATGTCAGCCTGGGCTTCAGTGAAGCTTTTGTACTCAGCAAGAGGGTTAACAAATCCCTAACAAATACTGCTAAAAACATGAGATAAGGTGTCACTTGAGAAAAATTGACAAGTCATTTTCTTACCAAGAAGTTAGACGGGGAACATTCAAGTGATAACACTTTAATGAGAAAGAACAAACTGCCCTTCTCCATAATCTTGTTTTTATTTGTGTTGTCTGTCTACTTTCTCTCAACAAGAAATCCATGTTTTGCTAAGTCACTTCATTAATCTTTTGAGAGCAAGAATAGAGAGCTCATAGAGCACATGCTGCTGTTTCTCAGGTGTCTTGATAAGAGCCCAAGCTAGTGTTTATTACTGATTCTCCAAAACTTGATACAGTCCTTGCAACTGTCAAAAACTGAGTTATGGAAGGACTTTACAATTCACAATACAGAGTTACATAAATTATATTGTAGATTTCTGCAGATACAAACTACTCTATCATCATATGTGGATGTGTCTTATGACAGATGAACTCTGGCCTTCTAAAAATTGTCATAGTGTAATTAAACAAGCAGAGGATCCCAAAAGAATATATATGTAAAATATATAAAATCAGATATTCTTGGATCTAAGCTTAAATAAGTTAAGGCGTTCTAGTATGTACTATAGCAGAAATGATAGAATCACAGAATATCATGAGTTGGAAGAGACCTATAAGGATCACAGAATCAGAGATTTCATGAGGTTGGAAAAGACCTCTGTGATCATTGAATACAACCTATGACAGAACACGACCTTGTCAACTAGACCATGGAGTGCCACATTCAGTCTATCCTTAAACACTTCCAGGGATGGTGACTCCACTATCCTGAGCAGCCCATTTCAACATCTAATCACCCTTTCTGTGAAGAAATTCTTCTTAATGTCCAGCCTAAACCTGCCCTGTCGCAGCTTAAGACTATGTCTGCTCAACCTATTGCTCATTGCCTGGGAGAAGAGGCTAATCCCCACTTGGCAAAAACCTGCTTTCAGGCAATTGTAGAGAATGCTAATACCACCCTGAACCTCCTTTAATCCAGGCTAAACAACTCCATCTCCATCAGCTGCTCCTCACAGGACTTGTGCTCCAGACCCTTCACCATCTCTGTTGCTCATCTCTGGATTCTGTCCAGTTTCTCAATGTCCTTCCTAGATTGAGCAGCCCAGAACTGGACGCAGGGCTCATGCTGTGGCCCCACCAGTGCTGAGTACAAGGGGACAATCACTGCCTTGGTCCTGCTGGCCACACTGTTGCTGATACAGGCAATAGTGTGGCCAGCAGGCCCAGGAATGTTGTTGGTCTTCTTTGGTCTTCTTGGCCACCTGGGCACACTGGCGCTCATGTTCAGTGGCTGTCAACCAGCACCCTGAGCTCCTCTGCTGAGCAGCTTTCCAGCCACTCTGTCCCCAGTCTGTTGTGCTGTATGGGGTTATTGTGGCCAAAGTGCAGGACCTGGAGCTTGGTCTTTTTAAACTTCATACATTAATTTCAGCCCATCCATCCAGCTGTCCAGGTCCCTCTGCAGAGCCCTCCTGTCTTCAGCAGATTGACATTCCCACTCAGTTTTGTGTCATCCACTAATTTACTAATGGTACAATCAATACTCTCATCCTGATCATTTGTGTCTGGGAATACCAGACACAAAATGGATTCCATTCATCACCACTTACTGAGCCTATCCAGCCAGCCAGTTCTTTACCCAGTGAAGAGTGAACTTGCCCAAGCCAAGGGCTGCCAACTTTTCCAGAGTATGCCATAGAAGATGGTGCCAATGGTTTTGTGAGGTCCAGGTAGACAGCATCCACAAGTCATTGAGTCCAGCTCCTGGATATTTACAGCACAACCCAAAAATCACCATATCCCTGAGAACATTGTCCAAGTACTTGACAGGCTTGGTGCCATGACCACCTCTCTGGGGAAACTGTTCCACTGCTCCAGTGCCCAACTACCTTTTCCTTATATCCAATCTAAACCTCCCCTTACACAGCTTAATGCCATTCCCTTGGGTCCTGTCACTGATCACTGCAGAGAAGATATCAGTGTCTTCCCCTCCACTTCTCCTCACAAGAAAGTTGTAGACTGTAGTGAAATCTCCCTTCTGTGTCCTCTTATCCAAGCTGAATAAGCCAAGTGACCTCGGCTGCTCCTCATACAGCTTCCTCTCTAGATCCTTCACCATTTTCATGTCACTTCTACAGATGCTCTCTAGTAGCATTAGAGCCTTCTTATATCATGGCACACAAATCTGCACATGATCTGGAGAGGTACTTCTGGAAATGATTTCATGGCCATCTTTTGCTTAGCCACTAAATTTAATGCAGTCATCTCATAAACAGCTATTAGTGAAAGGAAACACTTGAGTAAATTTTTGAAAAAAGGAAAGTGTTCACAAGTAATAATAAGGAGTGGATATGAAATTTGGACTCCACATAAAGGCTAATTAATTTTTCTTCTATTTTTTTCTTAATCGCAATGTTTTGCAATAAATGTGAAAAAAAGTACAGGCAATGTCGTAGACACACAACAAAACATGAACAAAACCTCTAAAGGTAAAAGTTTCATAACAATATAAGAGTTTTTCTTAATAATATAAATAGAAGAAGTCAATTACAGGCAAAAAAACAAGCTTAACATGTTTCTCATGAAGAGTAGCTAGACTTCCTCAGGAAAAAAGTCAAGTGGATCCTTTGTGTATATTGTTTTCCAAGCAGAAACAAGACTAAAATACAGTTAGAGATATCAAGAAGTTTTAAATAAAACGGATGAACTCCTGTCTACCAAAGGAAAAACTATTCATAAAATAAATAAGTTACCAGAGCAGAAATTAACAGCCTAACAATGAATTGTGGGAACAACCCCTGCATGGAAGTGAAACATGAGTTTCACTGTTTTTTCTACCACAAATTTAGCTGCTGAACGTGAGGATTGTTACTTGTTAAAATCAGAGATGAATGAATAATTAAAAGACAAAACCAACAATGAATAATTTATTCAATGAATTTGGCTGGGTTTTTTTCTACAGCCTAATTATCACAACTTTCTTAAATGTATTCATTATGCAAATTAATTCAGCTAATAGTCATTTACATTCTTAAGAGATTGGATTTAATTACCCAAAGGGTATGTTGCTTATAGTATTTGTGACTGGTCAAAAAAAGTCAAACAGAATTACTTGTATCACCTGCTTGGATAAATAAATAACCAGTTAGTAAAGCTATACAGCAGTATAATTATCATCATATATAGCCAAATAAAAGCTTTGAAATACACCTTTTAAATAGTTATGCTGATGTGTCAATCCTCAGATATTTTCTTTCAAGAAATAAAAGGAATTTAATTCCAAACTAGAAATAAAATATAATTCTTCAGCTCTAACTCTCCATCTACTTTCTGCAAGCTGAAAGAACTTTTTAGGGAAGTGAACTTTGTATATTTACCATGTCACATTGCTAAGAAACTGTTGTTGACCACTCTTACAAGCATAACTCTCAGGTAGAGGGACCATTGGTAGGACCCAGGACAGTTCTAATTTTAGTAACTCAAATTCTAATACAGTGAAATATAATCCTTTAAAACTGCTGCCTATGACCAAAAAAAGTCCACATCCATTACTATTATATTGCATGAAAAGGGCTGGAAATTGAAAACAATTTAAGATTTACCTGTCAATGGCTTGCCGTCAGAACTACCTCTGCTTTTCATTGAACTATGTCTCTTAAGCGTAGTCAAATATGTTGCTACTCATGACTGGCAACAACTTCATTAAGTGACTACCTTATACATGTCTACTACACCCATTTCCTGAAATTTTGAGTTTGAGTTTTAACAGTAATGTCTCAGAAAAAAATATTTTGCTCACCCATTGCCAGAAACAAGAGGTTTATCTTTGAGTCTTACAATTCCCATGACAATTAAAGTTTACCTTTGAAAACAAAAGGTAACAAAATATTAAAAAAAATACTAATGATTTTATCTGCTAGATTTTGTATTTCTTCCCTATAAGTAGAATTATTTGTTAGTGGTATTGTTATAGTTGCTCTGAGACATTTAGCGTTTTTAAAGCATATAGAAACATAAACAATTTTTAAGTTTTTGAAACAGCTAGTGGTAGATCCTTTCATAATTCAAAACTCATAATAGCCTGCATTCGATCTCAAAAACGAAATAACAAGTTCATAAAAAAACCCAGCTAATAAAATTTCTGCCAGATGATAAAGTGAGAAGCAAAACAGAACTGATTTCCTGTAATATAGAGCATCAAGTTTTCTTGATTTTCAGTGGTCTAGGGAATTCAGAATTCTTAACGCTGCATGTCATTTGCAGTTAAAAGGTGTTGTGAGGAGAGGCAAAGAATGCCACATCTGAAAGCTTGAGCTCATTTGAGCTGTTAAAGTCTTATTTAAAGGCAAAACTGTTAAACTGAAGCAGAAAACATTTTACTGCTTTTCACAGTAAAAGCAGATTCTTATTTGATCTGTAAAGTCTTTTTGAGTCTGGGCTAAGAATCTGGTTAGTAGGAAACTAGTCCATTTTGCTGTGGAGTAGGTCACACATAGTTTTCTAAGTGTTCTAAACTCTTCAGAAATTTTGATTCAAATTACCTATATATTTCTAGAAAAGAACCTGAAGGCAACTTATCTACCCAATATTGGCCATTTCTCATAAATGACTTCTAAAACTCAGAGTATGAGTCAGCAGCCACAAGGGCCTGTTGCTAACACCTCTGAAGAACCTATGTTCAGCCCAGAATTCTCCACTAATGTGAACTATTGTTTTATTTTTGTACAATGCACATGAATTTCAAAAGATGTATATGTCACTTGTAGGGTCAATGTTCTCTTAGTCTCTGCCTAATATTAATTATGACACACTGTTTTTAAGTTCTCTTTTAAATTGTTTTCTATTTAAATGTATAGCATGTACAAAGTCACGTACAAACTCCTTATAACCAGAAAAGAGGACTGAGTTTTGATCAAATAATAACATCAGAATCCCATAACAGGACCTAACACTGACCTTAAAAATTCAATGAGCCAGGCAGACTTTACAGGCCTGTTTGCCACAGACAGTGCAAGATGAAAGAAATTAATTTAAAGCATATTAAAGTGTAAGGCTTTATGCTTTTCAGTTTTGATCTTATTTTTAAATGATGCAGAGCAATAGAGAAATCAATAACATATGGACTTACCTGATTGACTCCTTGGCAAACAGCCCCTTGTTTTTAGATATGTTTTTATAGAAATAAATGAGGATGTCTTACAAATGTGCAGTTTACTATTTTAATACACAATTTATGAGATTTATTATTTCAGTTTCCAAAAGTAGTTTGTAGAACATAAGGCAGCATTACTTATTCAAAATGTGTCCCATTACTCACAATAAATTCAATAAAAGTAATAAAATATGTACTTTTCTTTTTACACTTCAACAGCCTTTTCTATCCCAAAAATAAAAAGCTTAAAAAGTGAGTAAGAATAATTTTGAGAACACCATAGTAGTCCGAAACAGGTCAGTGGATGGGTGGTTAAGATTGTCAGCAGTTATTGTGAAAAACACATTAACTTCCAGCAATGCAATAATTTGATCTTGCACTTTTAAGGAAAGTTTCATCCTAAAAAATAATATAGTATCCTAAAAAGATATAGAGAGCTACTAAGGACATAATTTTTTTGCTGAGAATGGACTCAACATCTAATGGAAAACATTGTGATTTAGTGAATGGGGCAGCAGATCAGAAGCCAGTAAACTTCAGTTCTGTTGTGGGTTTTGACAATGGCCTCTCCTGCATATTTTTTAGCAAGTCATAGATCTCCTGTGGCTTTTCCCTGATCTTTTGCATTTCTGGTCTCCTTATAAAGTCCTTACTGCAGAGACTGGGTATTTTGATGCTGCATACAGTAACTAGTGAAAGAGACAGGATTCAGCTTAGTCATCTCCCCTGTTCCTCCCCAGAAAAAGCACTGTAAAAAGCAGAGTAAGCTAACTTATATTAAATGTTATGTGTGTGTGTTTTATTTTTTTTTTCAGAAAGTCCTACCAGTTCTTGGTTTAACTAGTGTTTCTGCACATTGCTACTGATGTCAATAGTATGGTGAAAAAAATTCTAAGAGAAAGTTTCTTATGTAAGAAATGTAAACCTAGTAAAGATCTAAAGCTACAAGCTCCTATAGGAGGAAAAAAAAAATCAACACATTATATTATCTCAGATAAAAAAATCTTTTAATTTTATATTTTTGTATTACCAAGAAGGGCAAAATTCACCAGATCATTGAGTATTGAGAGAAAAACTACCATTAGAATATCTTGGTGAAAGAAGTCTACTAAGAGGGATTTTTTCACTTTTAATTCTTCAATTATAATGTTTTTGGATGCATTCAAGGCACTTTTAACGATGAATGTCTTCTACATTATAAGGTTTTCCAGAAGACAAAGAAGTTACTCACTGAAGCTGTTATTACCTTGTGCTCTGTGTACTAGATGATATCTTAGCAGTTTAAGAGCTGAATTTGGCACATGAGAGAAAATGATAAGGCATCTTTAGAGTAACACAAATAATTTATATTCAATATTGTTATGTATCATGATCTCTTTAGAACAATATAAAATGCCAAATAGAAAGAGTCTGAAATGGTTGCACGATTATTCAGAAACATCTTCAGACTTGAAAGATATAGATGATGTCAATAGATGTATCTTGGCTCTGCTTTCCCCCAAAATGATGCTGTATCATAAGAAAGGCTGTCGTACTTCAAATGCATTGTTGTTGCCAGGGCCTGAATATGAGACACTTCATTTATTGTTTTAAATTACTAGATGAGATGTAAAATATTTTTTTTAACTAGAGAGGAAGAATAGTAAGGTTAATCTTCACTCTTAGAAAAATACCATACATGGGAAACAAGTCCAAATGAATACAAATCACAGTGTACACTGCATAAAGAACAATAAAATGTTACTGTTCTGCCTGGATTATTATAAAAGTACTTGGAGGAAAAAAAAAAAAAAAACAAAAAAAAAACAACACAAACCAAAACCAACAAAACAAAATTAAAACAAACACAAAGCCAGCAATAAATGGAAGCACATAGTAAGTTCAGAAGAAGTAATTGGGTAGATAAAAGACAAAAAGGATTGGAAGACTTTTATTTAGTAATGATATATTTGTTTGGGTTTGGCTTTTATAGCTATGCATTTTAACTAAAATACCATCTTTTGACAAAAATTAGGAATTACATTATCTTATTTCAAAATTCATACAGATATTTATATTAGACTTATATTTTAATTGATGTAATTAATTTAATCATCATCTTCAATTAATTAATTTTCTTATGATCTGTAGGAAATATGGTATTCTTAAATTGAATTTTTATATATAAGGTGCTTGCATTATGTAGATTAGAGGAAAAGATATTTTTTTCCTGGGGAGAAATGTTTAATTATTGTGTTATAGAGATCAGTAGTAAAAGTGTCACCAGTACATTAAATTAATTTAAGCAAATTTAAACAGAATTTAAAGAGATTGGGGAGACACAGAAAATTGAGAAGTAGAAGTTGCAGCAGTAATGCCTAAAGCTATGCCTAGGGATAAGCTTCTAGCTGGTTAAGATCGGGATGAGTAGGTTAAACAGTACATGTGACACTGCCATACATTGCTGATCATGAAGAATTAAATGATACCTTCTTCAGACAAGTAGGTGAAACCTCACATTTACAGGCCTGGCTCCTTGCTGGGGACTGCAAACATCCTATTATCTGCAGGAGGGACAACACAGCAGGGCACAAATATCCAGGAGGCTTCACAAGTGATAGGGGAGCCAACAAGGAGAAGTCTTCTGGACCTCCTACTTACATAAATATAATAAAATATTGTGATGGTTTATATTAATATTCACTTTCCTATTTTCCCCTGCTGATAAGTTAAGCCAAAAATTTGTATTTCATGAGCAACACTTAACACCTGCACAGTACCTGCAAAATGTTGTTATGGATATAAATAGCAAAATTTCCCAGATACGGAGGGTTTTTTCTGTAATAAATAAATAAAAATTAATTTTCACCTTGTAAAATAGCATTTTTGTAAGCAATAGTTTTTTTATATTTAAAGACAGACACTTTTTTTTGTTCCCACCAGACCTGAATTTTGCACATAAATTTTTAACAGTTGGGCTCATGGATTGTAGATGTCCCATCTTCCAATAACTTTCAAAAAAACATGTAAAAAAGGAAAAAGTTACATTCATTTACTAAAACAAACATTTATAAACAAAGACACATGAATTAACTAATATCTTAAAATTGGACCCTGAACAAATAAATGTCTGGTTAGTTAAGCAATATACACAAGCTTGTTCAGGGTATGTTTTAGTACTTCATTAGTGCTCTGATCACTGTTCCTACTCTCTTTGGCAGCGCTCTTTCTCATTTATTTTTTATACTGCAGTAGCGTCCACATCTCTCATACCCCCTCTTTAAACTGTCAGCTATAACTATGACAGACAGTTTAGTCTAGTGAATAGGACACTGGAATGTGCCTAAAACTCCTTGACTGGTGTTTTGGCAGCTAAATATAGGTTTATGGGTCTATGTGCAAAAGGGAGTGGAGGAATATCTTCCCAAGGTACTTTCCAAAAGTTGATCACCTTGAGTTCATGGTGACTGCTAAAATTTTTTTTTATTGCAGCTACTTAGCTGGGATACCCCATGGGTATCCCATGTAGTAACTTTAACTACAAACAAAGTAACATAACAGGCATTACACCATCAGTAATAAGGTATCCCAAAAGGGATCTAGGATGATTAAGCGCTGGACAATGATGTCCATGTGGTAGTCTGTATATATTCTTAGAGAGAAAAACTTTGACAGACATCCCCCTGATCCCTGCTAAAAGGATGTGATTTATATTTATTGAAAGTGGGAAACATGAATGGGGGAGGAGGGGGAAGGTTGAATATTTTAAATTTCCTATTGAAACTAGAGAGTGAATAATGCCTTAGAAAATATTTTTGTTTATAAAAAAATCAGTGTCTTGAGAGTGCAAATTTGATACTTACTTCTTTCAATTTCAGTATAAGCCATGGAAAATTCCTTCAGTAAATCAAAATTACTAATAAAGGAGAGATAGGAAGGACCTTATCCTGACTATAGTAAAGGAGACCCCACTATGCATGTCTGTGAGCACTCATCCCACTGATGAAAACCTTGTAAAGTTCCTATAATGTCAGCTGAAGTTGCTGCAACTACCTGCACATTTTATGTACGCAAAACATTTTGTGAGGACTTTGTAATTTGTTTTAGGTAAAATCAGACACATTGAATCAGACCACCACTTGAACTTTTTCAGCTGCCTCAGCAGATTGAATATCATTCAAACCACTCCCACACCAGTTCTAACCACTTCATCCATTCCCTTTGCAGTATCAGTCATTTAACCAGG
Source organism: Peucedramus taeniatus (assembly GCA_013400575.1). Taxonomy (NCBI): domain Eukaryota; kingdom Metazoa; phylum Chordata; class Aves; order Passeriformes; family Fringillidae; genus Peucedramus; species Peucedramus taeniatus. The sequence goes on along the minus strand of WBNO01015266.1, from coordinate 1,077 downwards.
CTTACCAGAAAGCAAAGGATCTTTGATCTTTGGAGTTATAGTTTTTGCTTTCCTTTGCTTCTTTCCTTCAGGTTGAATATGAGGAAATGACTTTGTTGGTACAGAAACTTACTCAAATGACTTAATGCTGGCATCCAGTGAACAGCTGACAATGTCACTTAATACCAGCTAACATCTTTAGAAATTCTGGGCTGGATTGAAATGGAATTAGTACATGATAATTGTTCTATTTGAATATGCTAATAAAGATATATGGTGTTGGAGCTATCCAGAACTGAGGCAGATAGGCAGCCTGTGAGATTTCCTTTCAAAAAGCCAACACAAATTGACAGCATTGCTCCTGGTTATATACTGCTTTCTGAAGGATACCTGACCCAGGAATTCTTCTCCATGTCATGTACAAAACAACCATAGTCAGACTGACTGGGTAATACAGTACTAGGAAAAGGTTAGAGACATATTTCTGGGAGTATTAAAGAATTCCAAAGTTATTTGTCTCAAAAGCAATTGTGTTATCTTTAACAGCGATCTTCCTTTCCCTATGGACAACTGTGATTTCTTTCCCTGACCATTTTCTTTCCATTGTGAAGTTAATGCCCTTTGTTTGGAACAGCCAACTTGAGAAAGCAATTGAATACAGAATAGAGATACTAAACATTATTCTTATAAATTGCATTTAAGTGCATGCATCTGTCTCTTTTATAAAACTCCTGCCTGCACAGAATAGCTGTAATCTGAATTAGTAGATGGTTGTTGATATGGTGAGAATGAACAAAAGAGGAATATTTAAACCAGGTATAGACATAAGAAGATATCAGTGAATTGCATAGTAGATTTCAGTTTTTGGTCCTGTGCCATGAATAATTTTGGTAAAATAAATTGCATCAATTTATTTAACTTTTTTACTGAATGAAACTATCAGTATGAAAAGAACTAATTTCAAATCAGGTTCATAAATTTAATAGAAGACCAATGTAGCTCTTCTATAAGGACAAAAACTGGAGTGCTATCTTGTTCTATTAATAAAGACCAGGTCTCAGGGATTAAAGAGCTGCACTGACCATACATATTTTTCCA
>WBNO01015260.1:0-49203 GCA_013400575.1 Peucedramus taeniatus | reverse complement strand
CTGCCTTACTGAAGTTCATTAGCAGAGAAATGGTGTAGTGATTGAGGTTAATTAACATGTTTATACATTACTGCAGTGTGCTGTGTGTGTTTAATTGGAGTCCTGCTTGCAGTGTGTTGACTTTCATGATATATAAAACTATCAGTCTTTTGCAAAATAAGGTTTATGGAAGTCTTCAGAGTACTAGCAAATAAAAATGATGGAAATGGTAGAATTAAGAACCATGATTTGCAAAGATTAATTGATCCGCATGCCTTGCAAGACTTTTTAAAAAGGCCCATTTTTGACAGAACTCAAAAAGTTGAATGCTCACTTCGGCCACATATTTATTACCCCACAGTCCTCATCTTCTGTTGTATCATGTGTCACATGCTGCTTTAACTTGCAGCTTAAAGCACTGTGGAGTTTACCAAGTACTTTGTGATGACAATGATGATTTAGAAGACTTCTGTATGTTTACTGTTGCTATGCAAGGTGTTTGCCAATAGCAAATTTTACAAATTCTTGCTAAAATGGGGTTTTTTGCACTATTAGTTTCACCTTTGTGTCTCTAAAGATTCCCATTTCATTTGTCTATTACAAATTCCTTTGGAAAGGTCCATCCAGTTTTCCGTATGTTGCACCTTCAAAGAAAGTTAAATTCTACACCCAGAAGAATTTAAACCCAAGTGTTTGTCCGTATGTAATTGTCAGCTTAATATTTATATTATAAATCTAATGAATCAGATCTATGGCATTGACAGCTACCTTTTAGCTTCTCTTTGCCCTCTGAATAGATACAAGATTTTTCTGAGACTAAACACTGCAGAAAGAAATGGGCTATTTTGATATGGCTTAGCAAGGCTGTCACCTGCTCATTTCTTTCCAAAAGCATGGTTCTACTGAAAGATGGTTTAAATGTCTCTTGTTTTTAATAGCAAAATACAATTATGTAGCCTAGTTTTGACTTGGATGAAGAGCAAATATAATGCTACCAAGTACAAATTAGGTATCACTTGACAGTATTGTGTTGATGCTATTTAATTTGCAGGGTGTGCACAGATTGTAGTCAGGAGTCTTTCATCTCCTCTTAATGGTGCTTAAAAGCTGCAGAGTAAGGGAAGTCTCCTTTCTCTGTGTTCTCATTTGCTGTTTGACTTAATCTTGAGTTGGTGTTTGGTAAAAGCTTACGGTAGTTGGGAATGGAAGAGAATTTAAGTAGGCATGGGGGCTGAGGAAGAAGATATGGGAGTCCTTTACTTTTTTAGAATCAGCCTAGTTTAGTATCTTTAGACGTAATGCAGCTGGGGTATCTCAGCTTGTTCGTTTTTCCTGTTTCTGACCACTGTTTCTTGGATAATTCCTATCTTTTCTTCTAGGCATATGAGTATTATATAATTAGATAAACTGCAACATTAATGAAATTAGGTAAGATGAGGCATTGATGAGATTAAAAACCTGACCTTTATTATGTGTGCTTAGTCTTTATGTATCTTCTTGAAACTAACTAAAGATACAAGAAATGAGAGGATCTAAGTGGAACCTTTAAGCCTTGCTGTAGTAGAGGGGGAGGTCTTCAAGCACTGCCATTTGATGGTTTTCATCAACAATTTCAGTAGTGCTTGAGGGTAAAAGTCAAAGGCCCTTTTTAGAATGGCCACTAGGAGAGCCTCCAGCTGGCATCTCCTGTGGGCTGACTGGCATTAGGCAAACCTAGATGTATTCTAGCAGAGTAAAACCAAAAGAGAAACAGTATTACAGACGTGAGGAAATTATCTTCCTATTCTGAAAGTTTGATTAATGGTGTCAAGCTGAAAACTGTGGTGAGTTCAAAGCTATGACTTCTTTAAAATTTCATGTTGTCATTTAGGCTGGCACTTCACAAGAATCCCATAATGATTCCTTAAAATAAGAAAATTACTGGTATTTCATTAGAATTGATTTAGAGTTATTACTCAATTCATATTGAAGACAGGGTTTTTTTCTGCATAAGTGTGTTTTGCATCATTTTTTTTAAATACAATAAAAATGGCAACTGATATGTCTACTAAAATGTTAAAATACAGGGCTGAAGGGTTTCACAAAACTTTTCAATTGAAAACTTTTCCTCATTTAAATATAGAGAAAAATACTTTTCTCATGCTTTTAATTTGACTCTTCACAACATAACTAAATTTCTCACTGAGAATAACATCTGAGAGGCTAATGAGGGAGGCATAGTCAGTTTTTTTGGATGTTTGCTTTTCTAATACAAATAGAGAGTAACAAATCTGAACTATAAATAATGTGGGAATGTGCCACTCCAAAAGCCTTTGTATAGCCACCAGATCTGAATTTGTAAAGAAAATTTTAAAAGAGCTGTTCTTAATATGTAGGTTTACAAACAGAAAATAAGTTGACAACATCATGGAGTTAGTTTCAAATAATAGTTTAACTCTGCAGGAGTCAAAAAACTTGACTATATTCAAGTCTTGCAGTGAGGAGAACTGGCCTAAGTTTTTTAAAAAGTTCTTGCCCAGGTTTATTTCTGTATTCAAAAGCAAGGCTGTTCATGTGAGAGCATGTTTTCATGAGTGACTCTGGGGATGGGGGACAGAGCAGCTCTGTGATTAGGGAAGGAGTATAAATGTTGGTGTTACTCCATCTGGATTATCAGTCAGTGGTTGCTTTGCTGTTCTTAGTCTTTTGTCCTCCTCCCTTTTCAACCACTCTGATGCAAGATGATCTAGGTTCCCAATAGACTTTTGCACTTTCATGTAACTTGTGCTCACTAGAAGCATAAATGCAGTGTCAATTGTCAGCACTACCATTTAAAGAAGTTAATAATAAAACCCAGTGATCATTGGTCTGGGGGTTGGGAAAGGCAAGCCTTTTTTTTTTTTTTTNNNNGGCAACAATATACTTCAGTTGCAAATATTTTTATTTTTTAAATTAAATTAGCATTTAAAATAGTAAGGAACTTCTTAATGACCACAAAGGTGCTTTGAAGGAAGATCTAGTGACGTCAGTGCAAACAAGTTTATCCAAAGGTGATGCTCTTGAAAACCTGTTTCTCATGCTGCTATATTTTTTAACTGTTCTTCAGTTAGTATTCTGTAATACAGTTGTTTGTACTTTGAACAGGATTCAGTTTGGTTGCAACAGACCTTTAAACAGGTGCAGTCAAAATAGTTGTGTGTTCAGGGTTTTTAAAATGATTGGGTGTTTTTGGACTCCCTTCAAAGGGATGTATTTTACACCATCTATTGGAAGAATTGAGGAGCAAGAGGAGTAAAAAAGGGGATACAAAGGACTAGAAGTACAAGTGTGGAGGTACCTACATGCTATTGTTTAATGACATCTGTTTGGCATGTATTTACAATGTGTTCTAAGTTAACAAAGGTTTGATTCTCAATTCTAAATTGAAAATCCTGCGATTCCTTTTAGCCTACACGTCTCTTCAAAATCACCTTGGGGAAATAGATGAATTATCCAGGGTATCATATTTATTATGGGAGACATTATTGTTGCTCATGGTCTAAAATAATTATGCAGTGGGATGTCAAAGACATTAGTTTTTTGGTGATTCCAAAAGTCTCCTCCTCTTGTTTTTCAGCCCCAAAATATTCTGCTAACCAGTAAGTCTCCTCTGGGAGATGTTAAGATAGTAGATTTTGGCCTTTCCAGAATAATGAAGAGCAGTGAGGAACTAAGAGAAATCATGGGAACTCCAGAATATGTAGGTAAGTTGTTACTATAGGAGTGATGAATAGTCAAGGCTTCTGGACAGTGAAAAGAGAATTTGGAGCATGCCAGCCTGGCTGTATAGTTACTGTGTCACAAGATCGAGTTATTACTTGGAAGTAGTACTGCTGCCAAAGGTAGAACTGCAAGTCTTGCCAGTGTAATGAACTATCATTGTGTGCTTATGTTGAAGATGAAGACACACTTTAGATGAGTCTTACCAGCAGTCATAACAAGTATTACTTGGATTAAAAGTTTAAATTTGCATACTAAGTCTCTGAATACAATACTTTAGCCAGTGTGGGTTTTCTCTTTTTTTTAAAAAAAGCCCAAACCACTCCAGGCCTTGAAAATATACTTGAAAATATCTTTAAGTTGTGTGGTATATCTCTGTAGTTATGGGTTACAGTGCTGAAATATGCAATGTTGGCTATTTGTCTGCCAGAAACTTGTATACAGATTCCTTAACTGGGAAGGAGACTGGCCTGGCTTCTGAAGATGACAATAAAAGAAAAACATTTTTTACACTTGAAAACAGTGAATAATAGAAACCACTTAAATAACCTGAATAGAAGTATCTTGATTTCAAAAGACTGTCATGCTGCAAATGGCTTATCTTAAATTTTATCACATGACCATTATTGCATTTTTTAGCTCTAATGTAATGTCTGCATATGACAAAACCAACTTTTTTTTTCCCTCTGAATAGCTCCTGAAATTCTGAGTTATGACCCAATCAGTACAGCAACTGATATGTGGTAAGTTGAACAAATTAATGGCCATTGTAACTTTAGTGAAAAGGTTTGTTCTTTGGGGATTTTTTGTTTGGTTGGTTTTAAGAAAAAAAAGCTCATTAAAAAGCTGATTTTCTTTTTCACTTTTAATTTAGGAGCATTGGAGTACTGGCATATGTTATGCTAACAGGGATATCACCTTTCTTGGGGGATGATAAACAAGAAACATTCTTAAATATATCTCAAATGAACGTAAGTTACTCTGGAGAGGACTTTGATCTTGTATCAGAGTCTGCTGTGGATTTCATCAAAACTCTGCTGGTTAGGAAACCTGAGTAAGTAAAATACACAGTTGTATATGCTAATATGTCAGACTGACTTAATTTTAAATGTAGCAAGTGCTAGTGTTTTCATTTTTAAGGTATAAGGGAACTTTGATTTCATTGTGCTATTACTTTTTATGTCTATGAGAAGAGAATTCCTCCGTTTCCATCCAAGCTTGTATATTCCAAATGATATCCAAGTGTTAGTAATTAAAACTCAAATTACTTTCAGAAAACTGTATGAACTGTAGCTTGTAGCAGTGAACACTACACTCATTCTTCTTGCAGGTACTTTGCTGAAGTCTTTTAAATGAACTGAGCCTTGAATCCTTGATCTTGGATGGGTTGATAGAGAACCTTGCCTTTTCTGTTTCATTAGTACACTTTTCTTAATGGGCAGCAAACTCGAAATTCCAGGTTCCCAAATAGAGCAGGTGTTTTCTGTAGAACTTTACCAGTTCTTCATGGGATATGTCAGCTACTGAAACTGCCTACTGCTTGTCTATGGGAATACTTGAAGAATGTAAAAGTTAGATAATTTTTCTATATATAAAAAGTATAAACTTCAAAAGTTGGTTGGCAACATGGAAGTGTAAACTCATATTTAGGGATCTATGAATTCCCTTCTTTTAAATGCTAGAAGTTCATCTACTTGAAGTGCTGTGGGATTTTTTTGGCTAAAAGATAGCTGTCAGTTTTTTAGCTTTTTTTTATTATTTACAGTTCTATCTGTCTTCAATACAGTCATATCCTTGGAATAATTTTTGGGGATCTCTTCTGCAAGGTTCTGAATTTTGTATTCATTTGGACATTTATTTTAATACTTTGCTTTCTCTGCAGGGACCGGGCAACTGCTGAAGAATGTCTTCAACATCCATGGTTGGAACAAAGTCATAATCCTGCTTGCAGGGCCTGGAATAAGAGTACAGAGGGGGAAACCAGTGATGCCATCCAGAAAGATGCAGATTCTGCCTCTGATCAATCAATAGATGCTGAGAAGACTGGAGAGGAAGAATCAATAGTGACAGAAGAACTAATTGTAGTTGCTTCATACACACTGGGACAATGTAGGCAGTCAGAAAAAGAAAAAGTAACTGAGCAGAAAGCCATTTCCAAACGATTTAAATTTGAGGAGCCATTACTGCAGGAAATACCAGGAGAATTCATTTACTGAACTGTGTGGAGCTTCATAGCTGTAACTGGAAAGCAGTTTTTTCTACTTAACAAAAGTATTCTAGCCAAGTGAATTTCTGATATGCAATAAATGTTCTAGATAAAGTGTTTATAAGTGGCATACAAAAAAAAGTGCCAAGTTCTTATTTTCATGGAACAGATAAGATTTCGAGTGGCTGCAGGAATTTAACAAAGTGGATAAGCTTATTTTTGTTTTTAATTTTTATTTCTGTTTTTTTGTTGTTGTTATTGATTGGTAACAGAATTTTTGTTAATTGTTCTGGTGTTCTTGAGAAATCGACACTGGAAGTGTTTTGGTGACAGATGTCAGTAGGAGTATTTTAGGATATGTTTTTGTATTTAATGCAAACATGTAATGCTGGAATTCCTCAAATGCCTCCTGACTTCAGTGGAACTATCTGCTCATCTAAAACTTGTATGAGAGGAGAATTTGATCACCTGGTTTGACATACAGATTTCAAAATCATCCTGTGTGTATTTCTTTGTTTACATCAAGTTGAAGACTCAAACTCCTCTGGTGTGTAGCTGAACAGTAAGTTGAGCTTCTCTAGACAGAGATGCACATGCCTCACTGGTAAAGAAATCTGTATTGGAGATATGTCTGATTTGGGAGCACAGTAAAATCCTGCTCCTAAGGGTGATGCATTTGCTTATTTCAGTCACTTGCAAGCCAACAGAGATTGCCCCCTTTCCCTCCAGTGTTGGGTGAGATGTGCCAATAGAATCCAGCTCAGTGTGACCATACAGTGCTGATGAGAGGAAAAATGAATGACAGTCTGATGTAGCTCCTCTGAAGTTACTGAAGTTCTCTCCACTGACTTTACCATGTTAGGTTAGACAGTTTGTACAGCTCATCAGCTCTTGATTCCACCTCCTCCAGAACCAGCTGGGGTTTTACTGGGGTCATGAGGTCATTTCTAACTTCTTTCTGTTCCTCTAACTGCTGCTTTAAGGAAAAAAGGAGCATCCTTGGGCTAAATTGCAATTGTTCAATATAGCTGTCAGATGAGGAAGAAGATACTGCTTCTTCTGAAACATGAAGCACAGCTCATGCCTCCTGCTTCCTGATCACTCTCCCTTAGACACTTGGAACTACAGCATGTTATGTGGCCTGGCAGAGTGGGATTAGGGAGCAGTATGGATTGGTCATAGTTCTCAATGGATGCAGTCCCTCAGAGGACAAAGCTGGCACCAACTGGGCACCAAATCTGTGTGGTTTTTGCAATGTACAGATCTGACGATCTTGGCCTGAGTCTTGGTTTTCTAAGGAATCTTTCATCTTGATGCTGTTCCAAAGTTTAATTTTTATGTAATGGAAGTTTAGTACTATTATATTGTATACTGTTAACTATTCAACTATTTATTTGGTTTCCTTATGCTGATCCTTTATTATAAACTCTGACAAAAGTTTTCTTGCTATAAAACAGTGACTAGAAACTTTTGAGCTAGTTTTTCTCTTTTTTTTCCATGTTGGTACACACTTTTCTAATTTCAAATGTATCAAATGTTCTACTCCATTTAGTGAGGGGGAGTTCTGGGCTTTGTGCTAATGTTACAGTTCCTCCTTCACATGAAAGTTAAATGGCTTAATAAGAGCAGCAGTACTGGGGTGATCTGATCAGCATGGCTGGAAAGCTGGGGGAAAAGCACTAGTACAGAAGAAAGCTGAACCAAAAGCAGTGGGACAATGAGTAGTTTTTCCATAAGGCTTCATTGCCAGAGGTTGGGCTATCTTTACTTCAAGCCACATCAGGGAAAAAATGCACCTAAATTGAACTGTTCTATCAACCTTCTTCCCCTATGGAATTACATATTGAGTATTCAAGTAGGTAGAGCAGCTTCTCATTCCTCAGAAGTGTTCATATAAAACAGCCAGTGGTGCTCAAAATTGAGTTTGGATGTGTTATATATTGTAATGCAGAGATGCCTTTCACACTCTGGAGAAAGGAGTCAGTTGCTGGACCACTCTGGCTGGCTCTCAGCAGGAGAAATTTTGAGCCAACAGCATATCTGTGTTATCTGGGTCTTTCTGGACACAGAGAGGAGCTGACCCTACCTACAATGCTGATCTATTTCAGCCTTGTTAGGCAGGACAGTACCAACATGGCCATCTTTGTTTTACTCTCCAGTCATTTGCCCAAGACAGTTTGCTTGGGTGAGGGGACGTTGATTAATGGAATTCTTCTGTGCAAGATTACAACTTCTCCTATCTTCCATCATTGCCATTTTGACAATGGCAAGTTCTCAAAAACATTTTTCCCTCATATCCATACTCACATAAGTTACTTAAGTTGAGCAGAGCAGTGAGGTTCAAGCATGTTCACATCCTACCCTTACAGAACAATGTTGCCAGTGTTGCACACATAAATGTTTAACAACTCCTGGTTGCCCTCAGCAAACTATTTGAGGGATATATATATCCCATTTCACTTTGTCTTTGTAACCACAGATCATGTCTCAGATTGAGACTGGTACTAATTGGAAAACAGGAGGTGCTGAGTAGTATACATTTTGTCTAATAGGTACTGTTTTTAATGTATGACAGTGAAGCTTAACATGCATACATGAAGTACAAACTTATTTCAAGGCCAGCTTTTCTTGAATTGGCTGCTTTGAGATTTCCAGTGGGCTGCATTTCTGTTTAACTCTTTGTGCCTTAAGGTGATTTTATACACTGTTTTTTAACGTCATTAAGAATTTGTATAAAGGTGTGAAGGTTTAATAGTGTAAGTTATAAACAAGGCATCTTAGATTCACCCCGTAACAGGGAAAATTTTCCATAGCGTTTAACTGCAGGACTATCAGCTAGACCCACATCCTTGAGGCTGTTTCTGTTCTACTGTGAGTGTGGGTAAAGCTGCAAGCGAGATGTTCTTACCCTGAGATGTAGGAAGGGGCTGTTCAGTCAGTATTCTTGAGGAGCTTAGTTACGATCGAAGTGACACAGCAGTAAGACTGGGAGCAAACCAAGAGCTGTGAGGAACAGCTGGTTTTCTGCAGCTCCATGAATACGGGGACTGTGTGTCAGTACACAGGCCATCTGGGAAAAGCTGCTGTGTTGGTGGGGAAGGGACTGCTTGTAGAGAAACAATCAGCTCCTTGGACCTTGTGGGCAATGCTCTCCCAGTTCCCACTCGCCAGACTGAGCACATGCTGGCTGCCTTTGTAGCATGGAGAGCATGGCTGCTGTTTGCTCAGATGCAGGATGCTGAAGGAATGGCGGGCAGATGTTCCTACAGAGTTGCTATCTGTGGTTCATGGAAGACCCATGAACTATATCAATAGGAGGGGTAGGTCCAGGCCTAGGCCTTCTTTCAGTTGTCGGAATAAATAGGAAAGTCCTAATGAAAAGCACAGCCTTATCTCCTCTTGTTGCTATATTCACCTTTTTAAGGGAGAGGCTTATATATTTTATAGTTGCTAAATTAAATCTTCTACAAAACAGTATTTTTTCTTTTTGTCCAAAGTGGAATTTGCATTGTGATTTGTCTCATCTGTCACATTTTTGTGTGCAGGTCCCTAAATAGAAGAGGGTGAATTCCAGTTTGTGATCTACCCCCTGAATCTTGAGAGCTGTTATTTCACAAATGCAAATAAAAGTTCACTACCCATTCTCCACTGGTGGTGCTCACAAGGGATGGGGAGGGAGGTGTGTCTTGCATCACGTTACTTTTGTGGCTGAAGATCTCTCTTGAATATTTCAGGTGTTGTTCCTGGAAGACAGTTCAACATTTTAAAGAAATAGTCCCAGTTCATTGTACTTCTAATAAGGTGTTTACTGTTTCAGGAACTTTAAAATAAATGAAACTTTGTTTTCTGAACAGCTGATGGGTCTTCTGTTATTTGTGCTTTGGGAGACACCCATTAGCAGGATTACTGATATTTTAGTTTTCGGAATCACACATTTGTTCAATATGTGCAACAAGTATAAAATGCATCAAAAGTCTTTTCTTTTCTAAAGCAATATGCTTCCACTGTAGAGTTCTTCACGGTACAGATGTTGTATTAAGCTGTCATTTGGATTAATAAATACAATCGGGGGAAAAAAAGTACAGATGGATGTGATAAAAATCTCTCCTAATTAAGAAAAGGATAGGATTCGTCAAAGTGAAGCAGAGCATATAGGACCAGAGTCATTACTGCAAAATTAGGAGAGGAAAGGGAACAACTTGAGGGGATTATCTTTTTTCCTGTAAACACAGAGCTTAATTACATTGAGCCTTTGCTTGCTTGTAAAAGTAGACTCGCAGCTAAGCTGGTGATGCATTGAAATCAGTGTACCCCATCTCTTCAATTAATTGGTAATGCCAGCATACAGACTGAATTACACAAGTTTTTTTTAACTAATCCTCCCAGAGAAGTCTTCTGAGCTGCCAGGATATCACCATCTTCCACTTTCCAGAAGCATCTTGTGAGGTCCAGCTGGTCTGGCTGCTGACTGGAAAGGTGGGGGAAAAGCAAAGAGGCAACGATTGTTTCTCAGAAGTTACTGAATTGAGGTCCTTTGCTCCTAAATCATCCAGGAAAACAAATTAATAAAAACTGCCTTAGATTGGCCAAGAAAATACATTAGTCTAGTATTTTTATACAATTAATGCTACTTAAAATGAACCAAAGGCGTTTGGCCAGGTGTGATATATCTTCCAAAGTTACACCAAGAGCAGGCAGGTCTACATTGTTCCTGATATTACAGGACTGCCCAGGGCCTGCTGCAGTAAACTTGGCAGTAAATTTTGTGGAAAACTCAGGGAAACTATATCTTTGACAAACAGGAAAGATGCAGCACATGGCAGGAAAGAAGTGGATGTATCCTCATTTCTAAATGGGAGATGAATCCAAATAACTTGTGTTCCCTGTGCAATGCAAGACATCTGCCCAAAATAGGAAGTGAACTGAGTGGCCCATAACTTGGAAAAAATTCTATCACTCCTTGGAGAAATATACTCCAAAGGGAACATGTCAGCCACTTAGTCATTCTGAAGCCAGTGCTTTCAAAACATCTAGCTTTTTAGTTTTTCAAAACACACCCCCTGTGTGCCCATCAGCTCCAACTCAAATAGGTGCAAGTGTTGTAACAGTACTGAGCAGTATCTGCTGTTCCTCAGCTGTAAATTAAATTCTTGCCCTGAACAGTCTGCCACCTTGGTAGTTTCCTTGAGGGTGATTACTGCCTGGCAGAAACGATTAAAATCAAACTAGAGAATACGAAACAAACAGGCAATCCAGCAAAGGTCATGAAGATGATGTTTGTTTTAACCACACCAAAAACTGGTGAAGGAATTGCACAAATTTTCAAGCCAATTAAAAAGAAGTTTTTAACATGATTAAAATGGTGAAAGGATTGTAGCACCTGTTAATGAAGCTGAGAGACCTAGATTTCAAGAATGCTTGGGGAGGGATCAGTGTGGGGGCAGAGTAAAGAGAGTGGAGACAGATTCATCTTGGCAGTGTCTAGTATCAGGACAAGAGACAGTGAGCACACTCTCAAGCACACACAATTCTGTTTAAACATAAGAAAAAGCTTTTTTTACTGTGAGAATGGTTGAACACTGGTACAGCTTGTCCAGAGGTTGTAGAGTCTCCACTCTTGGTGATCTTAAAAGCGTGACTGGACATGCTTTCAGGCAATCTGTTCAAGCTGACTCTGGTGGGGATGAAGCAGTTGGACTAGGTGATCTCCCAAAGTTCCTCCAAACCTTAAGTGTTTTGTGGGATGCAAGGTCTTTTCTCAAAAGATAAAGATTTTCTTAAAAACAATACAAAACAAAACAATAACAACAAAAAAAACCACCAAAACAAACCCCCCCCCAAAAACAAAAACAAAAACAAAAACAAAAACAAAACAAAACAAAACAAAAAAAAAAACCCCAAACCAACCACACCAAAACAAACTACCCAATCAACCAAACAAAAACACACACAAAAAAAAAAAAAAAAACCCAAAAAACAAACAAACAAAAAAAATAAAACCAAACAAAAAAACCCAATGTTTCAGGGACATTATGAAATTAAAGAGAACCTAATCTTGCTCCAGTGTTCCTAAGAAGAAAAGACTGCAAGAGGTGCCCAGGTGCCCTTTTGAAGTTATTTGGGCTGTCAGCAGCTGCTGGTGTTGCTCTCCCTGTTTTCCTGTCATGTTCCAGCTCCCTTGGCTGCTCCTGCTGCCCCTGAGTCCTCTGAGAAAGCAGCCCTCTTGGGCTGTGATGTATTTAATGGGAGCCACATGGCCAAAGCCGCTTGGCACTGAACACACCAGCCTGATGCTTTTTCCTCCTTTTGAATATGTGCATCTTAAAAGACCTCAGACATGGAGAGGAAGTGACTTCCAAGGTTCTTCAGGGTCATGAGGCAAGAAATTTTGTGTTTGCTGGCTATTAGGTAGTAAAACAAGGAGGGAATTAATTGTGATTTTACTTGTCCCCTTCCATTGATTTGCGGGCTTCCAGCTGCACCCATTGCTTTACTCCTTCTCTGGGTTTTAAGATTTGATTAAGACAACCATTGGTATGATATGATGATACTGCCCATTCCCAGCTCTGGGGAACCAATGGGTTGGTTGAGGTGACTGAGAACCCTCAAAGTCAATGGGGTGCTCGGGGAGAAAATGAGAGATGGAGCCTCTCTGCAAGCTCTGTTTCCCCCAAGCAAAGTAATAAAATCTACAGTGTTACTTGCAAGGATTGTGTGGAGATAACTCCTCCAGGCCTGGAAAATCCAGGGCTGGAGCCAGGCCAGGCAGTGGTGTGGTGCAGCAGCTTGTGAAGCCAGCATGGGGAAATTGTGTGTGCCAGCTCAAGGGACAGGGAGGTGGTGAGCAAGTGCTGTGCTGTAGCTGGGGTGAATGTGGCCAGATTTCTTGGACACTTGAGGACTTTGCAGCTACTGCAGGTCCCAGGCTTACAGAGCACACAGAGATGACAAAAGGCACATGAACGGCAATGTGTGCCAGATGGTCCCAGTGCAGACACAGGGAGGGACTGAACAGGCTGGGGTTCCTCTCCACAGCCATGGTATCTGTGCAGATTAGCAACAAATCAAAGCTGCAGGCAAGGAAGTGGTAACTGATGGATGGGAAGTGGTTGATTTGGCTTTTTCTTGTCAGCTGTTCGATTTCCCACCAAACTTCTTCAGTGACCAAAAGCTAGAGTCGATTAAGCTCTGAGGCATCAGGTGGCCAGCAGATCTCTACATCCCTGAGATGTTGCTCTTGCTAGAGGTAGTGCAAGGCTAATGTTTTCATATCATATGAAATTTGATTTGGCTTATATTTTGTTTCGTGAAACCAGTAAACAGCAATTTCAATCTAAAAGCTAGGCAATGCTGGGGTTTTTTTGTTAATTCTAATCCTCTCCCTGGTGTGCTGGGCTTTCATGTGGGTTGGATCAGGTCTCACAAGTGCTGTTCATCCTGACAGCTCTTTGTGAAGTTCAAACTAAAGCACACATGTATTGTTTCATTCTAAAACTGTTTATCCAAGGTGCCTTTGCTGTGGTTCTTTAGCATCTCCTTTCTAATTAGGCATTTGCTTTTCAGGTTTGTTCAAAAACCACCTTGCTCAGTTTGCTGGGTCACTGTTGAACAAGAAAATGCTCATTGTTCTCTTAAAATTCTTTGCTCTAGCTCTCCCTTCTCTATCTAATACTCATGGCTCTTGAGAAGCTTTGCAGTGCCTGTGTCCTTGGTGGATTTCTTGGAAGAAGGGATGGAGAGGTGAGGAACAGAGAATGGAGTGGTATAAGCTCTGGGCTATCCCTAGCTGCAACCTGATTAAGCATCTCTATTACATCTCTATTACATTGCTCATTACATGAGCAAATTCAAAACACTCTTTTGTATGGATATTGTTAAGGGCTCCTGTGTTACTTTCTGCTACAGACAGGACAGTTACTTGTATTTTTTCTGTCCCTCAGACTGTGTCTTAGGCTTTGCAATTGTTCGCGTGGGCAGTTTGGGATGGGACGGGAAATTATTTGGGTTTGGGGTGTTTTTTGTAAGTTTGGGGTGTTTTGCTTATTCCTCAACTTGCTTGGTGATGGGCAATTTTCTACCTGATGGCACAGTCAAAATGTCTTGTTGTAGTCAGAGGAAACCATGGCAGAGCCATCATCTGTTCTGCACACTCCTGAGTGTTTTTCTCCGTAAATGTCCTCTCCAGAATTCGTCGAGCAGTGCTGGTGTGAAGCAGTGGCTTCTTCCGAGTAACCTTCAGCATGAGTAGAGAGTTTCTTCCTGGAATTCCTAAGTTAAGACTAGTGGCCTCAGCTATCTCATGAGCTTTGCAACTATGAGGGTCCAAATCTACCTGATAAGTTGAGTCAAGGGTGCTGCTGCTGAGCTTCAGCTTTGTTGATTCATTCTTCCTGATTTAGGCAAGACCTTGTTGATAACTGGGAAAATTGTTGAGAATTCCTTTTTGGAAACTGAGGCAGCAAGGCTGCTCAAAGCTTTGAAAAGCTGACTTGTCCTGACTTTGGTCTGCCACTGTAAAACAAAGCTCAGTTTCCTGGCAGCTTGGTTATTTATTTCAAATTCATAATACCAGCACATACAAGGCATAATACATGACTTCTCTGCAACAGCAACTCTTTTGCAATATATTTATTTTAGGCTTCTGTTAAGCACATGAATAAACCACCAAAAGAAAGAAATTACAATTACAATGATGAGGTAAATCTTCGAGAGAAAATTCTCTTGAGAACACCGGCTTAAGTGACACTGTCACTTGTGACAACTGTGTACATTCACAGGCTCAGCAGGATGCAATCGATTAATGGCTCCTTTGGCTCAATGGGAGGTGGAGATGCAGCTGTCCCTGATTTTTAGCCTTCTTGCACACCACTGATTTCCACTGGAGAGTGGTAAACGGGAATATTCTGACCATCCCGCAGTTTCAAGGTGACATCCTGAAGGCACCAGCTGACACAAACCAAAAAAGATTTTTAACTTGTAGCCATCACTTCTAACATGGTAAACTCAGTGTAGAAACAGCTGGCACAGAGAAACAAATAATTCCACACATTCATTGCTTTTAAAAATTTTCTCAAGTGTTTTAAAACTTGGTTTGTGAGGGTTAGCTTCTGAAAGCTGCTCTCCCTAACATTGTGGCATAGCCCAGATTTAAAGGTCTGGTATGCATGTTCCTATTTGTTGCAATTCAAAGAAAAGCCTGCAAGCTCTTCTTAGGACATTCCTCCCCCGACTCGGTGCCTTTTTTTCCTCTCCGTCCTGTGGGTGCATTCCTTGCTGCACTCCTCTCCAGCCTTGGAGCCAGACAGTGTTGCTAAGGAATTATTCTGGCTTGGAAGAGTTTGAACACTGCGTGATCACTCAATGTGACTGCTGAAAACTTGACAGGGTACGGCAGTGGTTACTCAAAGAAGGAAAACTGAATTTGTTGGAGACTGAGGAGGAGTCTTTTCCTTCCTCCAAACTCTGCTCCAAACCCACTTCTGAGAAACTGCTCATGCTGCTTTTCCAGCTGGAAAGGACTATTATTCTGAGGTACTAAAATAGGGTTTTTTCAAAAGCTTCTGGCACTGGCCCAGCTCTGCCTTTGCTGGAGTCAGTGCTGAGTACATACAATTAGGTAATTAGGCTGCTGCACCTCTGTGCAATGGGTCTGCAGTAGGGCTCTGATAGCAGCTCTCTGCTCCCACCCCCAACCCAGGCCATGCAACCAGGCTTGGAGGTGACCTGCTCATTCCCCACAGTGTGGCCTGGGGGCTAAGCCCTTCTCTTGGGCACTTCAGGGCAGGCAAGAGTAATTTTGCAGTGCCTTGGCTGCCCTTGCCTCTGGGCACTCTCCATCCCTGTACTGCCTGTCTCTAGGTGAATGTTACTTCCTCCTGGATCAAATGAGCTCACAGACTCCAAATTTTCTTTTTCAGTTGTCTTCTCTTTCATAAAATAAATAAAACCCTATGGACAGTCTGCTCACTCAGAGTCAGCTGCATTTCAGTAGCTTTGGCGCCTCAGCTACTCTTCCACGGAATATTCAGCTCCTGGTGTCATTTAGCTCTGTCTTTACCAGTGTGAGAGTTGCCCTGGAAAAGCACACAGGCATTCTGCAGCATCCCACCAGGATGGCCTGCTTACCTGCTCCTTACTCCCAGCCATTTTTCTGTTAGTTCCTCAGTGGGATGCAAGGGCACCAAGTCCTCTCTCAGTCCCATGTGAAACTGTGCACAGGACCCTGCATATGGGTGGGTTTGGTGGAATCTGACAGATTTATCTACCACAAATCCTTTTACAAGCAGATGCCTTTTTTTTTTTCTTGGATTTGCAGAAATGTACAAAGAGCTCACTTTAGAACAAAACTCCAAGAGAAGTGTATGCACTGCTGTAGTTTAACATTTTGCTATCTTCAGTTATCTTCACAGTAGCTGTGAACCAGGAATAACAGGGAACTGTCTGTGAGGAGGGGCTAAGGAGGATGAGGTGATCAGAGCTCAGGCACCAGAGAAGTGAGGTGTGCAAGAAATAGGGCTGGGGACCTCTGGGGTTATTCCTGGTCATTAGAGAGGAGGCCAGAGCCAGTACTGAGTTTCTGAAGTCCCAGCCTAGTGCGTTTCTTTTCCTTCCCATACTCACTCAGAAGAGAAATCCAGTAAGTCATGCTCATCTAATTATGAATAGAAAACATCACCATATGGCTGGTGGCAGCTGAGTAAAAGTTTTGTAGCTTTCAGTTTCTAAACAGAGCTAACACAGGTACCTAACAAGAGGTTTGCATCTAGTAAAACTTTTGAGTTCATGTAGTAATTCTTTGCTCAGTTCCAGAAACCAGTTTACTGTTGACGAAGGAGGTTTACAGGCTTCAGTACTACGAAAATGTAAAGTCACTTCTATATTATATGGTATCAGAGTATCCTTCTACTATAGTGTATCTGTTCTAGCACTTTTTTTTTTAACCATAAGGACCACACTTCTTGGATAGCTTAGAAAAACAAATCTTGTGGTTTTAGCTCACCTCGCACATCTGTGATATAATGTGTGATTCCCTTACTGCAATCCGTAACACCACACTAGAGTTAGAACTTCTGTTCAACAGCTTCTGCACCTCTGTGGAGAGGCGGGGTGGGAGAGGACAATACTTTACTTTGGCTCACAGTATTTGTATATGTACTGAGATACAGTTTGCAGAACACAGCACAAAGGAATGGCTCATGTTTCTCTTCTATTCACATTCAGAGAGATGGATTCAAAATATTTCTCAACTAACTTACATTTTTGTCCTAATGAAAACAATAACCTTTGACAAGACCTTCAGACAGGAGTTTCTGCTTGCTTAGTGTGCATAACCTCAGCAACACGGATGACTAAAGCAAATATCCTGCTCTACTCTTTTCTCCCATCACTTCTTTCCCATTTCTCCTGTTACCCCCCCCAGTACACATCACTGATGGGAGTGGTCCATCTCCAAGTTAATGTAGAGGTAGCCTGCCGATTTTGTTCCAGAGACTGGTAACTTTATCTGCAAATGTAAAAGCACATAAAGATTCAGCAAAGCTTATTATGAAACAGACATTTACTCCTTCTAGTCAAAGAGCTCACACCTTTTTAACTTTACACTATAATTTATTTTTTTTACTGTATTTCAGAGTTGGACTGATCTATTCCAACAGCTAACATGTGTGGCTACACAAGTATGTCTGCTCTGCCATGCATTAATCTCTCTCTGCCGAAAGAATGTACTGTGTTACAGCTGCAACCCCCAGGGAAAACCAATGGCTCCCTGAAATATTTATGAGCAAACACCTTTCCTTACCAGAACGCATGGTCATCCAGAGGTGACCTGAACTGTCAGAGCTTCCCATAACCATCACAAACTTGTAGGTTGAGATCCTCTGCATATCAGTCCCTTAACACACACTGAGGCAATGAGATGTTCAGTGATTCTTTTTTTTCAGTGTCAAAAATTTTATCACTTTTATGTTTAACAAGCAAAGCTGGAGCTGCAGCAGCAACCATGGCCAATTGCACTGGGTCTAATATCTGAATAAAATAAATGTTTCAGGTGTAGCACTTGCTGGTGGTGATGCAATCACAGAGAAAATGCCAGGTGCCCGCCAACAGACCCAGAAGCTGGAAATGTTGTGAAGTCAGTACATCGACCTGTGGTATAATGATGATTAACCAGCTTATTTCATGAGAACATGAATACTTAGGAACATGGAAAAGTAGAGAAGAAAATTGGTGATTTGTATCTTGGTTGAGGTCAGTAGAAAGCAGGGTTTGACTTCACCCTGAGTCACCCAAGCGATCAGCATTCTTAAACATTGACATAGGAAAACACCTGTGGGAAAGGTTATCTTCTTTTCAGTCAGTATATGAGAATGTGTGGGGTTTTGCATGATTTTTTTCCTTACATATGTTCCCTGGTGGAATCTATAAAACACAAGAAATGTTTTGGTTCAGGGTATCATGTAAGTGCAGCCTGGCTGAAGTGAAATGGAAAGTAATTTTACATGAGCTGGTAAAAGGCTACAGTTTTTTTAATCTTACCCTGATAGCCACATTCCTTCATTGTACCATCTGACCCATTCCTTAACGCCCTTGCTTGGTCCCTGCCCTTCATAACTACTCACCAGTAAAAACAAAATTATTCCAATGTGATGAGTTACCATAGTGAAGGACCTGGAGAGGTTGCTAGGGGCACTTGGTGTTACTAGCAAAACAAGGGAAGAGCAGCCAGTCCTGGATTAAGGGGTAAAAACAATGATGGAAAGTACTCTTGAGGCATCAATGCCAAGTGGAAGTGGACTTGTGTTTGCAAGATTTGCCTGGGCCCAGCCCTCAGCTGATACAGAGCAGCCTTGTGCAATACTTCAGCAGCCAGCACAGCACTCCCCAGTCACTGAGTAACCCTCATGCTCAGTCTCAGGCTGGGCAGCTGTTCCCAATGACATAAACTTACAGGTGCTCTTAAAAACCACACCATTTATGCTGTACCACAGCATAGCCTGTAAGAGGCTGTAAAACTGCTCTGAATAAAGCCCTAAAAACTAGCATGGGACATATCTGGGAGGTAAAGGAAGGCAGGTGTTATTTTAAAGCTGGATCTGATACGTCTCTGAAAATGATTTTGTGGGTTACAGTGTGAGGGGAGAACTGACTGTTTTAAGAGATTCCTCGGCATTGTGTGATGGGCCCATGTAGCACAACATGGAGATGCTGCTCTTGCTGTTTCTAGGCTAGCAGATTTATGCTCTGGAAACCCATTCCTCTTCTAGATCAACTGGTATTCCCCCCTGCTTCCTTCTAGTGCCCCCAGGTGACTCATGACCTGCTGAAAATCCCCTGGCTGATCTCTTGTCACCTGACATCTCGGGAAGCCACCCTGTGACACCGCCCACCCAGCGTTACCCGCACTCTTTCTTTGTCCACGCAATTGCTCCCATCTGTCAGGTGGATGTTGTGAACCTTAAGAGGGGGGCACCTGGGGCTGCCAGGGCATCAGGATTGCTGTTCAGTTGCTCCAAAGCTCACTGGTAATACTGGGTCCTGGCAAAACTTTCTAGGTGAGAGAAACAGGGTAGTGAGGTGACTGTTCACTTAAAATCAAAACATAAGCTTAAAAAAAAAGGAAAAGACATTTTCTCCAGACTACCACACCCTCCCTGAAATACAGTCCAAAACTATTATTAGGAGAAATTTGGCTAAAGGAGGAAAGACACCCTTACATCAAAGAAGAAAATGTTACTCAGCTCATTTAAGTGAACAGGGCTCAGAACACAGCTTGTTCCATTCTGATCTACAGCTCAGCTTACGGCTGTGTCCCCCCACTTTTCGTGCATTTGTAGGTTATCTAAAAGGAAGGGAAAAAATGTACAAGGATGAATATCTGAAATGTTCTGATAAAAGTTCTATTTATGTTTTCTTTTTCTATTGGAGGTACATGAAATACTTTAAGAATGGAGAATATCTTGCAGACATTGAGAGGGGAACAGCTGCTGCTGTGGAATTCTAGCTGTGGTCTTGGTACAGCTTTCCAAGTGGCAGCCATGAAGCTACAACTCTGTTGATGGATGCCTTAGAAGGGAGGCACTCAGAAGCACCACTCAGTTTACTGATCAAGCAGTAACTTGACCACAGCCACAACAGCACTGTAGATGGATGCTGCAGTGTTGGCACATGGAGGACAGTTGTGGCAAACTGCTATTTATCAATGTCTGGTTGCTCTGTACGGCTGTGAAACGCTGTACCGTGGTCGCCAATGGACAGAGCACAGCTGAGGAGCTGGAAACTTCCTGATCCTCCTTAGGGAGACAGAGATTTGTTCATGAGCAGTTTTAAGACTGTCTTGCTGGGGTTTCTAGATCAGCGTAACTTCACTCTTTTGACATCAAGAAGGGCAAAGTTAAACTAAGAGTGTGTAGTTGTTAAATCCTAATCTGGCAACTTTGCCTTCACCTTTCAAAGGGTTTAAAACAAGGTGTAAGATTTGTTTCTTGGTCTTTTGCCTGTCAGTATTAATCTTGGAGCATGAGGCAGAAGGATGTTGCCCCCTCTCCCTAATTAGAGGCATCCCCTGTGCGCAGGCAGCATCCAGCTGGCATAGAAACAGCTTTGCTAGGCTGTCATCTGTGTTGGTCCTCCTGTGTCCCCCTGGTGCATTCTAAGGAGCTACAACCAAAGGGGTTGCAGCATGCCCTATAGTACCCTTTTAGTACCTATAAGTCATGGCGAGCAGCCACTCAGACCATGTGAAAAGTATGTTGTGTTCATCCTGCAGGCTGGAGGAGAAATGGATTCTAATTTTCTGGTGCTCCTTCTCAGCTGTTCCTTGTTAGCATCTCATGCATTGGACATTAAATGCCCAACTAAACCATTTGTCCCCACATCTTTTGGTAGGGGAGCTGAAAGCATGCTGGAGTTGGCTAGGCAGACTGCTTCCATGAGAAGGGTGTGGAGGTGATGAGAGTAAGTAGAAATAGGATTACCTGAGTATTTGTACAAGCTTGCACAGAGACCACGTGCATGCAAACTTCCCTTCAGCCTGAAGGAAGGGAAGGGAAAGAATCCTCTCTCACTGCTCCCACAACTATAAAGGCCACTTGCTCCTCACTAGCCTGTGTATGGGCCAGCTCTGTGCACTGGGCAGAAGGCACTGGCACTAGGCAAAAGCCAAGGGAGGAAGGCTCTAAGTGTGGCTCCTGTGTCTTTTTAGAGGATAGAGAAGGACACATTTGGCTGCAGAAAATGTCCTTTCAGCAGCCTGGCTGAGTTATCAGACTCTGAATTTCAGTGGCCACTGAAATTGCAAGAGAGCCAGAAGCAGCCATTGCAATGTGCCACTTGACTGCACAGCCAATGCATGTGGGGAACCAGCCCTCAGGCTTGCTGAGTAGCACAGGGGGGGACTAACAGTGTTGAAGCTGAAAATTAAAAAATGGTAATGTCCTTGTTAAAGCTAGATTCAGTATTTTAAAGCATAAGGATCATATTTTTGTCATGTACTCCAGAGCTTGGGGGCATAAGCTGCCTAAAATTAAAGCCTGCTTTCCATCCCTGTCTAATTTGTTATTAATATGTGTAAAATGAAGGGGAGGTTTCAGAGCTTATCTGAGGGCTTGAGAAACAGGCTTGGCTACACTTTTTTCTGGCAGCATCCTCTGGTATCAGGGTAAGTGAAAAGCAATGCCATTTGATAGCACCAACAAGGGAGAGGCATAGTGCAAAGAGGCCTATGGCACCCTCTGAGAAAGAGGCAAAGCTTATTTCTGCTTTGATGGTAAGTATCTAAGCGCAGTTTTAGAAAAAATAAACATCTATAATTTGGACTAATAATGTGGTTTCTTGGCCAAAGACGCATAGCAACTAGAGATAAACAACAACATCACCTGTCTAGGTTTTCTCTTTGTCCTGGTATTCTCAGTGCTGACTGCTCTTATCTGTACCTCCTTCAGGAGAATGATTTCATGATTTCTTAGCACCTCACAGGTGTGTTGTGTTTAAGGGCCAGCACCACACAGAGATTTACTAGATAGAACTGCTAGACTTTAAACCTTCTCACAGATCGTCCTCTTTTACTGCCCAGTTACAAAATCTCAGTTAAGAAATGAAACCTGCATTACTGTAGGGGAAACTTTTACTTCACCATCACCCTCAGGAAACCCCCAAAAACCAGACTTTCTTCTGACCACAACAGCCTGCTCCCTATACAATATGTGCCTCTGGAAATGCACACAGCAGCTCCTGGGAGAGCAAAACCCCTGAGGATGAAAAAAGTGGAGCCCATAGAGGCAGAACCCAGAAGCTGAGAACCCAGAAGCTCCTCCCTTAATTTCATCTGCTTTTCACAACTCGCATGCCGCTATTTTCCCCACTATACAAAAGCCAGTGAAAGAGGTAGAGGAGAAATAAGGTTGCTTATTTCAAGACTTACTTTGCATAAGATTATACATTACGATGCATCCCCCACCACTGAACAGTCCCATGAAAACAGCCATTTGCTGCAGTTTTCTTAAAGAAGCTGGCATTTTTCCTCCCTGAAAAGAAAAAGAGAAGACAGTTGCTGTAAAAGAAGAAAGCCAAAGGGTTACTTTCCCCCTCCTCCTCTTTCCTAAAAGCCCTTTCCAACCAGGCCTGAATGAAAGCGCAGTGCACAGGCACCGAGCTTGCTGGGGCCCCACCACGCGTCCAGAAGGAAGAGTGGTGAGAACAGATCAAACTGGGAACCCAGCTGGGTTGAATGTGTTTATTCAACTTCTTTTAGTGATGCCACCACTTAGCTAATTGCCGAGAAGAAAATGACCTCCCTGGTGTGGCCAGGAGCCAGTGCTGTGGCATTGTGGCGGGGGCTCCCAGTGCCCGTGTGTTTGCTCACACACTGCGAGCATTCAGGCTCCGGGGACCGGATTTCTCTCTCGAGTAAACTCCTCTAAAGTAAACACCTTCGCGTCAGGGATGGATTTGGCCTTGAGTGGTAAGGGACACAGCCAATCCAGCACTGTGCCAGCAAAGATGATAGAGCCAGAGTGTGTGTGTATTCTGTTGTGTCAATTTTTTTCCCAAGCTGTGGATAAACAGGAAGTCTCTCACAAGCTGTTTTTCTTCCTTCCTGTACCCCCCCCCATGCCCGAACTTGCCCTTTTAATGAGTCACAATTTTGACATTTGAATGCATGTCCCAGCAGAATAAGAAACACTTCCATAGTTTGGGTAAGAGAGGGACTGAAGAACTGACCTAATGCTCCTGCCCACAGCAGATTAGTAGGAGTCAAACTGAGTTGTCAGCACTTTGCTTCAGGCTGTGGCAGGATAGGACTCGAACAAGTATCTGAGTATTGGCTTCTGCTCTTGATTCTCTTGGAGCTGGGATGAGAGGGAGGAATGGTCTTGACAGCAATTTTAAAAAATAGTAAAAAGCTTTTCTTTTTCAATGGGCACATAGGCATATGAATAATTGGGGAAGCTGTATGGGACATTCTAATCCCAAAGGCTTCACACCCCAATACTTGTCACATGACATTGTGGCTTAAGCGCTATGCTCAATGAGAGCTGATTAATAAACCAAGGCCCAAACCAAAATGTAACCAGAAATGTGACCTGGGCAAGTCCATTTGAGCCCTGTTGTGGAAACCACCTCTAGCATCCCTCAGGTATGCGTTAGTCAGGTATTATTCAGCTGACAACCACAGTTCAGCAAGGGTGGAGAAACAAGTGTCAGAACTTCTTTCCACGGTGGCCAGGTCAGGGTGACATGGGCAGCCTCCCTCTGCTCACCACTGTGCTGACATGCCCTCATGCTGACACTTGCATGGTCTAAACTGAGGGAAACTCAGACTCCCCAGGGAACTGGTCACAGCACCAAGCCTGTCTGAGTTCAGGAAGAGTATGGACAATGCTCTTGGGCACCTGGTGTGATTTTTGGGGTGTTCTGTGCAGGGACAGGAATTGGACTCCATGATCATTGTGGGTCCCTTTTAACTCTACATATTCTATGATTCTACAAAACTGTGAATGCAATTCAAGTATAAATTTTGTCTCCTGCCCTGTTTGCATTAGCACTAAGTTGCAATGTGTGCTGGTGCTATTGCTAGGTTGAATGCTTTCCTTATTAACTAGTTTCCTTGATTTTTAAGAACCCTTAGTATTTAAGTTTACTATTTAAATAATTTCAGATTTGTGCATGGCTAGTAGTGATAGCAACCCACAGAGGCATGTAGATGTTATGCCTATTTTATGCCCCAAAATGCCTAAACTGTGCCATCTCTCTCACTCCTGATCTGTTTCTCTGATGAGTTTTTTATTCTTGCTTCCCCTGGGGAACTTAAACAACATGAGAAGTTACAGCAGAGGAAATGTGCAAGTGTGGTTTTACAGAGAAACAGTGGTAGTCATTTCACAAGGACAGTGAGAACTTCCTGCTAACCTGCTTGTGTTTGCAACTTTCCTTAAATCCCTGCAAAATCTGATTAATAACCAAGTTTCTTATAAGATTAATCTGGCCAGGAGGAGGCTCTGACACCAACACCACATAACAGGAATGGAGAAAAAAACCCTGGGGTAAATCTGGAAGGAGGATCAGATATAACAGTTTGCAACCCGAGGCATTTGTTTTTGCCCCTTTCAAAGTTGTGGCCAGGCAAAATTTGCTTTCTGTGAGTAAATTCAAGGTAATTGAATGCAAATGTCTGGGGGTGGGCAGTGCTGCTGGCAGTTTGCTGAGTAAGGGTGGGAAGACAGGGAGCTCTTGCACCAGCAAGGTTTTGACTGAGGCTCGGGGGACCTGCCTAGTAAACAGCAGAAATTAGAGGCTCTGCAACTTGCTGTCAGTGGGTTTGAGGTTTGTTAGGTCTCACGGTCTCCTTACACCCAGACAAGGGAGATGGATGGAAAGTAAGAAAAGCTTATTGCTGGTCAGTCACATGCTCACACACACTTTCATCACCACCTCCACTCCAGTGCTGCAGTGCTGCAGACGGTGCCATCTGGCAAGGGAGCTTGGCAGCTGAGCAATGGTGATCCCATTAAGCACTGCTGTCCCATGCAGCACACCTGGTTGTTCCTAAGGTGCTGCCCCTGCCCACAGCTGTCTTCTGTTGCTGCTCCCGCTGAGGCAGAGATGTGGAGAGCTGAGATGCACGCAAGTTGTGCACCAAGGTCCTCATCATGGTAATATGTAGTATGTCTCCATTGCTCATTTTCAGTCACAGTTGGAAGCCCATGGGCTAGACCACCCCACCCCTGTCTAGCCCTTGGAGCTCTGATCCCACTTGTTTCTCAGCTGTTTTCCCAAGCCAGTCCTATGAAAGCACACTGTCAGAAAAGGTTCAGAGCTACGCATTTTAACAAGCCTCTACAGACTGTAAACCTTCTCCTCAAGACTGCAAACCCTCTCACCAATTCCTCCAAAACCAAGGACAGAACTGTCTTTGGAGCCCAGAGCACCTCCCACAGAGGGGTTGCTGCTTCCCTTCCCTGCCATCCTGGTCCCTTGTGGAATGGATGCTTGCATATTGCAGCCTTGAGCATCCTTTGGCTGCCGATGATTTCTGAATGGTGACAGCTTGTGAAAAACTGAAATGTATTAAGGATCTGTTGTGTGCAAGGACTTGTCAGTTGGATTTCTGTCCTATGGCCAACTGTGTTTGCTGCTCTGTTGGCTGCTCTGCTGAAATGCCATGGGAGTGGCTCGCTGAGGAAGGGAAGCAGAGTCATGCCCAGAGGTGTGCCTCCTGTCCTGAGCCTTTGTGAATACGACATACAGCTTGTGAACTGTAGAGGCTCTCTCAGGGAAGGACCAAACCCCCTCCACTTCATTTGCCACAAAAGGATCAACTGTAAGTCTTTGAGAGAATTTTATAGATACAACATGCAATTGCCCCCTAAGGAGGAAGTTCATGCTGCTATCTGTGGTGATCTCCCCTGAGAACCTGTTATATCACTAAAAGAATATGCAAGTCAATTGGTGGAAAACCAGACTTTTCCACAGTTGGTAATGAAAAAAGCACAATTTCCAAGCAATGCTGTTCTGCAAAGGCATCTTTTCCTCCATGTTATTTGCAGTGGTAAGAAAGATTAAGTGGAGATTAGCACACACAAAACCACTGAACCCACAGTTACCAAGAAGAGATCTTAAATCGTTTATAAGTAGTGTTCTCAAAAAATAACTGCTAAAGAGCAGAACACCCTAATAGTAGTGATGTTCACTTTGTGCCTTGAAAATAGCAGGATATGGAAGAGAAGGCTTGACTTTGAGGCTAAGTGGAACTCAGGCTGTTAACAAGATTTAACAAACTCCCAGGGTCACATGTGAAATGGTGGGTTACTGCAACACTAAAGCTTGTTTTTAATTAGACTTTGTTTTCTCCACAGAGAATCTTCTAAAAATAGGCTGGCTTAAGATATTTTCCCTTATTTTGGCAAATTTGGGTTTTCTGTTTGGTCTCTGAAATTCGTGTGGCAGACGTTAGTGTTCGGCACCTCCACCAAAAGGAAGGTATTGGAGAGGAAGGGCATTTTCACCAAGCATAAACATTAATCTTATCTTTCATGGAATTGAGCAAGAGTGCTGGGGCTGTAGATTCTATGGGAAAGTGTCCTAGGGTGACGTTCTGATGCTTGTATCCCCAATCATCTGTTCTGTTATGCTGGATATTATGCTCTGTACCTTCAAGACCCGCTCTGAAAAACGAAGTTTGTTTTCTTATCAGCCTGCTCACTCCCACACAGATGGCGAGACACAGACTGTACATAGGGCTGCTTTTGTTTTTCTTTGCTCTTTCACTTTTGCCCTTGCTTTGCTCTGGCTTCTGCTTTTCTCTCTTGCTTTTGCTTCTTGTTAGCTAGTTTAGCTAGGCAGTCCAAATTTTTTCCTGGACTGTTTTTTTTCTTTTTGTTTTTTGTTTGTTTTTTTTTTTCCTTGGAACCATACAAACCTGCTCTGTACTGGGTCCTGGGAAACACCGAGACCCTGCACTTTGTGGCCTGCCCTGCAGCAGCCATTCCCAGTGCCGGAGAGGTCGATAACAGAGCGACCACTCCCCAGAGAGACTGTCTGAATTTGAGATCTCTTCAGAACGGTGAAAGAGTTTTGTCATCCAGTATTGTTCATTTTGTGTGTTGGGGAGGTGAGTTGCCTGTTAAATAAACAGGTTCTTTCCACTTCTCTCTGAGGAATTTTGTTCCGAACCCTGGTTGTGGGGAGGGGCCATGTGGGTTGGCTTTTCTGAAGGGGCCCCTTTGGGGGTTTTCTCCCAAATTTGCCCTAAACTAGGACAGAAAGGCATTTCTTTCTCCTCCTTGTCCTTCTCTTCCTCCTGGTGCTACCAAACTCCACCAGCATCTCCAGCCTCTGGGTGCTACTATAGACCAAACAGCAAACAATAATAATTCTCTGAAACAAGACAGTAGCAACTTGATCAATGCAAACTCAGTGTGATCATGGTTGCCTATCTCAATCTGGGCCACTGCCTACTCACCTGGCCAGGACAACATAGTGCCAGGCCACCAACACAAACAACTGGGAGCCTTTAAACCACCTTGAACCACTGCAGTCCTGAGGTGATGGAATGACACACTAAATAGGTGCAGCAAAAGATTACTATTAATTCAAATTAAAATTTATCAATAGACCTGAACACAGACCTGAGCATTTAACTTCAAGGCTGGAATTGCTGCTGACCCTTCTGCAATTGAACTCCCCCTGGGCTGGTGGGTTTTTAATAGGCCTTGGGCACAGCCTTTCAGCAAACCACCCAGGAAGTCACAGGAGATGAGGGGAATGTCAGGCAAACCACACACGAGCACACACTTGTATTTCACATTCTTGCTTTCTTGTCCATCCATTGATCTTCTAAGATCCATAAGGCAGGCATCTGGGTGTAAGCCAATTTCTATACTAATAACATGCTAGGACAACATTTTAGACACATCTTTTTGACACTCACTGTCTACAACATCCCTTCATCATCAGTACTCTCACCAAAAACAGGACACTATAGCAGAAGTGTTCTGACAGGATCTCAGCATATTATTTTCCCCTTTTTTTCTGGAAATAGCCTCAACATATTATTTACCTCATTTATGAGCGGTAACAGCACAAATTTTTGACCCTGCCAGCATGTTCAGAAGCATCAGAGACTTTGCATGTACAGTGTGCCTTCAACAAGACCTCAGAAACTTGTAATAAAGTTTGCTTAATTCAGAGTAAAACCAAAAGTAGGATTAATACTTTTTTTCTTCTTTTTTCCCTCTCGGTTGTTCTTCAGATGCACTGAAAACACATATTCTGGCATTCAGGCAGGTAAAACATCTTTTTAGACAGCTTTGAAATAGTCCCTTCCAGGATCTCCTTGTGGATCAGTTCCTAGATTTGTGTACCTGGCCCTGGTGAGAATGCTTTAAGGAGCCCACTATACATATGAGAAAGACTACTGGCAAGAAAGCCAAGAAAGATTGTTAAGTTTATTTTCTGCCTTTTCTACTAGCTAATTAACAAGACAAGAGAAAGTAGTCAATAAAGTAATTAAGGACTCTAAACAGTCACCTCACTCTTGTATCACTTCTCCTGCAGCACACGCTAAAAAGCAGTTGGCCTTCTCAGTACAAAACTTGCATGGTGCCTTGAGATATCTTAGTTTCATTTCATTTTTCTCCTCTCTTGGGCACTCTTATTTTCATGTTTCTATTCTATTTAAGAATAGAATTTCTGTTCTTCTGTCACAGACAACTTCCCTTTGTGCTCTTAAGCTGCACTGTCTCATCCGGTGGGCTCACCTGCACTGCATTTCTCTTCCTCCTGCCCCTCCACCCTCTATGTGCCCTCTTCACTGAAGAATATTGTACCACTACCCTGGTGGTGAGCAGACAGAAGCAGTGAGGCCACCATTCCTATTGTCCAAGGAGTACTATTGTCTCCTGCTGTCCCTCAGTTTATCCCTCTGTGAATAGACCCTGTCTTCCTAACAGTGGGTAACAAAAGCAGGTGCCAAAATCTTTTATTGGTTTTCTCTAAGTTGGAAAGATGCTACAACCTAGTTTGTTCAGTATTTTTGAAGGCCAGGCCCATGTGCCAGCAGTTCAACAGCTTGCTCCAGATCACTCTCCAACACAACTAAAGCTGCCCTTACTTTGTACTGAAATACAAGGGATATATCACAGAAGCAAGGCACAACCAGGGCGTATTATTAGAGAGCCAGGATAATTATACCTACCGTGTGACCCATTTTTGCAGCTATTGGAGGATGGCATTATAGGTGAATGCCTAATAATCTGTCATTAACATCTCTATTTGCATGTTTCTGTAATTGGACACCATGGAGGGGGGAAGAAGGTGCGAATGTTCATCTTTTGCATTTTAGAGGTGAATTGCAAAGGATTTAAGAGTAAGAATTCATAAGTAGGGTAAAGGAAAAAGTTGCATCCAAAGTGCAAGAAGAACATTTCAGTGCTATTTATGGTTTTAACAGTGAGTGGTTTACCTGAGAAAGCTGTGGGACAGCTTCTTGGCTTCCTTGCTGCTGGGTGTGAGGTCATGAGTGCTGCAATCCAAGGTTCAAAAGAATTGCTTTATGCTGTCCATGCGCCTCTGCACAGCCTGCAACACAGGCTAGCTTCCAAATGAGCATGTTAAAACTAAAGAATTGTATAAAGAAATAGCAAATAGAGTCCTCTGACTGTCTTGTGGTGTCATGATGAGAGGGAATAGCACTCTGTGCTTAGCAGAAAGGGACTGTCAAGCCAGTGAGCTTTTCAGTGTGAAGTGTGTTTCCCATATATAATTGCCTAGAATAGGTTCACTGCATGGTAAGGGAGCAGGGAAGAGTACAAAATCATTTCCCATGGAAAGAGTTTGCAATTCTTTCTATGCAGTGGTAATTATTTATCTTAGCAGTTTGTGGGCATTTATTTATGTCCAATATACTCATTATGCTGAAGACATTGACAAAATCTCAAAGCCAAAACCAATATCCAATCAACCTTCAAGCCAACCTACTAAATCCTGAGATGTGTGAAAGAATCAAAGCCCACAAGGAATCTGTGATAACCTTCTTGGCTAACAGGTTACATTTTACCTTATAAAAGGAAAAGAAAATGGTCTCAGAAGCTCCCACAAGTACTGCAGATGTCATTGGGCTAGGAACTCTATGTGGCTGTGTTAAAAACCTGGAAGTTTACTGTCTCTAACTCCAATCATGATAAGGCTTATGCTTGTCTGTAGTCTTTCTGACTTCAGTAATATCATCCACATGCACGCATTAAACAGGCATGCAGGAGACAGTGACCTAAAGGTACTAAATGCCAGGGGAGGCAGTCACAGGGGAAAAATGTTTAAAGCAGGAACATAGTGTACATCATATGATGCTTGCTCCCTTGTTTGCCTCCAGAAATGAGGGGGTAAAAGATGTGGTCTGCTCTGCTGTGGTCAGCACAGAGCCTGATTTACAAAGCTTTTAAAAATATCGGTGGAGCTGGGAAGGTCTGCAGTCCTGTGCCCAAACACTTTGCTGATCTAATGCTTTTTATTATATAGTATTACAGCAGTACATACTTTTGGCACTTAACAAACACCCTGCTCCTATTCTTACTTCCTACTGAAAACCAAAACTAAAAAAAAATGCTACCCTAATTCCTCTCAGATGGGGTAAGTTTATTTCAAGTGCCCTTTTTTATACCCTCACAGAAGGGCCCCTCCTTCAGAAAACAGACTCTACCCTTCTGAAAGTCAAGTCCTTTTTAAATGTATCAGATCAACACTTACAGCCCAAGGCTTTAAAGAAAACAGATTACTTTTGAACATCTTGGACACCTGGATAAGTTATAGAAGTTGGTCCTTGCCCATATGAGCAGAACTGGTTCAGTATCAGCTAAATCTGTTAACATAAATTAGGACCTGGGGAAAAGCTAACCTCAAAGACTCGTGACTTTTTAATAAGCATCGGGGATCAAAACCAGCACAAGACCAACTGGGATTCTGACCTAGAAACATTCTATTATCAGAAAGACAAAAAAGGGAAAAAATAATTATGATGGGAACCATTAAAAACAAAAGAAAGAAAAGAAGTTCCCATAGTACTTGAAGGTTTCTGCTCAGACAGATCCAGCTTGTTAACTTGTGCACAGAGCTGTGCAAGATGGAGAGTGCAAAAGGGCAAAGGAAGTGATGGAACCTGCCACACTGCACATGCAGTAACTGCAGTCAGACCTTTAACTTCTTCTGGAGAGTAGCTACTGATTTATTCATCCACCCATGGAAAAAGGAAAAAAGTTATACTGGATGCTCACAAGATAGCTGGACATGAATCAGATTCCCTTCCAAATATGAGTCAGGACAAAAGGAATTTCAGAGAACAGCTGACTGCAATCCATATTTTTGTCCTGAGAATATGTGTGGGGAAGATTTTAAGGAATAAATGTTTCTCTGTTTAATACTTTGAATGTGACTCACTGAATCCTCAGTCCTTCAATAGCTCCTATTAAGGAAGGCAGGGATTTTTTTTTTCATTTTGCAGAGCTGTGGCAGAAAAACACAGAACAACTTCACAGGAAGCCAGTACCAGGTCGGGCACTTGATTCCCAGAGACCTGGGCTATTCCCTGTTCCCTGCCCATTACCTCTCTTAGGCTAAAACATGCCAGACGAGACAGATTCAGCACAACTCCAGGGCTATTTCCTACAGCAAACCTACCTTTAGAGATATGGGGACAAGCTTTCCTTAATGGAGCTACAGCACAAGGCTTTGTCCAGCAATGAGGTGCAATTGTCCAAGAGCTGGACAAAAACCCAGACCACACCTTTATATACTGTTGATGGGTGAGATTTTTCAAAATGTTGTGTGCTTTATGTGTGCTCAATAGATGATACCTTTTACAGGTAAATCTTTGAAAAGATTTACCTGTAAAAAAGATCTTTGAAAATTCAGCATCTGCTTTATAGCATTTTCAAGACACAGACTCACTAGTAGCTTTCAAACAGGGCTGCTAAGAACATGCACTATTTCCTCAGAAAATGGTAATCTTCAAATAGTTCTTGTGGGGTTTGTTGATTAAACACTAGATTACCAATGGTTTAATACAATGAAATTTGACAAATGTGGCATATGTAAGACACATAGGTGGGCTGTAATCCATTTCTGTTTGTTTATGTTTTGTTTTCCCATCACATGCTACTCAGCTCTGCGGTGGTGGGAATTAGGAAGAATGATGGATACCACTTTTGTACAATGTTACTCCTAGGGATCTCTGCTTACATAGAAAAAGCCCCTGCTTAGTGTTACCTCCAACCTATCCATGACTTTTGCAGTTTGCATGCTACCAGCACAAACAAAACAAAAGACAGAGCTCCCAGGTTTCACGAGAAGTTCAGGGACTGACTCACTGTATCACTGTGGCTAAAACTATAAAATTTGGGTGTCTCAATTCACACATGCAAAAATAAGTGACTAAACACTTCCTGGTTCCTACTTTGCTGGAAGATATTGATATTTAATGACTGCAAAGTGCTCTGACAGTCTGAGATGTAATTTTACTTAGGCATGCAATTGCCCATGTGCAGTACACATGTTAAGAGCAGGACAGTGTGTTCCAGACAAAAAAAAAAAAAAATTGCAGTCTGGCACAGGGCATGTTGTAGGACCAGCAGAATAATTATAGCAGCTGCAGTTGGCACTTATTAGAAAATTAAAGAAGCTGTTAACAGGTCAGTAATAATCTGTGACTACCTGTCTTAATAGTATTCAGTCAACAGGCATGAAGGTGAGGGAGTGGAGGAAACAGTCACACCTTCCTCTAAGCCACTGAAGAAGACCAATACCCTAATTTATCACCACTTTGTAATCTGCTTGTTTACTTCCCTCCTGGTGTCTCTTCCCACTGGCTCTTCTCTCACTGCTGGCTCTCACACCAAAGGACTGCAAGGCTCTTGGCCAGGGAAGTCACGTGCAACAGCCAGTCGCAGGGGAAATCCAGCCCTCTTTGCAGTGTTTTAGCCCAGTAGCTGTCTCCCCTCTGTTCAGAGCTGCCTGTAAACACCTCTCCTGAGTGTGTTCTCCTACTTTTAAAGACTATTTTGTATGTAAGGTATCCCTGTCCATCTACAGCACATTAAGATTTGTTCTCTCGTGTCTTGGTCCTTGCCTCCTTCGTGTAGGCAGATGGTTGGAAGAGAAGGGAAAAAGCAACTCGTTCCCTGCCTCTTCAGACAAATACATGCTCTCCAGAGCAGATAGATGCCCTAAAGTCAGATTCAGGGCATCAATTCATCTTTTGGGTTCAGCTGTAGTGTATAAAACATTTGCTGGCTCTGGTCTAATGCTTTTTGACATTGTCAGGCCCCCTTCAGTGAACCACTGCCTTGTAACCAACTTGACAGCAAATATTGTTCTACATTTATTAATACTGTACGTGTTATCTTCAAACTGACAGGTTCCAAGGCCAGGCATCAGCTGTGTTTAGCTCTAACTTAAAAAAAAAAATCAGACAATAGCACAGACCTCCTGCTGCTAGTAAGTAGATAAATAAATAAAAACATGCCTTCACCATGCTGCTGCCACATGGTTTTATCCTTTCAATCTCAATTTTTCAGGAATTTTTTCTTTCACTTGAAGTCTTAAAATATGAAGTACCTGCTTCCCTGCACTCTCCTCTTCTTGGCTTCTTTAGGAAAAGACTTTCGGGTTTTTTTCCCTGAGTTTTCTTTTCATTTATTCCTTGCTCTCTCATTTGAATGCAAACCTATACTGCAGAAACTTGAATCTACATAAAAGTTAATTAACTTCAGGAACTGTTTCTCTTCTCCTTTCTGTTTTGTTGGGTTTTTTTTTGTTTGTTTGTTTGTTTGTTTGGTTTTTGTTTTTGGTTTTTTGTTTGTTTGGTTGGTTTTTTTTTTTTTTAAGTAAAACCACTATAATTTTCTATTTTTTTTTAAAGTTCAGCTTAATGTGTTATGTTTACTTAGTCAATAAGCTGATGATGCCCATGACAGGACCAGAAGTGTTTGGTTAGCAGCAGGAAGGAAAAAAAATCAATAACTCCAAGCATTTGGCAGCTTTGTGGGCAGGAAATAATTTGTATTCTCTGGTTTAAATCAATAACCTTCTTTTCTTTGCTGTTCCAGCAGGAAATTATAAACTCTGTGAACACTATTTGCATAGTGCCTTCTGCAATACACTTGTATATGCCTGGGAAAAACAGTATGTTAACCCTAGCAGTGCTCCTCTGAGCTCTCTGTTAAAGAAGCCCAGGTACGTTAGTACAGAACTTTTCAGCAGGCACTTGTATTCATTAGAAGCAGAAATAGTCTAGAGAAAGATGTGAAAAGAGCTCCTCCTCCACTTCCAGCAGCACCAACCTGTTTGATAACAGCATTGTCGACTGTTAGTAGTACAAAAAAATGCCTTCTTTGTAACTTGGCAAGATGTTGTATTTTCAGACAGAAACTTGTTACTTCTACATTAAAGCTGGACCTCTGTATCTTGCTTGTCAGGGTTACCTGAATGTGCCAGGTATGATTTAAAAGTGCTGCATTTTTGCTTGAAAACAGCATTACAAAGTTCTTGGTTTTGAAACTTTCAGCCTCCTTGGTGCTGCTCTTTTGCAATGTTCACTAAGGAAGAAAAAGAAATAGCTCCCTTGTCCTGCCATGCTCATGGGAAGCTGTACTAGGAAGGTGATGATCAAAGAAAACGATACAGTGTTTGACCTGGCACTGAACTTGCCTTCCAACTTTTTCAACTGCCCTACCCTTGATTAAGTCCAGTTCAGATATTTTTTTTACATGTATGAGAGCTGGCATTCAAGAAGACAAGATAGTCACAGGAGATGGAGGAAGTGTGTGACCCTTTTTACTGTGTCAACAGTGGGAACACAGTGCAGCCCCAAAGTCCAGGATTCTTGCCTAGGCCCAGAGCTAAGTGTTGCAGCAACAGCAACTGGCACTATGTAGCTCCTGGACTTAAGCACCCCTTCATGTGCTTTGCTTCATCCCGTGCAGGAGAATGATATGGTAAATCAGTCTGGAGAATGTGATTATAGTTCCAGAAACTACCAAGGTCTCAGTTGTCTACACTGAAATTAAATGTCATAAAATTCAGGCATCCAGATTTCTCTGCTTTGCTTTTGTACATGACAAGTCCTTTCACAGTAGTTCTCAGCATTCCTCCTGTGCTCCCAAAGCCCCTGGCAGAAAGCTGTAGTCATCAGGTGACACTTGATGTATATTTATTAGTTACATCACAGCTCCCTCTCTGAAACAAAAAGGATAGGAATGTTTTTCAGAGTGACTGAAGTGGAAGTAGTATGCAACTCTTGCTCTCCTGCTTTATTTCTATTAATTTGCCAGATGTAAAGTTGCCTATCCTGACCCTACAATCATTGCACTCCTCCCCACTGCAAACTCTACATGCTTATTGAGGTCTCTTCCAGATCTCCTGGCTGCTGGAGTGCCCTTCGCATTTCTGAAATTTGCTGCTCCTGATTGAAGGGAGCCAACTAAGAAAACAAGCTACTTCCCTTTTTCCCTGACAAGAAACCAAAGCAGCATCACAGTATCACAGCAGGGCTGAGGTAGGAAGGGATCTCTGAATGTCACTTTGTCCAGTATCCCTGCTCAAACATGGTTGCCTACAGATGGTTGTCTAAGATGATGTCCAGACAGCTTTTGAGTATCTATAAGGATGGAGACTCCACAACTCATTGAGCAACCTGTGCCAGCTCCTTGTCAACCTCCCAGTGAAAAACCATTTCCTGATGTTCAGACTGCATCTCCTGTGTTTCAGCTTGTACCCATCACCTCTGGTCCCATCCCTGGGCATTACTGGACAGAACCTGGCTCCATCTTCTTCACGTTTTGACATACACTGATGAGATGACACTTGCACCTCCTCTACTCTGAATAGTTCCAGAAAGCAGAAAAAATCATGGGATAAATTGGGTAGGTATTGCTCAATTTACTTTTCTCTACTGAGATGGACATAAGGAAATATTCCTTTCTCTTCCTGTTGTTTTCCCACTTTCCTTTTTTTCCTCATGCACACCTCTTCTAAATGTCATGCTTTTCACCTTTTTCTATTGAATACCATGTACCTGGAATCTTTTTATATCACAACAAGAAATTTTTAATCTGGAAAAGCATGCAAATAGAATAGCTTATGTGAGAAATATGAACTGGTTTGGTTAGTTTTAGTCTTTGGACTGATTTATGCTCCCATGTGAATAAAACATAATCAGAAACTGTGGAGTGATACTACTGTATATACAAAGAGGAGAACTTCTCCTGTTACTCATGGGAACATATAGGCCATAATCTAATTTTTAGAGGTCGTGAAAGGTGTGCTAAGTGACTTATTCATTTCACTAATATCTGACAAGCCACTTTCATAATGGGAAAAATTACCTTCCTGGATAATTTGGTTTTTAACAACTTATCATAGTTGTTATTCTCCTACGGGTGCATATTTTCCACTATGCAAAAAAATGTCATGGAATAAAAATGCTCATACACTAAAAACCTGCATTTAGCTTTAAAACAGAAGCTTGTGGCTTGTTGGTTTTTTAATATGTGTAAGCTATGGTCTTTGATATTTTTGTTCAGAAGATAATCACGTGCTTCATGTGGCTTCTGTTTATGTTGTGTTGTGTTTTATATGCCTTTTTATAATTGTTCTGTACCTTGGTTTATCCCAGTTTTCCCCTATTTCAGTGGTTCTGCCCATGCTGCCTCCTTCATGTCAATCCCCTGCCTCCTCCCTCAACCCCTCCCTGGTGTCCTGTCCGTCACTCAGCAGCCCATCCCTTCCCCTAGAAACTTCTGTTAAGGGCATTGAGTGACTGGTTCAGGCACTGGGGTTCCTCCCACAGGTTACCCTGTTGGTCTCCCCAGAAGTCCATCTTCCCAATGTCCATACTCCCATGTTTCCCCATTGGCTCCCTGTCTTTGTTCCCTCCTCCCTTTATAAGATGCTTTATGGTCAGGGGCTTCCTCTTCAGAGAGAGGTCACCCAGGGCCCTGGGTCACTATCCCTTAATAAACCCATACTGTTACCTCCATCCGAAGTCCACTCCTTCTTCCACCGTCGTGCCTTTGCCTCACCCGCCAAGGCGAGAGCCTTCGCCGCCCTCCTGACTTCTCAGAAGATCGGGAGAGTGTCCCCTGCTGTAGCTGTGCCACAGCCAGCCGGGACGCTCCAAGGGTCACTCGGAGAGGCACAGATACATGTTTACAAAAAGGAAAATGTATTTTCTGGGGAAAATAAACTAGATTACACCATAGGAAAAGGAGGTTTAATGTTTCAATGTTCAAGAGTGCTCAGATGGAAATTCAGCTCCATAACCCTTTACTGAATTTAGAACATGGATTTTTTCAGTTGTCTCTGTTCATAAATATACTGTTGTATGCATACTGAATTGCATGGGATTTGCTGTAGAAGTAAAAAGCTAGATTTTC
The DNA here is from genome assembly GCA_013400575.1 of Peucedramus taeniatus. Classification (NCBI taxonomy): domain Eukaryota; kingdom Metazoa; phylum Chordata; class Aves; order Passeriformes; family Fringillidae; genus Peucedramus; species Peucedramus taeniatus. Next base: position 11,862 of record WBNO01015260.1, on the reverse strand, counting down.
TCTCTTTTGAGTTTAAAACCAGGTAATTACTTTGATGACTTCAGTAGAATAATTACTTATACCACTATAAGCAGGGGCAAAGTCAGACTAGGAATGTATCTCAAAGTGACAGATGCATATTTAATCTTAGTTAAATTAAGCATTTGCAATAAAATGCACTATTCACTGCTCTTACTGTTCTCCTGGTAAATGCATTGTGAAACTTTTTTGTGGTAGCTTTCTCTAATCTTTTTAAATTTAGTAATGAGGACAGTATCCAAAATGTTAGTATCCTCATGTGAGATCTCTTCAATGTAAACCCAGTCCCATCTCCAAAATGGCAGAATTGGCTGACAGACCTAAAATTTACCAGTTTGGCTCCTCTGCCCGAGTGTGGCACAGATGAGGGGCAATACTTCCTTTGCTGTCCTGGATATCTGGATCCATTAGACACAACCTCCAGTGTCTTGTTTGTTCTTTTCAATTTATGTTTGCCATTCCTTTCTAACAGGCCATTCTCCTCCACCCAAGACAAGCAGCCGGGGGAGAAAATGGTTGAAAAGGCTTGGAAGCTCCTATAAGCATGGGATTTTCCCCTGGGCATGTTTTGTCTGAGTTGCTTTATGATGCAGAGGTCTTACTGGAAGAAAGAACTGGCCCTACAAGGTCTGGATACTTTTCTGAGAGATGAATACTGGTTAGCATATATCATTTCCAGTACTGGTGGGGAAAGTAAGAAGAAATCAGCCAGTCATTTTTAGCTTATGCAACAAGCTGCACTCCCCTGACTGTATTTCTTTCAAAAATCTGCTTGTTAGCGATGATTAGTTAACTCTATGCGCCATTTGTGCTTTAGGAGACTAAGAGTCTAAGCCAGTTTATTGGTGAAAGCAACAACTTTCTCATTAAATGTTAACAGCAATGTTTTGATTAGTCCCACGGTTCTGGGAGGGAGCAAAATCCTTCCTTCAATAATCAGCAGTTACAGATGCAGCAAGTGTTAATAACCTCATAGGAAGCTGTTATAGATAATAAATGATAAGGCCGAATTAATAATCAAAAAATAGGTTTTTATTTCGTGACCAAGATATGGTCTCTGATAGCCACAATCAAAGAGACAGTGTCAAGCCCGGGATCTGCACTGGGTAAACTCTGATCCAACTTCTACCATGTAGGATCCCGTTTGTTCACAAATGCTGCCTCCATCGGCTTGGTTTTTATACAGTTTTTTCTGCTTGGGGTAGAGGCTCTCCTATTCTTTTTGCCGCTTCATATATTCATGTCGTCTCCTTTTTTCTGTGCTGGGCTGGACAAAGCTGTTTCTGGGAAGCGATGAATGCTGATGTTACAGGAACCTGGCATTTGGATGCGTGTGCCTGACAACTCTGGCTATCTTGATCGTAGATACTTATCGAGTAATCATCGCCAGGGTGTTCCCAGATCTGTCCCAGGAAAGGGCCCATCTCCGCTGGAGCTACATCTTTTAGTTTGCTAATTAAGTTTTCTCTCTGCTGCCATCTGTGGTTTCCTAATTTTGTAAAGCAATCTTTCCCTGGTGGCTGCTTGTGGGTTAAGACTTTTACAGATTTTTCATACAGACACAATCTATTAGATTTATATTTTGCATAAGCACGAATTATTCCATAACATATATTACAAAGCAAACTAGGCAGGCATACATTCCATCACCCAGAAAATGGATCTCATGTAGCTTTTTGAGGGACTGTTCATGCCTTAAACCAAAAAAGCGTTTGATTTTTAATATGGAGATTTGGGCTGTCTGCAGCACCCAAAGCTGCAGTCCCATGATGTTGTTTCCCATTTCTCTCAGACCTGATGTTTAATGTGCTCCCTGCCATATAATTTAAAGTTTAAAATGTCATCTGGTTGAGGAGTGGAGAGGTGAAGAAATTCAAGCAGGAGCAGCAACTGTTCTCACACTTTTAGCAACTGTGCTCAAATGTCAAAAGAATAAATATAAGAAATCATGAAAGATTTAAATAGCTTCATATCTGACATGAACTTTTAAAGCCTCAAATGGACATTTATAGGGAAACAAGAGTATGTAAGTGGGTTATGTGGGAATGGAAAAGGGCTTCGTATGCGATTGTGGCATGAGAGTTTTATCAAATGTTGGCCTAAAGGCTAACTGGAGCCTGGATTTTGTCTCAGTGCCAAACGAGAGCAGCCAGCTGCTCTGCTCCTCCTAACCTATCACTGCTGCCATAAAGTCTTAGCTGGGGAAAACTTTCTGTTAAATTGAGGTCAGCAAATAACAAGGAAAACCCAAATTGAGGCTTTTGAAGAGTTTATCTTTAGTGATACAATAACCTTAAGAGATACTTTAGGGATACTATATCCCTGTTGAAGGTATGGGTTCAGGGTTTGGTTTTTTCTTTAAAGGTTACTTTTGAAAGATCTCTTTAGCCATACAGTATCCTTTCTGGAGACTGTTTTTAGGAATAGCAGTTGTTACTTTGATCGGTAACAAGTATGATCCTTAGATTTATTACTTCAAAAAAAAAAAAAAAAAAAAAGGTAGACTGGGTAAAACCACTCATTCTCGTAAGTAACTGGTCAGCTTAGATGTCTGCTGCACTTTGCATTTTAGGAAATAAATTGAAGCTGCACAAAGAAATCTAGAACCTTTGTCATGGCCAAGAAGCATGTCTGTTTTTGCAGTGGGCAGGGCTTTTCCAGTGGATCTACTGCAGTTTGCCAGCCTCAGCACTGCTGTAACTCAGGAAGCTCTTGACAGCACTAGAGGGTACTAACAAGACATCATTTACTGTAGTTTTAGCACAACAGGGAGAGATCTGGCAATATTAGTGACCTCAGCACATCATTGTGCTCTAGTGATTTTTTTCCCTGGCTTCCTTTCAAACAGTTGTATGATAGGCTGATAACCATATTTTAAACTCAGTCATGCTTGATGCAGTCTTGACTTACCTTATTTGGATTGAAGGTCAGTATCTATGACTTGATTTTCAGGCAGCTGAGGAAGCAGGGAGTGCTACTTGTCCTGTAAAGCACTCAGGGTTAACAACAGGCCTTTTGGTGCCACTCCTCTAAAACTGTGGTTCAAGATTGCTATCACTCAGCCTCAAATTGGCTAGAAAGCCCTCCAGACAGCTCTTATCCAGACTCCACCTAAAACAGAAGAGAAAATGCAAGAGTGGGTATGTATCAGAGAAGGGAAGAATATTCAAGCATTCCTAAGGATTCAACATGGTCTCTCAACCTCCCATTCAAAGGCATCGAGCACTGTCAGTCCTACTGCCTTAGTTTTCCTTCTAACCAATTTATAGTAAAGAGAGAACTTGATACATGATAATTTGACATGACAACAGTGCCATCAAAAACATTAAGGATCTCCTGCAGCCTTCTCAAGACTTATTCATAAAAACTTTATGAAAATAACCACACACTCTTTTGCAAGAAACCATGCCTGATGGCTACTGAATGGTGCTAACAGTATTTGTAAAAGGCAGGTAACAGACTGTGTATGCCAGCCCTATAACTAAATATAATTTTCATAATAGACATTCTTCCTATACAGTTCTTCCTCTGCTTGTAATGATGAATAAATCCACAACAGTCCATGAGCTGGAATTTCTTGTTTGGCAGTTTATCCAACTTTTATGAACTAACCTACCTGAAAATGGCACTCCTAATGACACTTTGTGTGTATCAGTCTTTGCACATGCAGTATTTTGCTCTATAATTACCAGGAGGAACAAAAATAGAGGAACTAGTGATTTTTAAGGTTTCAGTCTGCAACCAAGACCTTAAAATTTGTAAGTTGTGTAAGAAGTGGAACAAGAATACCTGATACACTTCAGATCTGGGCCTTTTGGAGTCTCCAAGGCTGATACAGAGCATAGTTCCCTGCAGCCTTTCTCCTGCAGAGAAGATCTAGATGTTCTCCAATATCCAGCCACGTGTTTCCACAAAATTCTAATATTTTCATCATCTCAAAGACCCTGTGTGTGTCTCTGTCAGGTCTGTTATAACAGAGAGGGAGGTTCCCAAATTTTATGTATACAGATGTGGATACGTGCAGAACACATGTGCTGAGAACAGTCATTTATTCAGGAAACCAAGCTGAAATATGAGCAAGTCAGTGAATAAAAAGTTGGGCAATTCTTAAGAGAGCAGTTAAAAGATTGATAAACATTGGCAAAAGTCTATGAATGGGACTGAGCACTTGCTACAGAACTGTGTAGTGTGGCATCCCAACAGCAGCCTCTGGAGTACTGCCAGCCTGCATGGGTTAATCTTAGAGTATCACCAAGAACAGCCTCAATAGAAATGAGACTTTCATTCAGTGGTAACTCAGCCTTAATTAAAAGGACACTTTTCCATTAAACTTCGATGACATCTGAAAAGAAGTTTTACACCTACCATATTTCTTTTGGACAAAACAGTCTGCTCAGCTGTATTCCCAGCTGTACACTCTCTGTTTCTCCCAGCTTGCTGGCATCCACAGCTATTTAGAAAGAAACTTTGTTATGTCAACTGCTAGGATTTTCTACAGTACATATTACATCACCTTTCCTGAGAAACTTGTTTGAGCAGATCCCTTTTTTTACTTTCTTGTTTCATAATGTCCTTCACATTGCTCTTTCAATATTTGTTGTTCTCTCTGTGGAAGCTCAGTTGCTGGAATTTTAAGGAAAGGTTACATAGTATAAAGGTCACTAATAGAGTTTTTTCCTCCCTGCCCCATACTCCTGGAGAGAAGCTCCCTGTGTGTGGCACCTTTAGAGAAAGGTTTAGAGACGGTTTTCCTTAAGAAAAATCTACACCATTCACTGTCAGTTTTAGAACAAGAAAATAAATTTGGAGCATAAATTACCTTGGCCGTTTTAATTCTAAAGCTGAAGAAATAAGAAGAAAGAGCAAGAGACAAAATCAAATTATGCTGTGGTGCAATTAAAAAGCAAGATCTCAGAATTTCATCCTCTTCCCTGATATTTGGGTGACTGTGCCTCTGATCAATTTGTTCTTGTGCCTCTGCTTACTTCTTGTTGAGTCTTGGTCCTTAAGAAACAGTCTTGGAAATCAACAGTCATACATCTTTCAAAATGCCATCTACATAAAGATGTACCAATTGAAGCTTGGTCTGGAGAAAGCTGAAGGTGTTGGGAGCCTTCAATTCAGGTCCAAAGCCTTCCAAGTAGGCAAGGTAAGAACAAAGGGTGTTAAGTATGGGGACAGGATTTGGAAGAAGCTGGGAATGAAGCATAGGAAAAAAGAAAATATAGACATTTCTAACCTTAGGTGTATAAATTTGGGTGGCTTAATGCACATGCTCAGTTGTGCGAATACATGCACACACACGTGTAAGGTGGCACAGGAGCTAGCTGCTTGCTGTTTATTGATGCAGGCTCTTGTACAGTCCCTCCTTGCAGCACAGGGTGTGTGCAGGGGACACATACAGCCTGGTGTAGAGCTTCAGCTCAAAAATGCTCAGTGGTAAGGATGCTTATTTTGGCTACTGCCAAGTGGCTGAACATGAAGTTGGGAGGTGTCTTTTATCCAAATGCAGCTCTGTCTTCTAAAAACAGTGGCTCCCACATGATCTTCTTGAACAATTTGAGTTTTTCTATGTAAACAATGGAGAAGGAAATCTAATTTCCAGTCTAGGAAAGGAAACACAGCTAAGTGAACACTGTTAGCAAGGGCAAGCATATTATCTCTGCCTGTTTGAGAACCCACTGAGTTGAACAATATCTTTTCATGAGCTGCAGTAGTCCTTATTACACTTCATTTCAATGATCTGTTTAGGATTAAACATTTATTGAAAGACACACTGCTTTTAATACCAAAGCATTTTCCATTCCATTTGCTTCATTTTAGCAAAATGCTGAGTGATCTGAACGATCTGTGTCATGTTTAACATGAAGTGTAACCGAAGCGACCTGCAACCTGCAGAAGTGCTTTGTGGACTTGTTTTTTTTTTTTAAGAAATCTCTGAAAAATCAACTTTAAAAAACACAAGCAAGTTATTTTGAACAAGCAGGCATAAATTTAGTACAAATAAGCCCTCATCTTTACTGGAAAACCTTTAAAGAGGTCACAAAAACAAACAAAACAATTGAAAACCACTGTGCTTCAACAGCTAAATCATCTAAAATTTAGCTTAATCCTTTTAGGATCAGGAGTCTGGACAGATAAGTAAAGCAATGGACAATAAAATAGTCAAGCACTGGTATCCAATTAATGTATCAGCATACTGATGATGATATATAAACAATGCTAAAAGAACAGGAAAATTCTTAAAGCAGAAGACAATATTTCATTTACTGTTCTGCTGGAATTACTGCTTAGGAAGTCACTAATACACATTTGTTATGAATACTAGAAGTGAGAACAGGCAGAAACTTGCCTGTTACCCAAATGAATATGACTAGTGCTGAATGAGTCTTTTACTAATCTTTTTTAGAGTCTGAACTTCAATTCCAGAAAGGCAAGATTATTTGGGAGGTTCCATTTTTCCATTTAAATGCAGAATCAAATACATGGAGTTCTTCCAAGAGGTCTTTGGGTTCTGGTTTCTTCTGAGCAAAAAGAATATCAGAGTAACAAAGCCCAAAGAACCTGCTTTGAATTTGGTTAGCCAACCTCCCAGTTGTATGTGGGTATGGGAATTTTATTCTCTTTTCTGGAAGAAAGAAAAGAAGAGGGGAAAAAAAAAAAAAAGAAGAACCAAGGAAAACTAGTCCAAAGCAGTATTCTGTTCTTATTCCAGTTGATCTGTTCAGGATTTTGTCACTGGCCTTTGCTAGACCAAGAAAGACTTCTGTGTATATAAAACAGCACCCCCTCCCATGGTACAGTGGGATCCCCTACCCCTTTTCACAAAAAATCACCCATGAGACTACAAGCGCTTTCCCACTTTTCCTGTCTTAGGAGTCTCAGGTGAAAAGACAGCTGCACCATGCCAACTTATTAGAAATATTAGAAATATTAGACATGAGGTGTGTCTTCCAGAAGGTCTGAATCATGATTGCAATGCCCAAATCAGATGCCTAAAGTAGGGAGGCAGTCTCAACCCAGACTACCTTTTCCCTTCCTGAAATGCTGAAGTTGCTGATTTTCCCAACTTGTCTTTTCAGTTGCTAAGGATTTCTGTCAGAAAGAGGTGATACAGCAACTTAGTTTTTACTGCACAAAAAAATGCTGCAATGAGACATTAAGCTAATGGTACTGAGGAGCACTTCTGTCACATACAGAAGCCCTGTGTAGGATAACTGCTGTCACAAGTAAATCCAGCTAGCTTAGTAACAGACTGGAAGCTGTGGCTTCTACAGAGAAAAGGCAGACTCATGACAAACCAAGGGATGTGACATAGGAAGGGAACTTCTTCCATTTTTACACCTTCCATCCTTCATATTTTATTCCTTGTCCTCCCACTCTATTGCAAAAATCCAAAATGGCCATGTTACAGCTACAGACCATGCCAAAGACTTGTCTCCTCTCTCTCTCTTTCTGTATGAGTTAATCATTCCCAGCAAGCTTTCTGGGGTGATGAGTCAGTTACACAAAGAAATGACAGATTAGATGTGATATTTATTTTCCTCTGTTTTTTTAAAGCATGGCTGTCCCCCCACCTGAAAGAATGGAGGAAGGGATAATCAAATGCACTGTAGCTGGGAGCTCTAAAGATAATACCTCCAAACTCTGCAGCTTTCCATAAAAGGCTTGCAGTTTTTATATTCTTTTTGCTGTATGTTTACTCAGCAACACTGTTTTAGAAGTTGCAACATTCATCTTTAAATATTAATTACCAAGGCATGATTGCTTCAAAAATCCAGTGCCGGAGGCCAGGGCCTAGGAAGTGGGAAATGTAATTTCAGAAAGCGATGAGAACAAATGCTGAGCCTTTTAATTGCAGGTTGGTACAAATGACTAACAGTAAAGCAAAGCTCATTTTGGACAAATTTGTTGGTTTGCATGTCAAATTCAAAACTTAGCAGTGAGTTGCCTGGGGTTTGTTCTTTCCCCCTATTTTCTTTGTAAAAGTCGAGAAACAGATGAATTTTTGAGAGGTAGAGGAAGTACTTTTCTAAAAATTCACTAAAAATTATTTACAAGAGAGAGAGAGGATGAAAGCAAGGAAGAAAGAAAAGAAGGGAGAAAAGAAAGACTAAATGATGCATGCAAAGTCAGGCAACAGTTGCAACTGTCGTTGGACAATTGCTGTGCTCTTTTGGAGCTTCATTTCAGGGTGAAGGCTGCAGTGCTTCTCAGCACCTAGCTCGATCTCCCTCAGTTCTGCTGAAATTTACCTGGAATCACCAACAGTCTAACAATGGATCGGGTCTGCTTCATCATGTGTGGCAACACAAGATTAAATGCTGCTGTGACTCAATGTTGCCACATCAGATGTCCCAGCCTGATGCCATCAGAACCACTGCAATGGCAATGGCATCTTCATCTCCACCCTTCTGGCCTTGTTGCTGGCAGAATGGGGACAGCCCTGTGTGAGCACCTTTGCAGGGCATCAGAGGCACTGCTTTTCACACAAAGGTAGAGAACTTGCTCATTCTAGCCCCACACTGCCACACCTGGGAAAACACATCTGATGGGAGATGTGACTCAAAGCCTGATGGGTCTGAGGCTGGTTTCCTGCATGACCATAGGACAGACCATACAAGCAGGCTCTGTGATGGTCCTAAAGTTGCATTTATGCAACAAAGTCTGGAGGCCAAAGAGACTACAAATTGTGATAATAATCTTTTCTAATGCTCCTGTTCACTGGAAAACTCCAGTTCTGCTTCTGGGTGTTCTCAGAAGCACTTCTGGCCTCATTGCACTGCACAGCTTGTGCCTGCCTCCCTGGGATTGAGAGATGTCATACCACTTCACTACCACAAGGGCCTGAGTCACTAGGTATTCACTGGGTAATCACCAAAAATCTGCCTAACCCCTCATGTTTCATCCAGAGAAGTGGAGAGGTGGTGTTCATGATGATGATGATCAGTGCAGCCCAACACCTCTCCCAGTTACTCTTAACAGTTCTGTACTGGAAGATTTTCCCCCGTGACCTGGGAGATCTGCTTTCAACGCGCTCTGGGTACACTCTCTTGTTCATTCAGTATGCACCTTCTGTCAAAGGGGGAACAAAAGATCTCCTTTACCTCATGGCTATTCTCATCAGGCCAGTACTGCAGACTCTTATTCACAGGCCAGTTTTTGCAGGATGGCTCATGACCACACTGTTAAGAGATTGGCCCCTACTGAGTGGGCTGGCTGCAGCCACGCTTCACAGTGCTCAGCTCACATCTCTTTTCATGACCCTGTAGTTAACAGTCAGTACTTTCTGTTCATGGGCTTGGTGGTTTTTTTCAGTTCAAAGTAGGAAGAGTACTCACAGGTGTATGCTGCAGGCAATCAGAGCAGTGCTGTGTCAAAAAACTATAATGCCAGAAAAAAAATTGTTGTGTGTTCTAGAAAAAGGATGGGTGAGGGCACAAATTACACTATTGCCTAACCTTGGATAATGATGAAGTACTGCCCTTGCTGAAGGAAACACATTTGATGTCTTCTACATCTATTCTGTTTGAAGCAAACCTTGAAGTACTCTACACAGCTGACAACACTCACATTTCCCAATGGGGAATCCCCCAATTGGTGATCCCAATGGATTTGTTCCAGAGGAGTGCTCTGACACTGACAGGTGTCGGGCATACTGACCATGGTTAGTATGACCAGGAATCCCATTGCTGGAGAAGAACAGCAATGCACCAAGTTCAGCCACAGCATTTCTAAGCAATAGCTGTTCTACTTTGACAAGGTCCATGAAGTTCAGGAGAGGTCTCTCACTCTCCCAGAGCACCAAGCAGAACATCAAACCCAAGTGAAACAGTGATGTACAGCAGCCCTCAGCCAGTGTGTAAATTGGTCAGTAAGGAAAGATGGCACACATTTTCCACTGCTCTCTCACACTTTCAGATAATCAGGACAAGTACTGCATTTGTGGGGTGATGTCTGAAAGTATGCAGGAGAACACCAGGACTTACAGTGACTCCCATCCTCCCCTCCTTTCCCAGAAATCCAGTGGCCAGTTTCAGCTCTTTTATCACAAGTATGACTCAGAGACTGAGATGAGTCTCCTGTGGCTCTGCCCTTTTGAATGTCACTGCTGCTCTATGGAAACCCAGCTGCCACTATGTTTTCCTGACCACCTCTAAAATGATTGTCAAGGACAGAAAATATTAATTAAATTTTAATTAATAAATTGAATACTGTGGGGTTAATTATAGCTATTTACAGGGAGTGTATAGGATTTAGAGGACCTACCTTCTGGTGTTTTTGCACAAAGTGTTGCCTCTTCCTTTAAGCTCTAATTAGCTAGCTTTTTTCTTTTTAATAGCCAGCCTTCAAATGACTGCTCAGTTGCTCCCATTTTGTTCCTCATCAGCAGTCCTCCAGCACAGCTGCTACAGAAGAGAAGCAGCTCTGCAGTTTGACTTGAAGGGAGCAGGTGATAAAGAATCTATCAGAAGTGGTGTAAATCAACACAATTAATTTAAAAAAAGAAAAATAAAGAAAAAAAGAAAAAAGAAAAAAAAAAAAGAAAAAAAAAGAAAAAAAAGAAAAACCAAGAGTCCCAACCCCTAAACTATGTTAAACAAGGAAATTACATAAGAAACAAAGAACATGGGAAGAAAAAAGAAGGAACCGCAACATCTGAAGCTGCTGCAAGGTCAAAAATGTTCTCTCTGTATGCAGCCCTCTTGTCCAGCTGCATATTCTGCCTTTCTGCATATGCAGAATGCCAAAAGCCATCAACAGCAGATAAGCACCTGGGAAAAAGCAAGCTGTTCCAGCACAATGTCAATTGTGAAACTTGAAATAATTTCTTCTCTGCTCCTTATTTTCAACCTACACATTTTCTCCCTAGTGGTAAAACCTTTTAAAAATTTAAATGGATCCTATTACCTGTACTTCTAGCTGCTCAGTTTATACCTCTAAAGAAAAAGGGTCCTTTCAGGACACTGTTAAAGTGAAGGCACACAGTAACAAACTGTGCCCAGATATGAGGAGTTTATTCCAGACAGCATTTCAATCTCATGCCACTAGATGAAAACTAATAGTGCCTAAGAACCAGCACAGAAGAGAGCTTTCAAAGTCTGGGGATATTTTGGGCATTGTTTTGTTAGGTTTTTTTTGCAAAAGTGACCAACATGTTCAGTAGGCAGACCACTGCTTTCCCTCAAGTATCTGTTCCTGCCTGCTAAGTGCTCACATGTAACTCAACTGCTGCCATGGAGAGAGCAGAGTGCAGTGGCTGGAAGATGAGGACTGGCACAGGCACCGCAACCAGTGCTTGCCAAGTCTTCCTTCCGGTGCCAAGCCACCGCTTGGTGCCTGCCTTCCCCTTCCTACCCCAACAGTTGGCTCCAAGTAGTAGGCACAGGAGACTGGTTTGGGCTCCTGAGGAGGTGAGACAGGGTGAAGAGAAGAGGGAAGAAAATATGTTGGGTTCTTTTTCTTTTATAACCAAAAGTAATAATGTTAGTAAGGGAAAATGGGAATTGACTGGCCAACATGGAGAGCACAATATCTCCAAAATTTCACATGGAACCCTGTGGTTTCTGAGGTTGGAAAACCATTGCCTAAATTAAGAAAGCTAACTTCCATCTCAAGAAAGGAAACATAATAGCCAGAATCACTCTTGCAGAAAAGCCTAACTCGTCTGACTCCTCAAGCGTGCTCAAAAATTTTACCTACTCTCCTTTGTAGCAGAAGAGTTTCACTGCCCAGGGATGCTGAGCTGAGAGCCCTCCAGCACCAAGGTGTCTCCTCACCTCATGCTTTGGCTGAAAGTGTCAGATCACAGTGCAATACCTGTCCCCGCTCCTCTGTGTCCTT
>WBNO01015256.1:35630-46423 GCA_013400575.1 Peucedramus taeniatus | reverse complement strand
GGGGGCAGGCAGGGCAGTGAGTCAGTTGTCCTGAGAGGAGTGTTGGGGTCTCCCCCCTTGGGTCAGGATGCTGCCCAAGGTCACTCTGTGAGGTTGAGAGCCCTCAATTTATTGGCTGAGTGTTTGCACATTCTGTGTTACCCCTCTAAAATCTTGAGAATTCTGCAGTCACTCACGTACTACAAATTCCACCTGACATCACACATCTCTGTGCAAATATTGACAGAGCTTTAATTAGTTTGATTTGCTTATCTGCTTTAACTGCTTTATAAGACAAATCTCATAAAATTATCTGTGGATTTTATAAGCCTCCTTGGCAATGCTACAGACAACATTGCCCATTTAAATGGTGAATAATTGTCAGAAACCAGGTTTGCACAAGAAGTGCCTCAGTCAGTGTCCCGCCCATGCACCTGATGAAGTGCCCTACGAGTGACAAATGTCCCTGTCCCCCCCCTTCAGCCACCAGCGAGGCTCAGTGTGTAACCCCAGAAGGCACAGACTGTGTCTGTAATCCCAGACTGGCAGATGGGCATTAGATGCCACACAGGCCATCACATCCTTATCCCTCTATTTTCCCACATTTATGGCTCTCCAAACCACCTTGGTCCCTCCTTTTCCCCACTTTTTGTTCCTCCCCTGAACATCCCATAAGTCCCAATCTGAAAATGTTCTCTCCTGGTATCCCATACCATGACCTTTGCCCCTAGCAGGGAACCACATGTGACCTGCAGAGTGGCCCCATTCACCCTCTGGCTGGGAGCCACCTCTGAGCCCAACAAGAGCCCTGAGAGCAGCTGAGACAGGAAATCCTAGAACAATGGATGTTCCCTGGGCTATTCCACCTCCCCCTGCTTGTCTTCATTCCAGGAGATGAGCTCTTAATCACATAACCTAACACTGTCTTAAGGGGTAGGAGGGTTTTTTGCAGCCCTGGCTGACCCTAACACCCCTCAAAAACACCCCACATCCTGCCCGGTTCCTTCCAGTGTCCCTGGCAACCTCAGGTGACCTACAGCCCCCAGGACATCAAGCTAAAGTGCCACAGAGGACAGCCCCTGCCCCAGGGTGCTGCACCCCAGCCAAGCCCCGAGTCACTGCAGCTCCCAGCAGCAGCTCCAGCTCTGCAGAGCCTGGAGGGAACAAGGCTGAGGTTCTAAGAGGGGTTGAACATGGGATGGGGGGTGACAGGGACCAGGAAAGTGGCTCCAAGAAGGGATGTTAGGGTTGTAGTTAGAGCTTAGGCATGGGATGCAGCTCTGGGCTCTCAGGTGGGACCACTCTTGAGCACTGATATTCTAGAATATCAACCTTCTTCCCTGGGTGCCACTTCCCTCCAGTGCTTGATCCCAAGGGACTGTATCAAGCAGATCCCCACAGGGGCCAAAGTCTGCTCTCCTGACGACCAGACCATACCTTGTGCCTGGCTGCCTCCCCTCGGGCCTCTGAACTCCACCACCGAGGGGAGCAGCTGCTCTTCCTTATTTGATCAGAGTAGGAGAAACCCAGACCTTGCAAATCTCACTTTAGCTAGCACCTGTTGAAGCAGGCCTGTAACAGGTAGATCTTGAGTTTAGGAATCACCATCTAACTCCCACAGAATGGAGGCACTTTCTCCTAATTAGGGGCACAGAACACATCAACAGCCCCTGAGCTCCCAGAGCTATTAGAAGGCACCCGACTGCCTGGAGACCCTCTGGAACTACACGTATGTCATGGGTTGCAGTGCAAGATGTAACCAAGTGTATTCTATTACCATCTGTTAGAACTGGGATGGGGGATCTTCTGTTGATAAGTCAGCTGATAAGAAACCATCAAGNGAGAAGAGCAGGCATCGTTGGACTTCTTTCTCCAGGACCACTGCTTCAACAGAGCCACAGCTGATACTCCAGGAGGACTGCAGCCACCATTGCAAGCAGACTGCTGCCAACACCCTGACCAACAGGGTGTCAGGTTGTATTCAGACTTTGTCAGTGGTTTTCTTATTGCATGTATTTGGTTTCCTTTTTGTTTTATTTTCTCTTTTTCTAATAAATTGTATTTCTGACTTAGGGTGTCCCACTGGTCTTGCTTCTCAAACCAGAACAGCATAGTAACACTTGAGCTCCAAGAAATCCACTCACCTGTATTAGGTACTTGTATGTGTCTTGCCCTCAGTGATGGAGCTGTTCCTTTCCTTATCTGGCAAAACCTCCTTGTTTGACCTGGCTCCGGAGGCAAAGGGGGCTGTAATGCTTTGCAAATGAATAATCACATCACCACCACTGGGAGGACTGAACATGGGATTACGTCTTGGGAAAGATCAATCTGGTTTCAGATATAGGTGCTGGAATGCCATAAACAGGCACATGGGGAAATAGGGCAAGCCAAATGCAAGAACATTTCCTAGCAGTCTGCGTGGCCAAAGGAAGTTTTGGAAATAAGAACCAACAGCTCTGTTCCCTGCATTACAAATCGTGATTTTAGTTTAATACATACAACACAAGCAGCTTTAACAAGCACAATTTATATACATTATCAAGTATCAAAACCCATCTGTTCTAAGGCCTTATTTAGGTACTGTTGCCTCCCCCACTGCTCTTCCCAGAGGTTCCTGCCTTCTGCACGCGGCTCGCGCTCGGCTGTCGGGGCATCCTCTGGGCAGATCCTTCCCGGCTGCTTCTTTCCGCCAGAATCTGTGACCCACCGACAGCAGAGCTGGTTTTATTTCTCCCTGAATAAAAAAATACATCCATTAGTTTTCTCATCCCAATACAAGCATCACCACAGCAGCTAGCCACAAGTGTTCCCTCAGGAACCATGCAGGAGGCAAAATTACATTGGATCTCACAAACATCTTCAGCATCCAGTGCAGAAAGCAAATTGGTGAATTCAGCCCAACAGGTATCAGTGCCAGGAAACCCAAAGAAGTTACAGTAGAAGCATTTTTAATTTTCATGAGGTTTAATCTACAAAGGAACCAGCCACTTTGTTCCAGTCATTGCACACAGGAACAGCAGCATAGCAAACAGCACTGCTGGAACACCAAGAGTTTCCAACACCTCGAGCTGGGATAAGCGAAAGGATGTGCCGGTGCCCACGGGTGTCTGAGACTGCTGCCACATCATCAGATCACACACACTTCTCTCCATATCAGTTCTGTCACTCTATGAGCAGATTTGTATTTCCTATCATTTTTTGGGGTTTTCAGGAACTCAGACTTCCACACAGGACTTCCAGGTGTTCTTACTGAGTTCAGGAGGTGAGAGTTCCCCTCCTGGAGGCACAACTGACAGGCTCTAAGAGGCAGAGTGGGAGCAGGGAGCAGCAGTGGGTACAAAGGTAGAAACTGAGGGAAGCAAGGGGCAACAGGATCCTGTCAGAGGAGAGAGTGACAGACTCACTGCTGCTGACACAAATGTCAGGAGGGAACGGGGACAATGACTTTTCCTGCCACTCCATCTGTTCAGAAGCAGGATTCACTTTAGGAAAGAAAATAAAAGGAACATGATGTACAGCTTTTACTAAAGATGGCAACCTCCATGAAGCATCATAAAAATGAATAATAGCAATGAGAAAACCAAACAGGAATACAGTGGGCTGTAGTTACATGTACACAATTGAAATGAAGAGTGATATTTTGGCAACCATTCACAGTGCAAACTGCACAATATCAACAGCAGCTCTACACTCTAGAGTCTCCATGGACATTATCTTGGGTCATCTGTGCTATGGACAGTCCACAGTTGCTTACCAGATCATCCTGTCTCCTTGGAGCAGCTGTCTGGGAACAGGACTCACGTCAATACTACCAGTTAACACCCTGATGCACCAGAAAGACAACCTAAGAACTTCCAAGCAGGAGCAGGTGGTTCCATTATTAATCTATAAAATTTGGGTGGCACAAAAATCCATTCACTTATCCCAGCCAAATCAGGTGCTCTTGAAAAACTCTCTTCTTGTCAAGCACGGCAGTGATGTGCCAGCAGTCACCATCCCAGGTCAGCCAGCCAGCCTTGCCAGCTGTGCTGTAGCTCAGGCACCTTAAGCAGCTTCACTAAAGCAAGTCCTGTTCATGAAAACAAACACACTGCACAAAGGTAAGACGTGATCTCACAGTATTTGGGAGAAAAAGTGGCAGGAATAAAAGCATTATTCACCATGATGCTTTTAGCAATCCTGGACATGTCCCCAGGTGAATGTCCTCCCCTTTCTCACATGCATCTATCTGCTGAGAGGGCAGGTCTTCAACCCACCTACAGCTCCAGCTGTGTGCACATACACACTGGGACCCTCAAGCTCTACTGGACTCAGGCCCTCGATGTTCTAACCTGGCCAAAACAACTTGTGGAGAAAGAGTCATTCGACTGGAGATAAGCTGGGCTCAAAGCATATGCCCTCCATCCCCCCAGACTTGGAATCACAGTAAAACAAATGAGTTAAACTGCTAAATACCCAGAATATTTTTGGAAGCAGCCTGTGCAGACCCATGTACCAGACAAGGACAGCTTCTGAAGTGTGCAGGGACAGACATGGTTTGTGCTTCTCTCAGTTACACTATCAGAGATAACAGATCCAATTACCACAAAGCACAAAAGCAGCTCAATGAACATAAACTCCCTGTAATTCAAGTACTACAGAGGAACAAAAGGATTTCACTAATATTTTCCTTGATGACTGTCATGGTTTGACACTGGTCAAATGCTAGGTACCCACAAAAGCCATTCACTCACCCTCCCATGTTACACCTGGGAAGAGTCCCTCTCTTTTCTCTGAGAGCTCTATTGAGTCTGATTTTTTGAGTGTTTCTTTGGTAGGGTGGGGGGAAAGAATGAATTGTCACTCAGAGTTATAATTCAAACTCATATCTCATTACTGTGCAACAAAACCACACGACAAGTCTGACATTTACACTATTCCTCTAAATCCCTTTCCTTTCTGTCAGGTCTTCTTGCCCTGCGGAGCGTGAAAAAGAGGGGAAAAAAAAAAAAAAAAACTTGATAATCAGCCTGAAAAGACATTGAAAAAATTATCCCAGTGCAGCATTTAGCTCAGTGTCCAGCAGAGAGGAAAGCTTAGAGCCTCAGGTAACCCTGCAAACCTCCTGCAGGAAAAGCGTGACAGGAGAGAGACCTCCATGGCCACCTAATTCTTCTGGGACTAGAGCCACAGCAGGTTGTGAGCATTCCAGCATAGACATTTTGCAAATTATTCCTGGGACAAGGAAGAACAAATAAAAACTGTTTGTCTGCTGTTTCTGCTAAAGCAGAAAAGACTACTTCACTATCCATCACCTGTATTTTGAGAGGATCAACATTTATTAATACCTCCTTGGAGAGGAAAGGTACAGGAACTTTTAACCAAGGCAATTTCAGCCATCTGAGAAAGCACAGTACACCTAAGAAATTTTTTGTCGGTTCTAAAATAACTGACATAATGATAATTTCTGTACCAGAAGATAATAGAGGTCTATAAATCAAAGCTAGTTGCTACAATAGGTTGCCTACAATACAGAGAAAATATTCATTTTGGAATGTGAGCCTGGGGGGAAGGGAGAGGAACAGTAACTTCACCTCAGGAATGCTCTGTGCACAGAACTTGTCCCATATATTCACTGTGTCCATCACAACACAAAACACAAATCAAGGCCTCTAATTCAAAAGGCTTAAACTCTATTGTTTATGGTAGGAAAAGCTGGAGGGAGTGAGAGTTGCAGGGTAAGATCCAGAAGGCAACCTAACTGCTCCTCAGTGACTGTAGGAAATCCACTCATTGGAGTGGTATTGATGGAGTGCTGGAAAAAATCTGAGTATGAGCAACTAAGTAAGAAAACCATGATCAGGACTCTATTAGTCCTTTAATTAGTCCTATATAAGTCACCAATAGGTCATTCTACAGATCTTTCTTCAGAGAAGACATGCAGACCATGAAGTGTCTGGGAATATTTTCAGGTGCAAGGCACACATCGCCACCACTCAAATCCCATGGAGATATTTAATTTACAATTAAAGCATAATAGCCAGTACATCCTGCAGGAAAATTCACTGTATGATGTACAAACCCCAGATTAAATAAACGTAAGATAAATCCTTTGCATCTCCAAGGGGATTTCCTGTGCCATATCAGAGCCTTACACAGAATTCTCCTTGTCAGCATTATCCTTATCTTCTTAATACAGGAGTCTACACTACAAATCCCACATCAAGTTGAACCCTGAGATAACTGAGGCTGAGTGGAAGAGTAATGCAAAGCAGCTGGCATGGCCAGCCAGCAGCACCCAAGAGTGCTGACAGCCACCACTCCAAAAGGCTGGTCACAGCTAAAGACAGACTGCACAAAGGGACAGAAACAAGTGAGAAAAAGGGATAAACAGGGAAGGATAAAAAACCACAAAGATGGCAAGAAGAACACAAGAAGGACAAAGTTGGCAACAAGCTGTGTAATACACAGAGGAATATTTATGAAACAACTGAACAGCAACATAACAATTCAGAGGCCTTGACTGTATCCAAGTATTTACACAGGAATAAAGTAGTTAAAAATGCAGGGGCAGAAAAGGACTTGTGATTGTCCACGGCGTATTTTTCCACACAGACCATAAAAACTCACCATGTGAACCTCTAACAGAGCCCATGGCTGGTGATGGGCTGAGTGTTTTTTCCAACAGGCACTGGAGTTTGTGAGAGCTTCCCTGGGCAGGAGAGCATTCTGACCCCTGCTATGCACAACTCCTTTCTTCCTGTGTTAATTAGTTCCTTGCAGCCCTAAAATCCACACACCAAGTGATAAGGCCCACAAAGGAGACAAGTTTTGAAAAGCAAGTTCATGTTAACAACACACTCAGAAGACAAATTAGCTGAGGCAAAGTTTTGGGAAGTAATTTTATTGGAAGACATTCTTTCTGGGGAAGTGGGGAATGTGAAAAAAGAGGTTGGAGTGCAAAGAGTGAGAGAAGCATCAAAGACTATTCATCAGCCTAAAAAAAGAGCAGGACACTGACACATGCATGTGTACAGAGAGGTAGAAAACTGCAGGGGAACCAGCAGGGACTTGAGGGTTGGCTGATGGAAACAGAAAGCACAGAAATAGTATGTGAGAAAATGGGATTTAATTACACTTATGTCTAGTCTAGGCCAAACTCATCACTGTCCTTAACAGAACTCTCTCCCCCCACACACAGAAAGGATACCTGGGAAATTCTTTCTATTTCAATCCAGCACTTTCTCTCCCAAATGAAATGCTGAGGGACCATTTTGAATGTAGCCTGAACTAAACTGCATCCAGATAAATATGCCAGCTGGATGCTCCAATACCCACACACAGCAATTTGCAGGCAGCTGTCATGGATTCAGTTACCAGCCAGCACAGAACACCATGGCTGTGTTCTGTGGGAAAATACAGAGCTCCTAATTTCAGACTCCCTGAGGCTTCATCAGCACAAAAGCTGAAATAACTACAGGGCATCATCCACCACCAATAGTGCTGATCAGAACTGCTGCATCAGCCTTATTTTAGCTGTTTCTAAAAGCCTCCCTGCACCATGATGTGCTGGGAAGCCTAAGCCAGGATCTCATTACTGATACAAGTGGAGCAGAGCAGGCTTGGGTGAGAGCAGGATTCCTTCAGCCACTTGTCTGCCTCCTGACAGGGGAGGGAGTGCAGGGGCTGGGCTGAAAGGCACGGAGCAGCTGGAGAAGCTTGTGCAGGACAAAGGCTGTTCTTGTGACAAGCACAGAGCTTGGGCTGTAACCCCACAAACCAGTCCCAGCAATGCAGAAGAGGCAATTCCCCAAGCCAAATGCCTGGTCCTGCATGGAAGCTGCACCATCCTCTTAAATGGAAGCAGCATCTTCCAACAAGAGACTGCAGAGCCAACAGCAGGCAGCACTTAGGTTCGCTCTCCCTCTTTACAGCAGCTCCTAAGGGGAAAGGAGGCAAGGCAAGGCAAACCCGACAGTCCTGCAGAACAGATCCAGCCCAGAGGCCACCCCCAGACACCCTGTGGACACTTACCTAACTCCTGAAGGATGCACTTGGACTGTGCCCAGAATGAGAAAGCTCAGTGAAAGAGAAATGACTCTTTTTCAAGTTGAAGGATGGTAAATTTAGATCAGGTATTGGAAAGAAATTCTTCCCTGTGAGGGTTGTGAGGCCCTGGAACAGACTGCCCAGAGAAGCTGTGGCTGCCCCATCCCTAAAGGTGTCCAAGGCCAGGTTGGATGGAGCTTGGAGCAGCCTGGGATAGTGGAAGGTGTCCCTGACCATGGCAGGGAGTGGAATGAGATGAGCTTTAAGGTCCCTTCCAACCCAAACCATTCTCTGATTCTGTGATCCTTAAAAGGAGGACTGGGCAAAATACATCCCTCATATTAACAGGGTCTTACCAGCACTTCTTATACTCACAGAAATGAAAACACACTAAAGTTGTGATAAGCCCCTGCTGAGCTTAACTTCTGCCTAAAGCATTTTCTGAGCATTAGGTTTTCAATGATAATTTTATTTACAAAGGAATTAGCTGATGTCAGTGGGTGCTGTGTGACAGCAAAGTCACCTGGGCTGGCAGAAACTAAAGAGAAGCTTTCACTCAAAGTGAGTTAGGGCTCTAATTTAACACAAGCTTACAGAAAACAAAAAACCTGACATGGCTGGGAAGACCAAGGCTTCTGACAAGGTATAGAAGTGCTGTTCATTGGAATTTAGTCAGGGATGAATGTGAAAAGAAAGAGGAGGCCCAAGTGCCTCATCATCACCATTACCAAGCAACAGCTTTGCAGAGAGGGCAAATCCAAGCTTAGCATTTAATGTTTGACCACATCTGCAGCAAAACTGTGGCTTGATGGGCACAATCTCCCTGTTTCAGCAATTCCAGTACATTAACTTGCACCAAGGACATATTTTAACCTTGGGAAATAAGACAGCAATCAGCCAAACTGGCCATTGAAAGCCAAACTAATACCAGAAATATTTACCACAAACACAATACCATCTTTCCCTGAACTTCACTACACTTCACCTTTGGTTCCAAGGGCTTGTCCCAGAGAGTTCCAGGATATCAACATGTCAATTTTAAAGGGATACTACAAAGAGAAAAGCCTGTCTGGACACACTGGGACTGAAATCTATCTCAGACCAGGAGATGCTCGACTAAAGATGCAGAATGAGCACCAAATTAAGTTGTCAAGACAACT
Source organism: Peucedramus taeniatus (assembly GCA_013400575.1). NCBI lineage: Eukaryota > Metazoa > Chordata > Aves > Passeriformes > Fringillidae > Peucedramus > Peucedramus taeniatus. Next base: position 37,256 of record WBNO01015256.1, on the reverse strand, counting down.
ACTAACTCCTGCAGTCTCAGCCTCTCTAAGGTGCCTGCAGCAGGGTGGTAGAAGGCAACAATTAAGGGCATACCAACTCTACCTTAGGACTTCTGGCTTTTCCTCTCAAGAAATTTAATGCTGATTAAAAAAACAAGTGACTATTGGCCTGTCTCAAACCTGAGTGAGCCCACTACTAGCTAAGATCAGCTCATAGCAGTAGCCCAGTGCTAGAAAAAAAAGCCTCACTTGTCCCAAAAGTACCACTCAAAGAGAACACATGAGAGAACAAAAGCTGCTCCACATTACAGACAGGAACAAAAACCTCAGCAACATTCCTTCATAGTTTGAGCAGCCTGTAACAGCTGGAGCACCAACAGAGAAGAGAGAGCAAAATTTAACAGCATCTTTTGTTCAAAATGTCTGCTTTTTTGGGATGTTTCCTCTTAATGTGGTACCAGAATAGCTCGCTGCTTCACACTTGAAAAAATCCAAGTGCTGCACCTCTCCCACTTTGTTTAGGAAAAAGTACTCAGAGAGGTGTCTGTCTTCCCTTCCCCCTGTGCATATCCAGAGTCATGTCTCAGTCACACGTGAGGCTGTTCTCTTCACCACAACCACCTCCTCTACAGGGAATTCTTAACCAGGAGCATCTCCTGAGAAAGGGAAACCTGCTCATGGTGACTCTAAGGAGTCCTGGACACTTCACCCTCACACTCCATTTGGGCTTCAGCAAACTTTCCAAGTTCCCCTCAGCTGCTTAAAGAGAGGATTCTCCTTCAGCTCTGCCATTATGAAGGCACCAGATTGTGGCATAACTCCTTTATGCCAAAACTGACTGCTTTTCAAATTAATCCCCCTCTCAACTTCACTTTCAACACAACTTGCAAGCACAGCCAAGAGAATAAACATGTCCAACCACCACCACTGCTCTTTCTGACACACTTTTGAGCACAAGAGAAATTAACTTTTCCACTGTGGATCCAGCCTTAGTGACAGCAGACTTATTTTAGTTACTTCTTTGTAAACCTTTTGGAAGTAATCCACAGAGTTGGCGAGCCAAATGTCACTTCAGAGAGTAAATAGGAATTTTATTAGAACCGGTTAGGAATAAAATTATATATATATATATGGCACAAGTTCAGGGCTATGGTTGTTACTGTCCATGGACATTAGAGTGTTAAGGAGAGAGAAATGCATTCAAAAGCAGTAACTACTTTAGCTGACAGTCCCCCACAGCCTTCTACTTCATCTTCCCACACAAATACCATCTCTAGAGGATGGAAACCGCTGAATGAGTGTTAGAAGTTACCACTCACATGGGGATAGAGTAAAGGAAGCAACACAGCTCTCCCTTTTCCAGGAATTCCTCATAGCCCGGAAACTTTAACTTTTTTTGAGTTATATACAAACAAAGCAGTACTGAGTAATACCGTAGATTAAAGTTTTTTTTCTGTTAAGGGCTTGGCGAGCAGAGCCAGGTGGCTACAAAACTCAGCACCAGTACTGCAGCAACCTCTCCCCAGCCCCTCGCTGCCCAAAACCACGAAGATTAAGGCAAACGGGGCGCGGGCCGGGCTCGGGCTCGGGCTCACACCGAGCGGGCCCCTCGGGCCGAGCCGCCCCCGGGGCTCAGCCGAGCGGCCC
>WBNO01015256.1:10741-35284 GCA_013400575.1 Peucedramus taeniatus | reverse complement strand
GGCCAGGCCTCCTCACGACAGGCCGCGCCCTCGCCGGTCCGGCCCTGCTGCTCCCGGCGCGGCCGGCAGGTGGCAGCCGCTCTCCAACCGCGGACCCCTGACTGTCACTGCGGACCCCTGCCCGGCGCGGCCGCAGCGCCCGCAGTGACAGTGACAGTGAGCGGTGTCCGCTGTGCGGTGCGCAGTGTCCGCTGTACGGTGTCCCCTGTGCGGTGTCCCCTGTGCGGTGTCCGCTGTGCAGTGTTCGGTGCGCAGTGCCAGCTGTCCGGTGTCCCGTATCCGCCCCGCTGCCCTCCGCGCGGTGTCCCCGCGGGCGCCTCTGCTCCGGAGCAGGGCAGGACCCAGCGGGGCAGGCCGAGCGCGCAAAGGGCAGTGCGGCAGTTTCGGGTGCGGAGAGCCCGTGGGGATCCGTGGAGCCACAGAGAACCCGGGTTCTCGCCCCCAGCTGTCCCCTGGGGCAGCTCCCCCAAACGCGCTGCTGTCCCCGAGCCCAGAGAGCATCTGGGATTGCATGGGGAAGGAAACAGGAAATTTGGGTCTTGAGTCGCACCGTGGCGAAGAGCTGGCAAACTGAGATTGAAATTGCTCTATCTAAATGGAAATGAGCTGTTGCCATCAGGGAGGGATGGTCTGTCTGCCCCGGCTCAGCACACACAGGCCCGGAGCTGTGCTGTTAATGGAGAGCAGAGCAGAGGGGTCACTGTGTCCCCCCGGCACTGCCGTGACAGACCTCATCCCATCCCTACACCAGGCTACAGGACACAGATGCTCCCACTCCACATCCCAAGCAACCTGTGAGTCTGTCAAAAGGTGACCTGACCTTGTGCCCGATGGCTCTGCTGACAGACAGACATTTACTGCAGATGCCAAGACAGGAATGACATGGATGATGATAAAAGAAGGATCTTGCTCTTTATGGCCCCAAGTAGGACCAGCCCAGCAAGAACAATTATTGCTGTGTTTTGAGTGGGAGCAGCTGCTGCCAGCATGAATTACTGTGCTGTGGGGCTGCCAATGCCAAAGCCACAGAGCCTAAGGTTGTCCCAAAAGCAGGACTTCCAGAGGGACCCTCAGCTGAGCAGGGAGTGCAGGGTCTGTGATGCAGGGGGACTGAAAAACACCGCTGTGCTTGCTCTCTTGCCTGTTCTGGTGTATGATGTGCCACTTCCTTTGGGACAGGCTGGAAGTCGAGTGCAAATGCAAGAGCCCTCATTGTGTGGGTTGTGTCTCCAGACTTGGTCCAGCATTGACTACCTCCCCCAGCCTGTGGCATGTGAGAGCTCAGCTACAACTCACAGCAGAAGAGAGCAAAGTGCTTTTTTTAGCTCGGGCCTTCTCTGAAAAACAAACAAAAAACCAAACAGACAGAAAAACCAACCAACCAAATGAACAAACAAAACAAACAAACAAACAAAACAAAAAAAAAAAATACCCAAACCAACAAAAAACCAGGAACCACCTTCTGTGCAACAAACTGGAGGAGTTTCAGCTCGTACCTCCCTCCTTCCCAGCCCCAGTCTGTTCCAGCTGGCAGCTCTCCCTGCATGCTGTGGTCACCAGCATCACAAAAAGGGCTGGAGACCTTCCCAGGGCAAAGGACAGGACCCCTGTCCCTCCTGTGCTTCCTTCATAGGTCAGGGCTGTGTCACACCTTCCCCACATTTCTTGGTGTAAGCCTGGATGGGCCTAGTCTGCAACTTGGAGTGACAACTCTCTCCTCCAGACTTCACGGTTTTCTCTGAAGCATTTCTGGGGGCTCTGTTATCTCAGTTTCTCCGTTTTGCTCTCCCAGTCCAACAGGTCAGTAGAGGAAGTCCTCGGGAACCCATGAACTTCCCCTGAGGAGGCCTCAGTTACTGGAGCTGCAGTCTGGGTGGCACCTGGGACTCTGGCTTAAATGACACTGGGCAGGACCCTGGGTCTTGCAGCCTGCCAGACACTCTCCATTACCTCTGGCAGGATTTAAAACTCAGCCACCACTCAGTCCGTGGTTTCCAGAGAAGGACAAACCAGGGCATCCTGGGATGTCAGTGCCAGGCTTCATCTCAGCCCTTGCAGGACGTGTTTAAGAGAGGGGCTGAGCAGATGGGGGCAGGGGAGGCTCCGACAGCCTGTATGTGCAGAAGGGAAAGAGAGGTGCAGCAGAGAGCCTGCAATCCTGAGTGATCTCCCAGAAAGTTTAGCTGGGAATTGCTCAGACATGGCCCCGCATGGGGACAAAGCGATGCTGAGCCTTCCCTGTCCAGCAGGACCCGCTGTGCGCGCTCGGGGCGAGCTCAGCAGAGCCAGGCGGGCTGGGAACGTGCAGTGACTGCGGGCAGGAGCTGCGGCTGCGCTCGGCCAGGACAGCTCAGCGCACCGGGGATGAGCAGCGAGGCACGGCACGGGGACACGGGACGTGCAGCAAGCCTGCCAGTCCCACGCAGGCAGGCAGGGCTTGCGGTTATTGCAGAAAAATACAGCGCACACACGTTCACGGTGGAAATTAAGAGACTGGCAGCTGTGCAGGTCATCGAGCTGAGCGGGATAGGAAGGACAGAGGATGCCTGAGGAACAAGCACTGGCTGAGGACACACTGTGAATGTATGAGATGAGGGCTGCATGGCATCAGGGAGGGAAGGAGCAAGGTCACCTCTCTACGAAAGAATGGCCAGGTTTAAGAAAACATGGATATGGCTCAAATCTCAAACAAATGCAGCAAATGTGCCTACCACATTCAGAAAATGGAAAAGAGGGATTCAAATGTATCTGGACTTTCATATCTTTCTGGGGCTTTGTTGAAGGAAACCCAGCTCCCAGACAGAAAAGCAAATGTAAACAGAATTTATCACAAATACATTGTCTAAGGAAAAGGTAATGATTTCTCTTTGATAATTAACTTTGACAAGATGATGCAGAGCATTGTGACAGAAGGTGTCCCTGCCCATGACAGAGGGCTGGAACAAGATGATCCTTAAGGTGTCTTCCAATCCAAACCACTTTATGATTCTATGCTTTTATGATAATTTAGCCTGGTTAGATTTAAGGAAGAAGTTTGATTTGCACCCAGTATGAAGCAGTTTCCAATGCTGGAAGTATGGGTATGGATTTAACAAGAGGAGGAACCAGCTAACCAAGTAAAATGCTGGGCTATGTTAAAGGGATGTCTCTGAGCAGCTTCCAGCACTGCTCCCCACCTCAGTCTTGGGATGCCCCACTAATGTTAATAGCAAGAAGTGCAGGGCTGGTAGTTGGAATCATCATGCCTGGATGTTTTGGGGAGGGACACAGCCACACAAGGCACTGGGATGGTCTCACCTGGAAGATCATGGAATCCTAGGTTTGGGTCAGAAGGTCATCTAGTCCAACCTTCTACTGTAAGCAGGGACATCTCCAATTAGATCAGATTGCTCCAAGCCCCATCCAACCTGGCTTTGAATGTTTTCACACATGGGACTTCCACTATCTCTTTGAGAAACCTGTACCAGGCTTTTACCACCCACAGAAGTAAAATACTTCTTGTATCTAATCTAAATTGATGTTCTTTAGCTTAAAACAATTTCCCCTTCTATGTGCCCGAGCATGGTGGTTTGGAGAGAGGCCTCCAAAATTGTGCACAGAAAATGACAACTGCTCACAGGGGTAGACTCAAAATTACATGGAGGCATCCAAGCAGAGATGTCTTGGGACAATTTCCAAACAGGACACCAGAAGCAAGTAAGTGGTTTGGAAGGATGCTGGGAACCATACTGAAGGGACTGAGTGAGGGTGGTCTCCAAGTCAGAAATTGGAATTTGTCCTTTGGGTCAAACATTTGGTCTTTAGGAAAAGATTAGAGAGGAGGCATTCAGCTGGGCCACGTCTGTGCCACTGCACATGTGTGCTATGTATGTGCTACCCTGCACATTCCACTGGCAGCCTGAAGGGATCAGCAGCAAATTTCCCTCCTTTGCTCTAAACTCTGGCAGCTGAGCTGTTATCTGATCCTCCAGTAGATTGCTGTGGTTGGAGGCAAAACACAGGGCACTGCATTGTCAGGGATACTCGAGTAACTTAAGCATCCCTGCTAGGCATGGGGTTTCAAACTAATCACTAGGCTTGGGCTTCAAGGAACTTCTCCAGGCCAGAGGGGTAGGAAGGGGGCGTGGATGACAATGTGAGGGTTTAACCCAGTCCCACAAGGATCAGTTGCTGGTTCTCTCCAACCTCTGAGGTACTTAGGAGCCTTGATGACTTGTGCTGGGATGGGTGATGTGAGGCCTGGCACTAAGCAAAGAGCTTCATTACTAGCAGGTGGGAGTCATTAGGGACAGAATTCAGTGAACACACCCCAGGTTCCCAGGTGGGCAAGCTCCAATTCTGCCCTTTATCAGTCTTTTATCCCTCTTGGTTGCCTCCATCCTGCAAAATGACATATTTTCATAGAATCATAGAATGGTTTGGGCTGGAATGGGCCTTAAAGCTCATCTTGTTCCAATCCCCTGCCCTGGGCAGGGACACTATCCAAGGTCGCTCCAAGCCCCATCCATCCTGGCCTGGAACGCTTCCAGGGATGGGGCAGCCACAGCTTCTCTGGGTAACCTGTGCCAGGGCCTCACCACCCTCTCAGCCAAGAATTTCTTCTTATCTCATCTAAACCTGGCCTCTTTCAGTTTGAAACCATTCCCCCTTGTCCTGTCACTCCAGGCCCTTGTCTAAAGTCCCTCTCCAGCTCTCTTGGAGACCCTGAGGGCACTGGCAGGGGCTTTAAGGTTTCCCTGGAGTCTTGTCCTCTCCAAGCTTAACAGCCTGAATTCCTCCAGCCTGTCTTCATGTGAGACAGCCCCATGAGCATCACTTTGGTCAGTGAAGTCATGTGCAGGGCTAACACAGCCCCAAGGTGACCCACAACCAGGCAGAGTGGCAGGAGGCCAGAGGCCAGGGCTGCACCAGCTCAGCCCAGACTCCGTGCACAAGCTGTTCCCAGCAGTGCTAATCCAATTACAAAACAAACTTCCTTCCCCCATTATCAGGAGCTGCAGTATGCTAAACCAGCCCTGTGATTATGGAGGGCTTTGTGAGTGACTAGCAATGAATGACAGAGCTGTTCCACATACTGGGAGGAGGGATACAGAACACAGGCAGCTGGGAGCACATGGGGCATGGCTGGGACAAGTGGATTAGGAATTATTACAAACAAAGGTCTTTGGTCTAACTTTATACTCCCAACAGGGTTAACCTTAAAGCCACATAAGGTTGTTTGAGCTCTTGTCCCTCCTGGGGATTAGCATCCTCATGAATAGGGATCCCTGTCACCTCTCTGGCCCTGTTGGATGCCTGCCCTCACCCACCCCATCCCCAAACAATGCTCACTTCACTCACAGGATGGCAAAGGCAGCATTAAAATACCCTTTCAAGAGAAATTCAGTTCAAATTTTCTGGGGAGCTGCTGTTCACCTCCCACCACCGAGGATGCTGGAACTGGAGTCATATATTTTTGGTGGTCAGGACAAAGGGAGGGATTATTTCCCTTTATTTGGTATGGGTGAGACCACACCTGGATACTGTTTCCAAGTACACAAAGAGAGGAAGAGAGTGAGAGTCTGCTGAGCATGGTCAGGGGGAGAAGAAAGGAGTTTCCCTTCTTTAGCCTGGAGAAGAAAGGGCTCAGGAGAGATGTAATTCTCACAGCAACGACCAAGAGGCATTTTGCTGAAGCACTTGGACACACAGCCCAGCTGTAGGGCAGTCCTGCTGGTTCATGACTGGTTCTGGGCAGCTGGTGCAAAACACACAGGTGTCATTCCTCTCATCCCTGTGCTCAGCAGGGATGCTCCTGAGATGGAGCCAGGCTGCTTGAGCAGGATTTCACCATAAGGCTGCACAGCCAGCACTGGCTTCCAGGCAGTTTGCTCCCTGACACAGCTCCTCAGGAAAACAGCCCCACACTATGTGGGGAGCTGCATGGACACAAGAAGCCTCTTTCCCACCCACAGCTTTCAAGAAGGCAGAGGATCCCCCATGATGAGCTCTTTACTGGAGCCATCAGGGCACAGTGGGGCTGCTGAGTGGCACTTGAAACCTTCCAAGTGCAGAAGGGGCACCCAGCAGCATCGCTGCAGATTTCTGCATCTCCAGCCCTTTCTGCAGGCTCTGGGAGAAAAGCCCTCCCATTGGAGTCACCTCCATCCCCACTGGACAAAATGCCTCCCTGGGATGGAGAGAGGCAGCCAGAGCTGCCAGCTGCCAAGTGGGCTGTAAGGAGACACCGGCCAGCTCAATCCGCTGCCTTAAAAGGAGCGGCAGAGGCTGAGGCATCCTGGACCAACCCACCCCCTTCTGCAGCTCCCAATCACGGGGTGCATCCACAGACCACACTGGCCATGCCCCATGGCCCCCACAGCAGCTCAGAACTGTGTAGGGCAGCCAGGACAGCCATCTCCCAGCTAAGATTGAGTCTGAAAAACCCCAAAGCCCCGGGTGGCAGAGCAGGGTTCCTGCAGGGTCTGCAGCACTCACCCACACAAAATCCCCACAGTCCCAGCAATCACCTCAGTCCCCCCCACCAACCAGCAGGGACAGCTTCTTCCCAGCAGCAGGCAGAAGGCAGGATGATGCTTTTTCACAAAGTCTTCATCAGGTCACTGCTAACTCATCCCACCGATGCCCAAGGGCTTTGCTCCACTAACAGAAAAGGTTTTGCTGGTCCAGCAGTGAATTTGCTGCTGTCATCCCCACCCGGAGAGCAGAGGGGAAGGGGAAGGTGCTGCTGGGGAGTAACAGCAGGATGGAGCTTAGGCTGAAGCATGGATAGAGGAAATGTATGTGCATGGGTATAGGAGCAACACAAGGAGCAAGGTATGTATGAAACAGTACAGAGCACCAGAGTGAGGTTCAGAAAAAAAACCAAAAAAAAAAAAAAGAGGAGCAAAGGAGCAAGCTGGCCCAAAGACAAGGTGTCAGGAAGACAAACAACAGGAGTGGCGCCAGTAATTTCTCAGAGGAGATCAGGAGCTCTGTGAAATTCAGGGATTTTGCCCAAGATTTATGAGAGGCGAAGGAAAAGAAGGCAAAAGATCCCAAAGAGTGTCCTCCTCTACAGGGAGTAACAGGCAAGTCCAAAATCAGCTCATCACTGCCCACAAAGGGTTTCAAAGACATGGCAAGGACATGACCACCAGCATCCTTTGTCCCCTGTGTCTCGAGGAGTGCACTGGCTGGACATGCCATCCTCAGTGTATCCAATGGTGCAGGGAAAATCAATCCCCTTAAAGCTTTTGTTTAACAACATTTCCCTTTCCACTGTTTTGCTACACTGATCCCCCACTCACGGAGGGATGTGGGCACACAGTCCCATGAAGCAGGAGACAACCATGCACCGCTTTATTAGGCAGTGGTGCTGCACACATGGCCAAGGCCGGTCACTGTTCACGTTTGGCAAAGGATGGCAGTGAGTACTGAGCACCGTGCAGTGAGGGCAGCCTGCCTCGCACTCTGCATGCCTCGCTGGCCCCAGGCAGGTCCTGCTCACCCCTGCCAGCCTCCTGACCTGTGGGCACAGCTGTTTTGTCTCTCATGGGCAGAGCTAGGCACCCTCATGGAGGTACCTCAAGCCTGCTACCAGATGATTCATCCCCGTACTCGCGCACACTGCCCCCCTCCCTGGACTCTCCAAGGTCCCAGCTCCAGTCCTGGCATCCCAAGCTCTGCCAAGGAGGCAGGTATGGAAGTGTGGACGGCCAGTGAGCCCCACTCAGCTCCTCGCACAAGGGGTCCTTCCAGTGCCATGCCAGCACCAAACCAGTGCACGGGAGCCCCTGGGAGAGCAGGACGAGGGGCCTGGCTGCAGCAATCCCCTACAGCACCGGCTGTGCCCAGCGAGCTGCTCATGGGCTGACGGTCCGGAGCCCATCCTTGGCACGGCGGCGCTCAGCCCTGTGGATGGGCCAGTTTTGGGTGCACCCAGCCTTGAGCCTGGCTCGTGGGGGTGATTACTATAGGGTACGGATAGCCACCGGGTAAAGCAAGGACATGTGCTCAGCCCCCTTGATGGGCAGCTTGCGGCTGGCGTAGTGATGGATGATCTCCGGCACGCTGTCGAAGGGCGGGCTGTGCTGACCCAGCACGTACTTGTTCTCCTGTGTCCGCGACAGTTTCATGTGCATGAAGCCCTGGCTGCTCCTGCAAGGACAGATCAAGGCAGGGTTAGGGGGTACACTTAGCTTCAGCCTTCTCTCATCTCCTGACCCCCTGACACAGGCAGTCTGCCCCTGCAGCTGAGGGGGACACTGCTGGCTCCTGTCTGCAGCCACAGCTCTGCCTGCACCATCCTGCTCCTGGCCGACTCCAACAAAATCCACAGAGCAAAGGAGGGACACAGCCAATGATGCTGCACTGTCCCCTTGGAGAACATGGCCATGCAGTGTGTAGGGCCCATCCAGGGTGTGTGTGGGTAGGGAAGGCACCACCTGGGCAAGAGCAGCAGGGGCACTTGCTGTAGGGTCACAGAGGGGTAGCTCCTTGCATGTGACAAAGCCTCTTTTGCAACTGCTCTGGTTGTCACAGCTCCCAGGACTTCAGCTCCAAGATCTCCAGCCTCACCATGGCAAGCCAGGTTTTTCTCCTCTGGCCCACGGCCAAAGGATTTTCTCCTTCCCCCTCTCCCCATGCCACTGCTGCAGGCTCCATAAAACCCGCTCAGCACAGCAAGACCATTTCCCGGCACAGCACGGGCACCAAGCCACGCCAGGCTGTGCAGGCAGATCCTGCCACAAAGGCTGATTCCAAGTGACGGACTAATGGCCCTGTTGCTATTAATTTGCGTCTCCGAGGAGAGCCGCAGCCTGTCTGCAGCGTCTGGACTGCACATTATGGCAAAATATTGATGACTTAAAAGCAGACAGGACCTCATCAGTGATGCTGAGCTGCTTCTCGTGCTGCACAGCCCAGCCCCATCCCCCCGGCTGGAGACGGGCCATAATGGACAGCCCAGCTGCATTAGCAGAATGGGTTTGCAATCCATTTAGAGACAGAAGCAAGGAGCCAGCTGTCCTGAGAGACAGCCACAGCCCACCAACATGGGCTGAGGAAAAGCAATAGCTTGGCTATGTCTTGTGTCCCAGCTGGGAGGGAACCGGAGTGCTGCCACACGGAAGCATGGAGAGATGAAACTGGCTGTGCTTAGCCCAAATTGCTCCACAGGTCTTTGTCACAAGCTCAGGGATGTGATGAGATCACACCCCTGGAGAGATGACAGTGGGAACAGGCTGCAAACACCAGCAGCCAGGACAAGGGGTGGGTGCTGCTCCTGCTGAGCACCTCTGCAGGCACAAGGAAGGACACAAAGCTTTGCAGTGTGGCCTCAGCCACTCTCGTGGAGGCACAAGCCAGGAGGGACTCACTCTCCAAGCATCTGAGGCAATGACATGACCCTGTCCATGACAGGCAGCATGGGGCTGCCTAGCCTGGACCAGCCAGGACTGTCACAGCAGGGTTAAATCCTTCCAGCTACCTGACCTGCTCCTGGCTGCTCTCTCTTGTGCATGTTTTCCTTTAAAGCAACACCAAAGAACTTTAGGTCAGCACTAGAATGCTTTTCAGACCATCTCCTTGGCTGTGCCTCCTTCCTCAGGAAAAAAAAAAAAAAAAGAGTTAAAAAAAATAGCAAGAGCTGCAGACAGCCAGCTTACAGCTATATAAAAAGCATTCCAGGGGATTTTCCTTGAACAGGCTCTACAGGGAAGGCAGTGGAGTAAAAATCCTGCTCCCAGGGCTGTGGGTTCTCTGCAAACTCTGCAAGGACAGGCAATGCCCAAGTAACTCCTTGATGGGCTGGAGAAGGTGGGATACTGCTGCACACCATGGCCTAGCCACACATGCCATCTGAGAGGAGGATTTTGCCATAAGGCTAAGGATGATGGCAAGAAGTAAGGGAAGACCACTAATAAACAGGTGACTGGCTTGTGGAGAGGTGATGGAAAGCTACCTTTGGTGATGGAAAGCCACCTTTGGTGATGGAATGTCACCTTTGAGGCTCTCCAACACACATGCTGGCTAATGCCAGTCACAAGGTGATGGTGAGACCTCTTGCAGCTTCAAATGCAGCTCACCAGCCACAAGCTGTTGCTCCAAAATGACTCACAAGCCAGGGCAAGGAAAAAACACAGAAAATTAAAACACCAGTAACAATTCTGACCAAAAAAAGGGAAAAGAGGGAACTATTCCAGAAGGGTTTGTTGATTGATCTGAAAGCTCTAAATGCAAGAGGAAGAAAGTGTATTTTCAGTGGAGCTCCTGCCCTTGTTTGGTGCTGAAGGCAACAAAGAGTGGAAAAAATGTGGAGAGAGACAAAGCAATCTAATTCACAATTGTGCCACTGGGAAATAAACAGAGAGGCTGATACCCCTTGAGAGCAATGCAGGTAGAGAGACCACTGGGGAAACTCAAAATATACTGAGAAAAGCATAGGGTTATGGGGCCTGCTGTTGGGCAGAGATAGCTGAAGTGTTCAATGAATACTTATTTCCCATCTGGCAGGAACAGAGCTAATATAGCTGTCCAGCAGAAGAGCAAGAAGGTATTTGCTCATCCATCATCATCTTCAGACAGTAACAGCTTTGATTTTGTGGATTTGTACTGCCCCAAGAGCCAGGAATGGATGGGGAGCTGTGGGCAGTTCCCCCATCAAGACACATGCAAAGATGCTTCATGCAATTTTGGCATCCAGGGAATCTGGAAAACCTGGGGAGTATATAAAGATACCCCAAAAACCGCAAGTAAAAACCAAGCTGTGCTGTGGGGATGAGGTTTCCCTACTGGCAAACCAGAGCAGGGTAAAGCCCTCTCTACAGCTGAGCAATGGATCTGTGGGCTGGGGAGGCAAAGATGGGTACCCACATTTCCATCAACAGCAGGCTCGTACAAACTTTCTTTTCCCATAAAACTAAGCTACAAAAAAAGGGGGAACAAGAAAACAAAGCTGGAAGCTGTAACCAGACACATTTGACTGAGAAGTGAGGCACATCATTCGATCCATCTGAGGGATTATTAGCACTGCCAAGGAAGAGCAGTGGGACTCCAGATTTTCCTGAGAGATGTTTTTGCCAGACACCAAACCAAAAACCTGTGCCACACCACAGAAAAGAGTGGACTTCATACTGCAGCCATTTCTGCCCACTCGTGGTCATTTCATAGTTAGCCAATTAGCACGGGCACAATTCACTTGGGGCACCCATCTAAGGTCACCTCTGCTGTGGGTCCACCATCCCCCAGCCCTGGCAGGCTCACTCACTTCAAGGAGAGGGAGAAGTCGTTCTTGCTGGTCTCGCTGTTGCGCACCAGGTAACTGGCCTCCTTGCACAGCCTCAGCAGCGTCTCCGCGTCCGTCCGGCTGATGGCCCCGTGGTACCAGCTGCAGGGAGAGGGATCAGCCGTGCTAGCCACAGAGCACACACCACGCCATGGGCTCTGCTCTGGGGCAGCAGCAACGCCAGCACCTCCCCAGGGACTGCAGTCACACTCAGGGAGAGGGAAGGGGGTGGCACCACTGGGCTTGGGAGACAAGGGGCAGGGACAAACAGGCTGGAATGTGGAGCCAAGGAAGAAAGGAAGAAGCAAGTCTGCCCCAGGGGGCTCCCTAGTGCCTGCCATGCCGGGCAGGCAAGACTCACCACTGGCTCTCCAGGGGCAGGGCAGGGTCAATCCTCTCCCCGACAAAAGGGCCAGGCTCAGCTGTCAGTGTCTTTGTGCTCTTGAGGCTGCTGGAGCCATGCCTGAGGACAGCCCTGGCCTTCTCCTCCCTGCAGGGCGAGGTGCGGCTGTACCCCAGCCCCTCTGATGGACCTGCAAGACATACATGCATCACATGCTGGGAACCTAACTTCCTCTGGCAGGAAGAGCCAGAGCCACTTACATCACACTGGGTCACCTCACACTGCCCCATCCCCCTGGTCTAATCAAGGGCAGGGCAACTCTCGGGCTGCTGCTCACTGCAGTGCCCAGGCTGGGTCCCCACCTCGCCAGGCTTGGAGCAAGTAGCTGAGCCCATGGAAGGCATTTCCAGGGAGGTCTCAAAAGCTAAGGAGGTTTTGCTAATGCAAAAATAGATTCAGAGAATGTGGTACAGAGTTAAGTGAGATGCAGCAAGAAGAGGTTCTCCAATCTCAGAGGAAAAAAATAAATTTTGAAAAAAAAGAAGAAGGGATAGATGGAGCTAAAGGAAGCAGTCAGTTTGGAACCAATGGACACATTTCTGCTGGCACAAATAAACACGGGGTGAAAAAACAATTCCTGAGGTGGGAAGGGGGTATTTTGACTGCAGGTACCTCCCTGACACTGCCACCTGCCTGTCACCAGCCCAGCCACAGCCAGGAGCGCGGAGAATTGACTGAGCTGTGCCCCAGGGACCTGGCCTCCCACTGCCTGTTATTTCCATGCAGAATGATTTCAGCATTAACAATATTGGTTCTCCTTCCTCCCAAGAGTTCGTTATTGCTCCCTGTACCACCAACCCCCTTGCACAAATTACTTATTGATCGGGCAGAGCTGCCACAGTGTGGGGCTGCCAGGGCCCCAGAGGTGGCCGAGCCCAGACATGCCCTAGGACTACTGGAATGCCCCAGACAGAACAACTCTCCATGCTTCCTGGCTGCTGGAGGGGGAGTTAAAAAATAGCCAGAGGAATGTTTTCCTCTCTAGCAGGGCATCTTCTAAGGCAGCTTTTTGAGTGACACCTTGTCCAGGCCCTATGCAGGTGAGCAGGACTCCAGCCCCCCCAGCACTGCAAGGAGAGGAAGGCAGCCAAAAGCAAGCCCAGCTGAAATCCTCTGCAGCTTAGCATGGCATAAACCACCCCGAGCTCAGCTCAAGGAGGAGGTGCCTGGCATTATGGCTTGACAAGCCCTGCTTCTGCAGAGCTCTGGCTTTTCACCAACCATGCTCACCCTTGCACATCACACACAGGCTTCAATTTCAACTCATCACCTTAAAAAATTGGGGCAATCGTTAAAAAGCCAGACAATCAAACAGCCCAAGTGTTTGCTGGCAGCACAAAGTCATTGCGTTACAGGCTCAAAAGAAATGCATTGCACCTGTCAGAGGGAGACAGAGGCATGTGCATGATTAAACAGGATATTAAAAACAAGCCCTTAGGAGAAAGAAGACATCCTTCAAGACGTTCAAGTCACCCCGAGACACAGGAAACAGAAAATGAGACAAAACTCTAGCAAGATAAACTTAATACAACAAAGCAAGGCAAGTCAGAGGGAAAATAAAGAGACTCTGTGTTGCTAAAACCAGGAAAAATGACAAAGTGATGTGTTCATCAGGAGCAGGACGCATGTCAGAGCGACTGTGGGGATAATAAATGATGGGGGAAAAGAAGAGGCTGCATAACAAAGAGATTAATTTTTCTTGACACCTGCATTCATCACAGGAAGAGGATCTAAAAGTTCCCACCTGCCAAGACCTTTCTTCTTGAGGACTGATCTCAGCCTGCAGCATCCCCACGGATTTGGGAAATACCCAACAAAGCCCTGGCAGAGCGGCCACTTTGCTCTCGAGTGCCCCCGCCATCAGCACCAAAATAAGGCATCACCTGCAGCCTGTGCTCAAGCCCACCCAGGAGGCAGCAAAGGCCACGCTGGCTTTTATCTTATGAAGCTCTACAGGGATCTGAGTAGCTGCAGATAAGGAAACCAGACATCTGCAGCTGGCACGTCGCAGTGCCTGTGACACACAGGCAGGCACGGCACAGTGCTACACAGGAAAAGGCACAGCTTGCATCCCCCCAGCTCCCCACTGGTAACAATCCAGTCACGGCTTTCCACAAACTCCATCCCCCCCTAATGCTCTTGGCAAAATCCTAATTCACCACAGCATAAGAGCAAGGTCCTTGAAATATTAATAAAGGGTTAAAAGAGAAGCAGCAATATTTGGCTTTCATAAGTGAGACTGCCAGCAGCATCCAAAGGGGATTTACCCAGGGACTCTGTGCTCAATGCACACAAAAAAGGTTTCACAGCAAGGCAAACCTGAGATGACAAAGTGTACCTGGGAGATTTGGCTGCTCAGGATAGCAAAAGCAAGAGTGGAGAATCCACAGGGACCTCCTGACACTAAGCAGCAAGGTAATAAAACAGCAGAGGAAACGGAGCAGTGCTAAATAATGAAGAGGGAAAAAACAGCCCCAGCTTCAGCACTGGGATCTGAATTAGCTGCTAACACACCTGTAAGGGACCTGAAAGAAAACATCAGCTAAATACTTAGTGCAGTTACTGAAAAGACCTTAAAAGCAGCCATCAAACGTTGGGAATTTGGAGGCAAAGAGGAGAGAACAAAAGGGACAGTAATGACTCTGCCATGCCATGGAATAATCCCCAGAGCAGCCCTGCTGCTGCAAGCAAAGAGGCACCGAAGAGCTAGTGCCTCTTTGCAGCAGGAAGGTACAGCAGGACAAACACCTGGCGTCCAGCAGATGACAACTGAGGAGGCCAGGAGGAGCTGGGGGAGGGCAGAGGAGGAAGGTCATGTCTGGCACTGCCCAGGGCAAGCCCCAAGGCAGCACAGCGGTCCAGAGT
Source organism: Peucedramus taeniatus (assembly GCA_013400575.1). NCBI lineage: Eukaryota > Metazoa > Chordata > Aves > Passeriformes > Fringillidae > Peucedramus > Peucedramus taeniatus. Next base: position 20,750 of record WBNO01015256.1, on the reverse strand, counting down.
CACAGCAAGCACCGGCTGCAGCCCCCCCGGACACGCCGCTGTCACGCAAGACCCACCATTGGCGTCTTCGTAGCTGTGCTGGCTGTGCTGCGGAGGGATGGGGGCACCAGCCTCCCCATCCGGGGGGCTTTCACTGCTGTCCAGCTGTCCCACCGGCGGGGGCCATGGCAGGTCTTTAATGACCTTGATTTCAACTGGATGGGGGGTGGGGAGGGTGTGAGAAAGAGGAAGAGAAAGAAAGGAAGAAAGAAAGGGTTTAGAAAAAAACATTAGCAACACCAGAGGCCCACAGAGAAGGAGAGCAGTTGTGGGGGGAAAGACCTGAGGACTAAATTCCTGGGAGCCCTACATCAGCTTGGCCATCTCATCCCCTCCACAGTACCAAGCAGGGACAGGCCTGAGGTGGGACACATTCCCAATGGAAACACCCTACTCCTCCATCAGTTTTTCCAGCCAACCCTCTCTGGGGTTTGAGGGAGACTGCAATCACCCCATTCCACATTCTTGTCTGTCTGGGGGGTCTTGGCCAATCATCCCATTGCCATCTGTCCTGCCTGTGCATCTGTCTTGCCCTAGGTACCTCCCAGCGACCCACAGGGTCCACATTCCCCTGCCAGGCACCAGTGGGTTGCAGCCTTGTGCCAGTAGCAGCTGCCCATTAGCAGGGGTCCCATGGACCCCCCGAAGGGGAATGGGCCAGCAGAAATATTTTGGCATCACTGGAGAGAAAAAACACTCCACGAGACACAGCAGAATCTGCTCTGGCTTCAGAAAAAAAACAGGCAGCAGGTCCCAATGTGGCCAAGGGAACAGCAACCTGACTCCCTTGGGACTTGGAGCAGGCCTGAAGCGCCCACATGCATCTACATGTGAGCCAGACCTGTGAACACACCACCTCCACCTGGGGAGTTCAGCAAGGCGGCTCACCCAGAGCACACACACCTCAGCACAAACCCAGCCCAGCAGAACATGGTGTTCCATGATGGAGCCCAACACGCTGGGTCCTTGGCACAGGGTGCTGTGGGACCCGGTAGCCCCAAGCACAAGTAGGCACTGTGACACTGAGCCCAGCACACATATCTCCAGCTCGCAGTGCCCAAACCCAAAAGGTGAACCACTCCCCAACCCCAAATTTCAACATCTCTCTGTGCCATCATCTGCACACAGCGCCACCAGCCTGAGCACCCTCCGCATCAGCTGCAGCACAGACACACAATGCTGCAATTAAAATGCATCCTAGATAAGAGCGTAGCAATTAGCCAGCACCGGCAAGGAGCCAGCGCTAATGCACAGCATGGATTTCCTCATTACCAAACACAAACACAATCGATCCCACAGCACGGATAAATAGGTCAGGGGGGCTGGACGAAGGCTCCTTGGGTATCCTCCTGCCCTGAGGAAGGAGGGATCTGCTTGAGCCCAGGGTTGAACCTACCCCTACAACACAAATTTGAGGGTTTTAATTTGTACCAGAGGCTGTGATCGGTCAGAGCATGGAAGAGGCAATGGGAGACAGGTGTTGGACAGGTCACCAAGGCAGCTCTATCCATCACTCTGTCCAGCCTGGCTCCCTGCTCAGAGAAACAGCTTCTGCAAGAGTACAAGCACTCCCTGAGCTATGAAAATGCAGAGACCAACATTATTGACCCCCAGAAGATGAAGGAATCCCAAAGATCCAGCTTCACAAAACGTGCTGTTTGCTTTATGGCTGCTCCCATCACCCACCTGCAAAGGCTTTGGAGATCCGCTCCTTCTTCCATTCCCAGGGCTGGTCATATTCCTCTGGTGGCCGCTCATCATCCTCGGGCAGCCGGGACTCCCTGGGCCTGGGGCAAGCTGAGCAGTCACTGTCCATGTCCAGCACAGGCTCATAGGGAGTGTCGTAGAGGTGCAGTGGCCGGGCAGGAGCCTCCCGCAAGCCCTTCTGGCGGATCTCTATCCAGAGAAGAGGGAAAAGATCATGAGCCTTCAGCCAACACAGCCATGGTCCCCAAAACGGTGCTAGATGACAGGGATCAGTGTCACCCGTGGGTAAAATGGGGTAGGGAGCATCAGCAGAGGAGGAGACAGGGAGCAGCTGCCAGAAGCAGGAGAGATGCTCAGCAGCACCAAGATCCCCACAGTCCCACACCCCCGCTCCTGGGCAGCCTGGCAAAATGGGGTCCATGGGTACAGAGTATCCTGATTTCCTGCAAGCAGTGAGGCTGGGTTTCTCCCCTGGACACCCAGAGTGGCTGGTTTAATAAAACGCCCTTCCCTCAAGCAAAACAATGTCTCTCCCACAGGCACAAGCAGCCTCTCCACTGCTTGCTGCTTTTTCCAAGAAATATAATGCACTACTTCAAAAAGCCACATGAGCTTTCCAGAAACCACTTACTCCAGGAAAACCACAGAGCTGCAAAGCAGAGCCAGAGCCAGCATGGTGACCCTGAGCACTGCCTTCAGGAGCACATGCTCCCAGCTCACCAGCTTTCCAGCCCTAGACAGGCCCACCGGGGGCCCTGCTGCTGCACAGCATGTTCTGGCCCAGTCCTAACTGAATTAAATAGCTCCCACATCCATCTTAGTTTTAAGCCAGATGCATGGAATGTCAGGTCTCTCCCGGCTCAACCTGGCAACTGGGGTCCTGGGGGACAGCATTGCAGGGAGAGATGTGCCTGTAGTGCTCAGACAGTCTTTGCATGCTCTTGCAAACCCAGCGCACAGGGATAAAGCTGGGAAAATTTGCCTGCAAAATGGCTGTCCCCCACCACAAGCATCACCCAGGTTTGCCTTATGTGGGGGAGCCCATGCTGTCATAGGCTGCAAGGAACAGAATATAGTGGCCACCAAACTCAGGGACCAGAGGTGTAAAAAGTGGCCTTTGTGTGATGCCTTCCACCTTACCAGCCATCATCTTCTGGGCTTCATATGGCTCCATATATCCGTCATTCTCCATCACCTTCTCCAGCCCTGCCTGGCTGCCTGCCACCTGTGCCGCATCAAAGGGATCTGCATAGTCCTCCAGAACAGCCAGCTGGAAGAGGGGAAGAATAGGAAAAGGGTTAAGGCACTCTCTGCCTTTATGGGGAGGTGGAAGGCAGAGCTCACCATGAGCTCCTCTAGCAGCAGCCAGAGTGGCCACCAAGAGCCCAAACCCACCCCATGGCAGCCCTGCAGAGCCCTGCAGGCAGCTGACAGCTTTCCAGGCACCAGCACTTGGCCGTGGAAATGCTCCAGCCTTTGTCCTGAAAGCTGAGATGGAGCCAAGCAGAGCAGAAGGCAGCTCTGCCCCTCCTTCACCATCAGGCCGCAACTGCCAGCACCCACACACATGCCCTGGCCCGGTCCCCACCGTGGCACAGGCTGCCAGCAGTGCTGTACCCCTGCATGGCACACAGATGCTCTCCTGCACACAGCCACATTTCCTTTCCCAAGGTGGAGACAGTACACAGATCCTAAAACTGGGGTGACAGCTGGCACTGGCACAACTAGGAACTCACTGGTTATTTTCCAGGGCTCCTGTGTACTCACTTGAAGAGCTTTTCTAACAAAAGGGCTAAGAATAGCCTATGGCTTCCTCTCCACTCCTTCCCAGGTCTCTACAGCATCCCCAGACACATCCTAAGTTAAGTAAGACAAGATAGAACCTTCCTCCAGGAAGCAGAATCAGGAGCTTCCCAAGTGCCATGTCACAGGGACAGCACTAAATTCCTGAGATTTGAACTTCTAAGTGATCAGGAGAGGATCCTGCAGTAGGATATGGGGTATGTCCCAGAGCTCAATCCCCTCCAGCACTGGAGGCACATGCCTGCTCTAGCATCTCAGCAGCTTCCCAGTCAGAGCACCCCATCACATGACCCTGCAGTCTCCAAGAAGCCTGGAGCTGTACATCCCACCTCCAGCCTCAAAGCCTGCTCCCAAAGTGGGGCCAGGCAATATTTCCAGCAGCAACCAAGTGTACCCAAGCACCTTAGCAGGGTCTGCTCACCTACCAGGACACAAACCCCCGGCTTGGGGGGATTTGCTACCACAAAACTGTCTATGCAGAGGTCCCACAGCAAGGACCAAATGTCCCAAGCATGGTGTGGCAGCTGTCTAATCCCACCTGGTGCCAGGCTCCATCCTCACTACACTGCCCCTGCTCCTGGCCAGCCATGGAGACCACGGCTGCTCACTCATTCCTCTGCAGCTCCAATAATCAGCTTCAAACAAAAGATTTCTCTCTCCTTCCTGAGCAAAATGCCCAACAATAGCCTGTGACAGAAAACCCAGCAGGAAAAGGGAACAGGAACTGGAACTGTAAACATCTCCATGCAGTCTCAAGACTTGGCATCCCTGTGAGCTACATGAGGCACACAGCTCTCCATGCCTGGCTCACCACCTTCTTCCTTAATGTCCCAGCTCCATGGGCAGCTGATGCACAGGGAACAGGGTCAGCTCTCCAAGCCTGGTCCCTCCATGCCAGGGCACGAGCAAGTAGCTGATCAACCCCAGACCACATCCCAGCTGCCCCACAGGAGCAGAACAGGGTTCAGAATGGGAGCTGCAGATGCTCTCACCCCTCGGCAAGGCAGAGGACAGACAGTGTCAGAGTACTGGCTCCACCCCAGGCAGGGGCAGGGAGCGAGGACAGGGCTGCAGGAGCAGCCAGCCCCCAGCTCTGCAGGGGGAGACAGGCAATGTGCTCTCACCTCTATCATCCGAGGGGTGAGAGGCATCACTCAGGCCCCATCAGGCACTGGGGACACGAAGGAGCAGTGCTGAGCCCAGGGGGCTGCAGCCCTTTGCTCACCACCACCAGGACGAAATTCCCCAGAGGAAATGCAAGTTGCTGGTGACTTTTACAGCTGCTGGGTCAACCAGGACCTGCTTCCCACCTCCTGCCTGAGAGATCCCAGTGAAGCCACTCCAAACAGCCAGGAGATCCCATGGCCTCTCCCATGCCTTGAAAGCTGCAGAGGTTCTTATTGCACCTCAACACCTGCAGAGCACAGCCCTGTGACAGCAGCAGCATCCTCACATGTGCTCAAGACAATGGAGGCATGGGCATACCAGCAGCATCCCTACACACACAAATGCAACAGGTCAACAGCCAAGGTGGGTGCATGGGCTGTGCCATGTCCAATGCTAATTCTCATGGCTCCAAGCATGCTGGAGGGCTGTGAAATACAGTTTGCTGACCCTCCAGAGCTTAATTGCCTGTTCCTCAGGCCCCAAGCCTGACCACATTCAAACCTGCCACGAACCCATTTCCTAGACAGGCACAGACCTATCTTGCTGCTGGTGCCAGTCCTGGAGCCTCCCTCTGTGCCATACATACACAGCAGCTTCAGAGAGGGCCAGGAGGCTTCCCTGCATGCAGTGGTCACTATCAGTGGATCATTAAGGTTGGAAAAGACCTCCAAGGTCATCAAACCCAACCTTATTTTCAAATGTATTTCCTAATTTTTAGGTCTGACTTCCCAGAGAAGAACACACGAGCTCCAGCAGACTCACAGAGTGGCCCCCACACAGATGCTTCCAGGTCTAGAAAGCAGAGGATGGTGAAGAATCCTAACAGGTCTCTGTCAAGACCCCTGGGAATTTTGCCTGCAGAAGTTTGCAGAGGCACTCAGAAGAGATTAGATGGACTTTGTTGGCAGAGGATGTGATTTGCTGGGTTTAGCTTGGACCCAGAGCAAATGGCCCTGATTAGAGGCAAGCTCCTTGGGTTTGGGGGAAATTTGCCACACTGGTTTGCTTCGCCACTGCCTCAAGGATGCCACTTCATAGAAGCAAGGTCTCCCAACTGTAGAGTGATGAGAACATAAATGCATTTGTTTTTCAAATGGTTAAATATGACAGCAGAGAGCCACAGCAAAGGTGGGAAGCGAATTACTGCCTCCAGGAGCACCACAACCTCGGGATGGACAAACAAGCCCACGAGAATGGTGCCTTAAGCCTCAAGACTGAGGGGCTGGAGGCTCCAGCCAGTGCCAGGAGTGGAGCAAGCAGCAGGGATCATGCAATCACTGGGCACATCCTAATGCCCTTGCACATGGGGCTGTATTATGGTTGCCCAGGAAACTGAATCTCTGACATTTCCTAATCCGAGTACTGGACTTTATGAGCCATGCAGGGCTCTCAGCAGCAGCCACATGGCAAACAGCTGCTCCCAAGAGCAGAAGGGGGCCATAGCCACTGGCAGGGCAGCTCCCAGGGGTGCTCTAAGCCCCCCCACTTTGGTCCAATGCCAGGCATTTCCATGCTTTGCTCATGTTCCATATTGCTGCTCACTGCCTGCCTATTCCACCACACGGCTGTGGAGGCATCACCTGCTTATACAAAGCACAAGCTTTGCTAGATTTGAAATAATCTGGGTGCAAAGCAAAAGCCTGACATGCAAAGCTACCATCCCAGGGCAGCTCTTGGTGCAGACCAGTCCTTCAGGGAGCAGCCAAGCAGCACTAGCACCTGGACACATATCCTGCTTGAGCACAAGTGTTTTTCACGTGTTTATCTGCCACAGCAATGCACACCCAGATCCCTGCTGCAGCACTGAAGCTGGTCTCACTCTATTATACATGCCAACAATAGGGGGAAAAAAAGAAAATCAAAACAAAATTAATGCAAAGAACCAAATCATCACTGGGTTCTCACAGTCAAACAGCTTTTATGCTGCCCACCAGTGAAGCTGACAGATCACAGCTCTTCAAGAACATTCACAGTTCAGACACCAAAATCCCAGGACAGACCTGGGGTTCTTTGTCCCATCTTGCCCAGAAACATTCTACCTGCCACCACCTTCTGCCACAACAAGATGTTCCGCTCTACACAGAGGTTTGCAGAGGACTTCTGGAGAGATCCTCCACCTTAAAAACAAGTTTCCCACCCTGGAGGTAAAGCACATTTGGGGTCTCCTCAGAAGATTGGTAAATTGAGCAAACTGTCAGGTGCAAAATTCCTCCAGTTTTACACATCTGGCAGCTTGGCTTTTGGCAGACACTGAAGCCAAACCCAAAAGCAAACACAGCACTGACCTTCCAAGAAGGGTCTGGTGCACGGCCCCCAGGGGACAGCTGGGCCAGGCAGGGAGCCTAGGGCTGCACCGAGGCACAGGAGGAGGCACACGGGACCGACAGCACAGCATCGGCATCGCGTAAGATGACTCAGTTGGAGGAGGCTCTCGCAGGAAGGACACACACCCAAGAGCTTCCTGACCGGCTGTTCCCACACCCTGCGGCACTGACCCTGCGCTCCCAGCAAGAACAGCAGCGACTGCCCCCGGTGGGCACAGGACAAAGATGTCCTCGGGCAGAGCCCCAAGCCCATGCTCAAGCATGCCCTGGGTGCAGGCAGCAGAAGGTCCCTCAGCACATCTCTCCCCACTGCATCCCAGTGGCGATGCTTCTTGCGCCTAATCCAAACACAGCAGTGAAGACATCTCCAGAGAATCCACCTGGCTCCGGTGAACCACACAGGGCCAGGCCATTGCCCACTGCTGTGGGGAAAGGCCTGGCAGAGCAAGCAGACTGAGGAGGAGGTGTGCTGTCCACACCATTTCCAGCAGAGTTTGGAAAGCAGCACAAGCTACTGCAGAGCTCGCTCTAATGCATCTCCACAGGATGCTACAGATCCCACAGAAGGTGCAAAGATGTGACAGCTCGTGCTACAGCAGCAAAGCATCATGCAGCCCAGGCAGGAAGGATTCCTGTACCAAGATGTTCCTGCCCGTTCCACTCTCCAGAACAGGCACAACAGCTACAGCAGGCACAGGGTGCCCAGGGAATATAGTCAGCCCCCAGCCACAACAAACCACACAGTCTCAGCCAAACCACACAATCAGAAACCAGTGACAGCTCTTTCCACTTGTCTCCATCCTAATTGTCCCCACTTGGAAGGGCTGCATTTTTTATTAGAGTGATTTTCCCCATCTATCATTAACAAAAACCCTCTCTGCTCCAGCAGCTTTGTCTGTACACAGAATTGTACTTCTCCTTTAATCTCCAGCATCACCACAACCCAAGGGGTCTGCAGTTTCGGTCCCTGCAGCAGGCAGGGAACACTGCCCACAGCCTCTTCCTAAATCTGTGAGCACTGAGCCCCCTGCACAACCATCATCTCAGCAGAGGCTCCAGTATCCCTCCCTGTTCCAGGACAGCTTGACACCACCAAGAGTAAGGATCACAAGCAGAAGTAACCCCCCAGCAGGCACTTCCATCCTCCTGTACCACCTCCAGGAAGAGCCACCATGATGTTGGAGTAGCTGGGGAGCCCTCCTGCTGCTCAGCCCAGCAGAGGAGAGCTGCAAAGGGGTTTTCCCAACAGAGTTGCTCCACATGGTGGATGCTCCCTGGCTCCCTCAGGAAAACTGTATTAATGGACAGCTTCAAGTACTATAAAATATTTCCACTTTTCCAGTTTGGCCCAGGCTCTGGAGCACTGTGCCCATCACATACCAGAGCCCTAAAGAATTGGAAGCCTCCTCCCTACAGTGGCACACAGGAGGCTATCAGTAATCTAATCACTGCCTATCTTGGAAAAATGGAAGGGTCTTCAGCCTAGTGCTGTTGGAGCACAGTTTCCCTGAATGTATCCCGGCTTCTGACTTTTCTCCAAACTTCTCAGATTCTCTCCAGCCTTTGGATCCCCAAACAGCCTGGCCTGTACCTGTCAGCAGTCCCTGCTTCCCACAGTTCTGGCTCAGCCCTTTGCACATCAGCCCGAGTCCACATGCTCCTGCTCTGATCCTGCAGCACACGTTCCAGAGGAAGAACCATCCAGACTGCCTCAGCAAACCACAGCACCACGGTGGCACCTCTGGTCCTTACTACCACTGCCACCCTCTTCATCCCCCTCTGCTGCCTGCAGCAGCCAGTTTACCCAGCTCAAAAGGGGAGCTCTGCTGGGCCACGCCAGAAATCTCCCAAAAGCAATTAGTCAGTACAGGCAACTTCCCAAGATCCACCAGCAACAAGTTTTTCTATCTGCTTAAAACATTCTCTAGCAGATTTTCCCCGGTGCTCATTTCATTGTGCTGCCCGGCAGTGCCAGGACCACGGATGGCATCACTGACTGCATCCGCGATTCCCTCCGCCAGCCAGATCTGCAATCCCGTCGAGTTCGCCTGACAAGCCCCGTCTTGCAGGCGGCAGCGCTAGCGGGCACTAATTACCCCCTCCTGCCTTTATTTGCGCAGTCCCCGCATCAGCCTCTCCTCCAAGAGGGAGGCCCGGCACCAACGGTAGGGCTTATCCTCCACCAGGTCCCTGTGCCACTCAGCGCCCGTCCCCCCATGGGGAGCTTCTGCCCGGCTCCCACCTCTCACCGGGGATGTTTCTCGCCTCCTTGCCAGCACCGGCAGCTCCAGGGTCTGCTCTCAACCCTGGAGAAGCCGGCGGGAGGGGCGGCAGACAAAGAGGCGCTGAGGCTCCCTGACAAAGCAGCACGGCATCTCTGGGGGTCCGGCCGCCGCCGCTGGCACGGGCAGCCCGGGCAAGCGGGCAGAGGGAGATCCACCAGGCACGGAGCGGTGGGAGGCCCAGGGTCACCGGCCCCAGCGTCGGAGGGCACCGCAGACAGTCCTGCGCTCCTCTGCGAGCGCGCTTCCCGCTGGGGATCGTACCTGCCTCTCGCGGGAGCCGGAGGAGAAGCCGGGGCCGCCCCGGTTCCCGCTGACGTGTGCCCGGCATGTCGGTGCTGCCGGGGCACAGGGGGGGGACGCGACACGGGAGCCCCGTGGAGCGTGGCCGTGGCCCCCCCTCGGTGCTCGAGGATCCTAACCCAGCTCCTTACTGCGGATGCCAACAGTCTGGCGGGACCATCTTCGTGACCGAGGGGCTCAGGCTCCACCTGCCCCTAGGGTCCCGGTCCTGCTCCTCACGGCAGGGGCCGAGGCTCCGGCGCGGTCACTCGGGACATCGCAAGTGGCGGGATACCGCGGGGAGAGCACCGGGGCCCCGAGTCCGGTCACTCACCTCCTGCGGCGGCTCGTCGGGCGCTTCGGGGCCGGCCGGGGGCGAGCTGGGGGGGGCCGGCACCGGCGGCG
>WBNO01015256.1:0-10337 GCA_013400575.1 Peucedramus taeniatus | reverse complement strand
CGGCCCTCCTCGGCGCTCCGGGCCGCCCCCCGCGCTCGGGTGGCTGCGGGCTGTGGGTTCGTTCCCGACGGCCTCGGGCCCGATCCGGCCCCGGCGCTGCCCCCGGCGCTGTCCCCAGACACCCCGAAGAGTCTTTCGGCACCAGGGAAAGGCCACCGGGGAGGCAGGGCGGTAAAGGGTCCCTCATGGGATCACAGAACGTCCTGAGCTGGAAGGAGCCCACGAGGGTGATCCAGCACAACTCCTCGGTGCAAACCCGCTGCCTGGGAGGTGTTTGGTGGGAGCAGCCCCGTGTGGGACCCCCGGAGCTGTTCGCTCCAGGGAGACACTGAAACACAAGGCTGGCGCTGTGGACCGCCACAAGAAGCACTGCGGGAAGGGGTGAGCAGGGACAAGGCAGGGAAGTGCTTGGGAAGAACGCTGAGTTCAAGCTGGATGTGCAGAGACATTGGAGTGAGCGTGCAGGGGTGATCCCCAGCACAGGGGACATCCCCTGGGATGCAGCGGGAATTTGGCACTGGGAGCAGTGTGTTGGAGCGTGGCAGCAGCAAAAAGCATGCCAACACACATTCTGACTGCTCCCCCTGGACACACAGCCATCCCCAGCCGGCAGCCTTCCCTGCTCACCCACCACCGAGACCATCTCCCCATGCTCTCCGGTGCCCCAGCAGCCCTGTCTCCAGACCTATGCCCCCAAATCCTTCACATCCCTTCCTAAATACACCCCATCACCCAAACCTGTTTCCAGGCTCACAGGCTGAATCCCCCAAAGGCCGTGAAGAAAGAAAAGGGCCAGATGCTCCAAGAGCAGGACCCCCACAGAGGCATCCAGTGAGCAGGGACAGATGACACAGTGTGTCCCTCATGTCCTCACACCACGAGCCATGGTCCTGCACGGTGTGGGGACAGATGCTGGGATCTTGCTGTCAGGGTGCCTCGCTGGGGAGAGAAGTTTCTCATGGTGACCTCCTTCCTACCAGCCCTGTGCAGGAGGGAGAGTGAGGATGGGGCTGCCAAGGAACCAAGCTTCCTGTGCCAGCCTGGCACGGTACATGCCCAACACGTGCCCAGGGAGCCCACTGAGTCACAGATTTTCCTGCTTCCTTGAGCACACTCCTGCTTGAGAAACCCATCCAGATTTGCCAGGTCCAACCGGACACCAAGGGAGATTCCTCTAAAGGGAGAAGACAGCCATGAAACCCAGAAAACAGCACTGGAAATTTCAAAGCATGGGGATTGCAAGATGCAAAAGGCATCAGGAGAAAAAGCATCTGTGAGGAATAAAGTGATCACCAGGCAGTGTTTGCTGTCTAGCAGCAGACCTCACTCCTGGGCTCTCAGATGGAGATGAAGAGACTTATTAAAATGCAGAAAAGACAGAGATTCTCAATAAATTTGCCTTCCAGCATTTGGGAGGAAGCAGGGCTAATGGCACTTGAGATTGAAAGCACTTCCACCCTCTATCAGTAACCAAGGAGGATGTTCAGCAACAGCTGTAGGAGATGGCTCTTGTTAAATCCTCAGGCCTGGAAAACACACGCTCAGTGTCTCTAGAGAGGGGACCGAGGAGGAATCCAGCTTGTGGTGGTGTTTGTTTTTTTTTAAATACTACCATATTAGAGGAATTGCAGAGGTTCTTCCTTCTCATCCATTCCTGGCACATCCTTCACATCGCTCCTTCCTTGGAGAGGCACTGTGCCAGGGCTGGGATTTGACTCCACGCCCCTGTAGGACCCCAGCACCTCCTCACCATTTCCTGGGCCTGTTTCCCTTCCAGATTGGCCCAATGTAGCCCTGTTCTCTGATCTGTGCCTCTGAGGCATCATCTTCTCACCTCGGGCTTCAGCACAGCTTGGAGGGGCATCAAAGTCCCTGGACTCACCTGAGCCCTCAGATTTGAGCTTCCCCTGGATATTGGCTTCCCCTTGGCCAAACCACTCAGGCAGCAACACAGGCAGCAGGTGAGCAGAGCACAGCTGAGGTGAGAGCCCCTTTGGGAGACTCCTTTGTGCTTGGGGAGCTTTAAGGGGCCTCCAGAAGGAGACCAAATGACCTTACCACCTGCATGGCTTGGCAGAGGCACAGGCTGCTCATTCTTTTCTGCAGTCATTACAAGAGGCCGGTGACATCCCTCTGTTCACAGTGGTTCGCTTCAGGTTTGGAGCAGTGGCAGATTTCTACATTCCCACCGCCAAAGCCGGAATCTGTCTGCAGCCCGTGCTGCAGCTGGTGCTGCTCCAATCCCAACTGTTTGCACACTCCATATCTTATTCCTGTCGGGCCCCAGGTTTGATGCCTGCACTGCAGAGACTGACCCCGACCTCCCAAGGGTGGCTGTGATGCCGCCGTGCCTGCGAGTCACCGCGGCTCACGGTGACAGATGGCTGCCATGGAGTGTTGCGGGTGTAGGGACTGGCAGACGGGAGAGGATGAGGGAGCACAGCCTGCACCGCTTGCGTGCCAGACTCCACAGTTTAGCTTCTCTCTCAGGCATCCCCAGGTAGGATGTGCAGCCCTGGGGGCTGCCTGCTGCTGGCACTGCCTGCAGCCATGGAGCCCCCAGGAAGGAGGGAAGGATGGCTACCATGCCGTTTGCACACAGTCCTCAGATAGGAAGAGAACAACCCATGGCTGTGCAGCAGTGGTTTGTGGTTCACTCTGAGGGAGCAGGGGAGGGAGAAGGGCTTCCTGCAGTTGTGTGCAAGGATGCAGGGCTGGTCCTTTCCACTGGAATCTCTGCTCCCACCCTCTTCTCCCCCTCTGAAGGGTCCAGCAGCTCTTTGCTGAGATCTCCGGGCTGGTGCTCACAGCATTGCCCTTCCTTTTACCAAAGGAATTGCTTGTCTGGGTAAATCCAGACAGGTCAGAGCACGCATCAGGAAGAAAAATCCAGGTAATGTCTTCCGGGCTCCTGGCAGCCCAGCAGAGAGCTGTGTGCATCCTCAGCCCTCATCCATCCTCCGGGGCCTGAGGAGCTGCTTCAGCGGTGCTGCCGGGGCACAGTGCTCACCCCCAGCTGGGGACGAGAGCCCTGTTTGGCAGCTGGGCCAAGAACAGCACACAGCACCTTCCCTGGGCTGAGGAGGGATCATGGCACGTCCTCCTGGCAAACCTTCCCCTCCAGTTTAACCTTGGGTGGTGCAGGCACAGCCCAGCGTCCCCCCGGCAGCAGCTTCCGGTGACTCAGAGGAGAAGGTCTCTGCCCCTGCACACTCCCGGCTGACTCACCCCCGGGTAATGTGGGGGCTGAATCTGACACTTGCCCACGTGTCATTTGAGTCAGGTGCTGGGTGGACTCTTTTCCCTGATGCCGGCATCGACCCTGGCTTGCTGGGAAACCTGCAGCTCCTTGAATCTCCAGGTACTTCTTCCACAGCTTCAGACAAAAGCCATTTGCAGAAGCTTTGGAGTCCCTGCGTGCCTGCTCCTTTCCTCCCCGGGAGCGACCCACACACACCCCATTGTGCAGCACAGCAAGGACCAAGAGGATGTCACATCTGCTGGGTGACAGCCGAACCACCTCCGGGGTCTGGCTGCAGCAGGGGACGTGAGGACTGGAAGGTGGCAACTGCGACACCAGAATTGCTTCCTGGGATGCAGCCAGGGAGTCCCAGGCTGATAAATGACACATCTGTTCTCTGCAAATGAACAAAAATTGGCATACGGAGGAGGAAACTGGCATCGTTAGGGAACAGATGGATAAATATGACATATTGGGGAAGAGTCGATACAGCTCTCTTGCAGTGAATTTCTCTTCTCCATAGCTAGTGCTTTCTTGGAAAAAGCCAACAGGCCCCTGAGGTGGTTCAGCAGAGGTACCTGCATTTCCACGTGCAGATATTTTGACAAGATGAGGTCAACGGCAAAATCTGCAATAATATTGAATTATTCTGGAAATTGTGGATGCATGCTAAGAATTGCAGGAGGACTGAGAGGCTGAGCAATAAAATGAGATAAAAGCCAGTGTTAGGGAAGTGATGCATGGGGAAACCAAGCTCAGGCTCTTGTCCAAAGTGATGGGTTCTGAGACTGGGAGCTCAGACAGTCTGTGAAACTGTCCCCTCAGCACTCAGCACGAGTCAAAACCTCAAAGACTCCCTGTCAAGCTGATAGGAAGGATCAGGAAAAAGGAGAGATGAAATCAGAGATATCACTATTCCCTAGCCAGTCCCAGTCTACATGCATCTCTGGTCCCTCTATTCCAAGGATACAGCAGAGCTGGAAAATGTGCAGAGAAGGGCAACAGGAGGATCCAAGGTCTCTGCACATGGGGTCCCTGTAGGGACAGGGCTCTTTGGCACAGGAAAGAGACAGCTGGGATCACAGAGCAGAGATCTGCACAGCTGGGGGAGGTGGGAGAGGCTGAAATAACAGTGATAACACAAGGAGGAGACTCAGCACACAGCAGCCCTCCCTGCCAGGGGCTGCTGCAGATGCTGTGTGGTTTAGGAACAAGACCACACAAATCCACAGAAAAAAATCCATAAATACATATGAAATACAAGGACTAGCACAAAGGAGACTTGTGAGTTTTTAGAGGCAGGGATCGTGTCGGGGGTAGTGTTGCTACACATTTGCACCAGGAGACCATCAAAGCCTGGGTGGGATATGCACAAAGCATGTGTCTTTACTAAACGGAGCAAAATTCTGCAGGCACTTTTTGCAGCTCTCCAGCCTTTTTGTGAACAATAAAAAAAATTGTTATGCAGTTGATGGTATAATTGAGGCAATGCTAATTGTCCAAAAGAAGAGATGACAACTTGTTGAAAGACATCTGCCAGCTTGGAGCCAGATCCATTGGTCATCACCTCAGCCATGCCGAGCCTGGTCCCTGCCTCTGCTCTTTGCACTGACAGCCCTCTGCACATCAGAACCCCGAGTGTCACAACTGCTCTGCATGTGGGCCATCATCTCATTAACACTTCGACGAGGTGTGGAGAGCACTGGGGAACTTCATTTCCACAGGTTCAGGTGCAGCATCCTGGAGACAGGCCAGTTAGAGAGCTGGGTGACAAGAAAGGAGAGAAAAATGACTGCAAGACTGACACCCAGAGGGTGAGAAACACTTCTTTCACTGACAAATGCAGGCTTTGAGGGAAATTTCCAAACAGCTGTTATGTAAACTCTTTGATTATTTTTTAAATTTTTTTTCCCAAATCATTATGTGTGGGCTCAAGTCCCAGAGAGCTGAATTTTCCCCACTCAGCTCCCGTGGGGACAGGGGAACCAAGATACAGGAGCTGTCCTGTAGCAAAACCAGAATCATGACAGGAAAACCTCATGACAGATGCTGGCTTGGTGGCAACAGCTCTGTTATATCATGCAAATAGCATGGCCTCATGCAGCCACCCACTTCCACACTCTGACAGCCATGTGGATGCTCTTGGGGCTTCAACCATAGCACAAATTCATTGCTGACCCTCCATTTTTGGATTTTATTTGCTCCTACCAAAGGGTTTGATCCTGCAAGGGCAAATCAGCGTCCAGCTGGGATAAAATGCCTGAATCCCTCTCCTGAATGAACGAAGGAAACAGGACCAGCTGCGAGAGCAGGATCTGAACTCAATAGCAAGTGGTAAAGTGGAATTGATTGGAGCTGCCTGCCCTCATCGATCTGAGGCTGAGCAAACTGAGGAGCTGGAGCATTTGCAGCTCAATCAGAGCAATGTGCTGGTGGGGGCCTGTGCTGTGGGGCTGGCAGGGGAGCTGAGTGCCCCGGGAAGGGGTTAATGGTGGGTTTGATTAATCCAGCTGCAACAGCCATGCTCACACAGCTGGGCCCTTCTCCAGGCAGCTTTATGATGCCTGTGGGCAACACCCACCCTGGTATCCCCTTATATCTCTTAATAGGGCTGTCATCAGCTGTCAGGAAGATGGGCTCAGTGCACAAGAGCAAAACAGTGGCCATTGCTCCCACAGAGAGGGGATCAATTGCAGTTGCCACCAGCCCAATTTCTCTGAATGGGCTGAGAGGCAGAAAATGAAGGTGAATTCAGAGATGAGTGCAAGAAGTGGAGAGGTGAGGGCTGGCAGGCTGCCTGGCAGCTCATGGTGGCCCGTTTTCTGCCCATTCAGCAGCACAAAGCTGGGTGAAGAGGTGGCTGTGTGCAGGCCATAAACCCCTGCAGCGGGAGGAGGCTCCTGCTGTGCACAGACAAAGGCAGAGTCAGAGCTGGGGCTGGCAGCTGGAATCAGGCAGGGCACACACAGACATGTGGCAGCATTTATTTAGGGCTGCAGGATGACTGGTTCTCCCCTGGGACACTTTCCTCACATTCCATCTTCAGCTGGGTGCTGGACACACAAGGGAAGAGCTCAAGAGGCTGCTCTGGGCTGTGCTCCCTGGGTTTTGGACAGTACAACTTTGATAAATCCCTGCTCCATACATTTTGGGCACAATTTTCTTTGATTTCTGAGTGTTTGAGCCAGGCAAGGGCATCCCAAAATATAACTGAGCAAAAAATCAGTCTGTTATATCTTGTTTGTCTTTCCTTCCAGTTTTCTTGCTGGCAGACTGTAAAATATCCTTTGAAGTTCAGGCTTTGGAAGAAGCAGGACCCCCCTCATGTGCTGTTGTGTGCTCATAAAGCCTCTGGAGAGCATCACAGCTGAACACTTGTGTCAAGGAATGCTCAAGTTCTTCTCATTCAGTCCTCTGTGCACATCTCATGAGCTACAACCATACAATTGTTTGGGTTGGAAGAGACCTTAAAGCTCATCTCAATCCACCCCTGCCATGGGCAGGGACACCTCCCACTATCCCAGGCTGCTCCAAGCCCTGTCCAGCCTGGCCTGGAACTTTTCCTGGGATGGGGCAGCCACAGCTTCTCTGGGCAACCTGTGCTGGGATCTCAACACTCTCTCAGCCAAGAATTCCTTCCCAACATCCCATCTAACCCTGCCCTCTGGCAGTGGGAAGCCATTCTCCCTTGTCTTATTATTCCAGGCCCCTGTCCCCAGTCCCTCTCCAGCTCTCCTGGAGCCCCTTTAGGCCCTGGAAGGGGCTCTAAGGTCTCATTGGAGCCTTCTCCAGGTTAAGCCCCCCACTTCTCCCAGCCTGACTCCAGAGCAGAGAGGCTCCAGCCCTCAGAGCATCTTTGTGGCCCTTTGTGGGGACAGTATGAGGTCAGGTTGCTTTCAGTTGTCTCCCAGTTCAGTTGCTTTGTCCTTCACTCCTAAAACCCACACAAAACTTCACCTTCAAATTGTCCCAGGCCCAGAACCTTTCCCTGCTCTTGCTCCGGCATCCAGCTCTGCCTCAGCAGTGCCTATGGATATGGGAATATGGGATACTGGGCATGATGGTAGAGTTGCTCTGATTTCTTTAGGAAGGAAGGTGAGATTTTCACAGCAGAGCAATTTCCAAGTTGGATTAATGGCCTCTGAATAGCCAGAGAGCACAACATTGGCCTGCACCACTGCTTTTCCATCACCAGTAAAACACAGAGCACTTCCTCACAGCACTGGCACCCATCCTGCCTCCCCAGCACCAGCGCTGCTCCCGTGGCTGCTTCAGCAATCTGCGAGAAAAAGAGGAGGTGGTGGGGATTCCTCTGCCTCCCATCTGCCTTCCTGAGACTGGGAAAGGAGGCCAGGGGCTGCCCCAGTGAGGGGATAGCTGGAGAGGCTGCTCGAGGGGCAGAGCAGCCAAGGCAGCCGTGCAGTGATGAATTGTGCTTGTCCCTCTGCCAGCTGCAAGATTTATATTTGTGCCACAGAGCAGCAACGTCCAGGCACAGCATTCTCTGTCTGGCTGCACTGGTGTTTTGACATTCCAGGCACCTTTAATATCCCACTGAGTGCAACCCACAGGCATCAGAGGGCTCAGAGAAAGGACATCGAGGGGCAGAGCAGGGTGGGAAGAGCAGAGGAGCCTGCCTGGAGCAGCCATCCTGCCCGGGTGCTGAGCATCCTCAAGGGATCAGGTTACCCAGCAGACAGATGGGGCTCTCAGTGCTCCCACAAGCTCTCTTTTCCTTCATCCTGGCAGGTCCAAACCATCTGGACTAAAAAGCACGTGGCAAAGGGCAGCTGGGGCCCTGATGACCAGGAAGGGTTTCCTTAGGAGTGCTCTCATCCTGGTTCTGTTGGGGAGGGCAGCCTACAGCAGAGAGTTGCTGGGACAGGCCATCACCGATGCCAGCGATGGGTGGCAGCAGTTTCTTGCCTCCTCCTTCTCATCCACACCCCGTACCTTATCTCTGGGTCCTTTGGCACCTCCCTGCTTACTTCCATGTTTGGCTGACTCTCCTGTATTGCTGCAGTGTTATCTCAACCATGCCTGTTCCAGCAGTTGAGGTCATTGTAATTCTGTCAACTTCCACATTCTAGAAACATCTGCCAAGAAGCCAAAGCACAGGCCCTGCTGTCTCCTCCATGCCACCAAGGAGCCCACACTGTGCCCTGTGTGAGCAGTGCCCAGCATCCACCCACCCACCCGATCATGGGCTCTGCATCCTGCCGGGCCAGGAGCTGGGATAAAGGCCATGGTGACACCAACCTCAAGGGTCCCACTCTGCCTGCCCATGCAAATCCCCAAGGGGGATTCCCCTGGTCATCTTGTGTGCCACTGGAGGGTCTTTGTCCCCGCCAGCCATGGACAGCATGTCCTGCCAGAGCGTGCCCCACTATCTCCTGTGGGTCCCACCACACTGTCCTGACCCAACACAGCAGTTGTCCAGGCTAACATGGAGCTGGGCTTATCCCTTCACCAGGGACATGGCCCAGCTCATGGCATTGTGCCACTGTGGAGGAAGGCACAGGAAGGAAGGGCAGCACAAGGACTTTTTCCCTTCACAAGCTCGTGAGCTGGGGTTCAGAGGCTGCAGCGATCCCACCTCAGCTACACCTGTCCTGCAGGTGTCTGTTGGTTGGATTTGTGTCCTTGGTGCAGTCAAGGGGATGATGATGGTGTCAAACTCTTCGGGCATGGGAGGAGAGCCAAGTATCTCCTTCCAGTGTCGCTGCACCTACTTTGTTCCAGCATAAGGACACAGGTGGTGACAGGGTTGGACACAGATGAACAAAAGCAGTATCCCTGCAGCCCATTAGAGGCATGGATTGGGATCTTGGCTTGTGGTCAAGAGAGGGAGAGAGGTGGGACTGGAGCAGGACAGTAGCATGTGGACACTGAGGTCATTCAGATACCCCTTCAGCATCTTCTGGTCAGCCAGTTTGACATGGGAGAGCATCTCCCATGGCAAAGGATCCAACCATTGCTGAGGGACTACCAGCAAACTGCTGAGGACAGGACGAGGTGGGCATAGACAAAGGGAGGATGCAAAAAACATGCTGTCGTCCTCCACACTCTGAGCTCTTTTGGGCTGGTTATGAACAAGATGAGCTCAGAGTGGCAGGAGCAATTACTTCACAGAGTAATCAAGGCACACAGGGCTTTTCTCCAGTTGCCTCAAGCCTCAGGAAGACTGTTTTAGATTTAGGATTTTCCAGCTGCAGCAGATACACCAGGACGGATGGGGTGCAGGGACATGGCCAGCACGGTTGCAGGAGTCCCCTGCCACTCCCTGTACCCCCTCCCACGGGAGGTGCATGTGTCTGACACGCAATGAGCTCATCCCATATGAAGGAGCCAATGTTTCTGTGACCAGCTCTTCAAAAAGAATGAGTCATGCTGCAATCACTCTAAAACATTTTATGTCAGGAAATCTTTTTGATCCCAGGTGTTTGGAATTCTTTGCATATCTGTGAAAATGAAAGAACCTTTAATACTGGGAGCAGGGAAGCGGCAGCAGTGGGGAGAGCAGAGCCATTAGGTATCGATATGTGCTTCAGCAGGAGAAACAAGGAGTCTGGCACAGACTGATACCTGTTGCTGTTTCAGGGGCATAAAATCCTTACTCCCTTTCTTCTCCTCCCATCCCTGTGTGTCCACTCGTTCGTTAATCCTGTGGTTGGGAGAAACTTTACTCCCTGAGAAATACGCAGGGGAGCGAGAGGTGAGGTTACAGCTCGGGGAGCGGGGTTGCCCTGGGATGCAGAGGGCTGGGATGTGGGGAAGGGTCAGGATCAGGGTCAGAGCGGGGAGCTGGGCCGAGCGCAGGGGATAAAAGTGAGAGGGTGAACGCAGCAGCCGGGGTCAGACACGGAGCGAAACTCGGAGCTGGGGCAGGGAGCGGGTGAGAGCCGTGAGAGCACCGGGGCCACGGCCCGGGCTGGGATCACGGGTCGGGCGCAGGGCGAGCTCCCAGCCGGGGACCCATCACCACGGCCCCAATCCCGCTCCGGGGAACACGGGACGGAGATCCGGCACTGGGAATGCCCGCGGGGGGCGGAGCGGGAGCGCCCGGCGCCAGCCCCGCGTGTGACACCCACAGGAC
>WBNO01015255.1:0-58077 GCA_013400575.1 Peucedramus taeniatus | reverse complement strand
TGGGAGCTATGTGTTCAGCATATGTGCAGCAAGAGATTTGATCAGCTGCCACTGGGGTGGCAAAATTAGTCATCAGTGGAAGTGTTAGGTAATTTTTCATGCTAATGATTAAACTAACTGGAGGCTTCACAGAAACTTAGGATGTAAAGCTTGAAAAATTAAATTGTCATTTGTTAGCATGCTGTTCCACCTTCCTTCCAGACACACATACTCCCTTTTATATTGAATTATGGATTATTTTGTCTGTAAATTCAACCAAAATCTCTCCAGGAAAAATCAAATCACATACAACTGTTTGTAATATGTTACCAAAATCATCTTTTCTTGAGTGTCCTACTCTTTGGTTTTAAAACCTATGCATTTATTTAAATATGATTTGCAAGGGTTTTATTCTGTTAGCTGGGCTGAAAATGCTGATACTTTTTGTTTTTTCACGGTATAAATACTGGGTTATCTTCAAGTATTTGTGTAAGCCAACAGTAAATACCTTCTCTGTTATTGGATTTTACCAGTTAAAGGAATTTACTATACAAAATAACTAATTTCTTCACTTCCCTACACTGAAGTCCACCAAGGTTTGCTTGCTTTTGAAAGGTCATCTAGAAATCTTGTTAGTAAAACTTTATTGATATATCATTATTCTGTTACTGTGAACTAAGGGTATCCTGCACTTTTGCTTTGCCATGATGGCTATCTTAGCTTGCTAAATGACATCACTGCAAGCAGTTCAGGATTTCAATTTCCTTCTTTTTTCTACCCTTATGCAAACTCTTGGGCAGTATTTAGAATATGCCTCACAAAGAAAAGCACAAAGATTTGTGTGTTGGTGATGAAGAGGTAGGTGTGATTTCATGTTCTCTGACTTGACCCTCTTTCTTTTCTGGCTCCATGTCATCACTGGCAGCAGAAGCAGCAGTGTAAGTCTCGTGCCTCCTGCAGTTATGATATCTCAACTACTCAAAAGCTATGAAACTGATTTTGTTTGAATTTTGAAACTTTATATCTGGCCACCTGTGTTACTCCTGTGTGTCTGAAACAGTATGCAGCAGAAGGACAGGGATATTGGAAAGATAAAGAGAAAGGTAAAACACAGATGTGATAAAAGCAAAGATTGTTTAGATAAACATTCAAAGGAACGTTTTGGAAACCTCTAATCAAATACAGGCCACATTTTTTTTAAACAGAAAAGAGAATTTAGAAAAGAAGTTATGCATTCCTGTTGTCTACCTGCTTTGGGCTTCTTGCAGGCAGGTAGGGAGGCCTCTTGATTAGGAAAGCAAACACCACTCTGCCAAATTCACCATCAGGAGCCAAAAGAGGGGAGCTAAAGGAAAAAAAATCCCCAATACTGATTATATCATGATCAGGAGTCCTTGATAATGGATCCATAGGTTAAATCAGAGCAAATGATATAAGCTAAGATCAGAAGTCAGGAGCAAACACTGGAATGAAAGGAATGAATAGGCCAGTGAATTCATCTTGCTGCTCAGAGGTTTTCCATGTGGCTGCCTGCTAACTCCTTGGGGTAGGATCTCTTCTTGCAGAAGTAGTCACAACTGTGACAGCTGATTTGCCCCCAGACAGACAATGATTCATTATTGTCCATGTGTGACAGGGTCTCTAAAAGTCATGATGTCAGAAGAAATTATTACAGGATTACAGAAGACAATTTCAGTGCAAAACCCCCTTTTGGGTTGCTGTACAAAATTCTGAACAAATGCTTGGAAACAGCATTTTCAAATGTCATTCTTTCTAAAGCAAATAGTATCTCAGGACAAGGATACAGGGAGAGTAACAGGACAAAGTGGTGAGCAATCATCTTGCCATTTCCAGTACTATATTTAATTCTCACCAAAGAATTAGTGTTCCTGTCATGTTCAATGCTGAAGTTTAAACAGTTCTGAAGAAGTTTTTTCTCTTCCTGAAAACTGTGGTTCTGCTTTGTTATGCTAACTTGAGTAATAGCAACAATCTGGCTTTGAACTTTAATAGAATGTAAGTTACATAAAGAGGAATTTTAATCAGCCTATAGTGTCTAGATACTCTTGGCAGGGTGATGATTGCATCCTTCCAGGTAATGTTTACTTGAATTGTAATACATGAATAAATGGCAAACTAACCTGACTGCACTTACTAGAATCATCTTACTTTTTGTCAAGGTTGCTTCATTTTAGTGTGATTATTAACTGTTCAGCTCACATTAGGTGCAGAAATAGGCATTTCTTTTATCACCTTACTTCAGAGAAAAAAATATCCCAAACCTCTTCTTTGTTTGCATGTACAGGAATTCTGGACCGGGCAGGCACTTCTAAGACCTTAAGGACCAGTGCAGTTACTTGCATAGATGGTGTGAGTCTTTCCCTGTCTTTTAATGAGAGATTGATCAAGCTTCAAAATAATCATTTGTGAAAGGAAAACAAAACAACTGAAAAATAGTGAGGTATTATGTAATATATCCTAAACTTACAAAAATGAATCAGGTATTAACAAAAGTGGGTGCTATGATTACTGGCTTTGACAAGGAAATTGCTGTTGCCAGGAAGAGTCTAATTACATGAACAGCTCTAATAAATAAGCATGAATCTTCCTTCCCCCTTTTTCTGATAGGATGGGGGAGTGAGGTTTCAAGTTGGAGCTAGAAAATAAGTAATCTTTTAAATAAGACTCTTCAATTTTCTTTTATAAAAACTTAATTTGATGTGAATTATAGATGAAGTTATACCTGCTGCAGGAATGATAATCTGTGATACTGTTGAATGATAATTACCCAACTGATGACTTAAAAGAGTTTATCATTTGATATAGCACTGCCTGGTAAAACTACAACTTGTAACATGTGCTAAATTAAGGTTTTAGTTACATAGGGAAAGGGAGAGACAGCTTTTGCAGTGCTTTGTTCTATATAGCCTTTTGCTTCAACATAATTTTTAGAGGACAGTGATTTTTTTTAAGTGAAATACAGAAATTTGAATTAAGCGTAGTTCAAGTAGCTAAATGGTGACAAGTTGTTTCAAAAATGTAGTTATAGCTGTAAGCTAAACTTAATCTCTTACTAAAATGAGAAAATATTACTTTTTCTTTGCAAGTAAAATGTGTGGGCTTTTAACAGAAAGAGAGAACATGGAGCAGCATACCACTATATTTGGATATAAGTGAAAATACATTCTTCCAGTCTTAAAGAACAGTTCAGCTTTTATTGTGATGGGTAAGCTAGAGACCATTTTGCAGAACTGGGGTGCAAGCCTGTGTTGGCCTCAGCTGTTCTCACAATTTAGCATGCATATGCAGTTAAAATTACAGCAAAGATTTATGTAAAAGCTGTGAAGTCAAGCACTAAAACCTAGGCAGTGCTGACTATTATGTTGCCCAGGTATCTTTACCTTTCTCTTATTACTTATCTTTATCTTTCTCTTTCCATTGTCTTCATGTATTAGGATAGGTTTCTTTCCTTATGATCATACAGGAATAGAAGAAGCATTTGTTTGTTGATCAGTGTCTCTAGTCTCCAGAGACTATTCTCAGTCTTCTTGCTGTCCTCAGTCTTGTCTACTGCCCATTATGTTGTCCAGCTGAGATGGAAGACTGAAAGCTTGATATAAAATTAAAGACCCACAAGAAAGCTAAATTAAGGTCATATCTTGCTCTACATGGTACCAGTAAAATGCAAAACATTATTGATATGCATGTTGGAGGAAGTGGATGTGGAGTTCATAGTGTTATTAGTTCTGTGCCAGCTTTCTCTAGCAAGAATAACAGGTCAGATTTAGGATCAGCCACAGCTAGCAACTTTTAATAGCTTCAGCCCGACCAAATTTGCATGTATTTTCATGGGTCAGCGCTTTTGACTCCTTTCCTATATCCTCTCATATTTTAAACAAAACAAGTGGACTGGAAAGAGTGTGGAGAAGGTGGAGGAGGGAAGTGAGAGAATACCAGCACATAGAGAATTACATATTTATGCCTCAGCTTAGCTTTTTAAAATCAGTATTTCAATCTACAAGCTAGTCGTGTCTCTCCCACCCCCTCCTCTGAAGACTGACAAAGTAGGAAATGAAGCATGGGTTATTTTAGCCCCATTGTTCAGTCTGCCAGAGCTGTAAGCAACTAAACAATGACTGTGTACTTAAAAAAACATTAGTTAAGTGTAATGTGGGTGTTATGAGTGCTGTGATGAAGTAATATGAACCATATTTTAGTATGATTAATCAGCTAGATACCAGCAAACCTGGATACCAGTTGAAGATCCTGTTACTGCTAAGAATGAATGTTAAAAGGAAGCCACCACCACAAGTCCATCTGAGCCTATGCTAAAATAATATGGCTTAAGGAGAAAAAGGAAATTATATGCCAGGTATGATTATTTTGGAAATCATGCAAAATTGTTTATGTGACCTTTTAAGCCATTTAATAATTAGTGAGACTAGAGAGCAGTAAATGTGTTTATTGATCCAACAGTAGTAATTTAGTTTCAACACATGATGTTTAGGGTCTGATTCGTGGTGCACCAAAGTGGAAACTTTTCAGTAACTCATATGGAACCATCTGTAATACTTGAGGTATACTTAATTTAGGTGTAGCCTTTCCAGTATTATTTCTTAAAGGAATAGATTAGTATTACTCCAGTATGTACATTTTTCGTTTTTCAGATGCAAAGGGGAGAATGGTTTTGGATGGCTGGTTCTTAATCAGATGCAAAATGTAGTTGAACTTTATTGCACCAGATAAGCAAAACAGCAAATTTCGAAGATTTGTGAAGAGACAGTGCCAGGAACATTAACACTGACAAGTCTTGTCTTGTTTCTGGCCAATCTGCAAATCTAACCTGACAAAGAAATGCATGAACCACAAAGCTCCAAGGTCCAGAGCAATCCTGCCAGGTATAAAAAGCACAGAGAGAAAAAGAAATGAAGAAGAGAGGAAAAAAAACAGGCCTTATTTAGGCATTGTAATGAGATGGAGACTACACAGTTTTATGAAAATAAATAAATACACTGTTCTAAAAGAAAAAAAAAACTTCTCTACAGGTTTGCTTTCATTCATTTTTTTTTTTCTCAAGAGGAATGCTGTTGACAATGATTTGAAAGCCGTGCTCTTGAAAAAAGACTAGCTGAATCTTTGGCTCGCTCTTGCAGTGGTGGGAACACATAGATCACTTTGCCTAGAATATTTCTAAATTTGGAAAGCTGTGAAATTTCATACTAAAACATTGTCCAAAACCGTTAAGTTCACATGAAATAGACAAACCCAAACCAACAAACTGAAACTACTGAAAAAACACTGGTTTGGGAAGCAGCAGGCAGTCCTACTGTTGTGGCAAGCCCTTGCAGTCCAGAGATCTTGGTCAAGCCTTTAAATGGTTTTGGCCAGCTAGGCAAAGTTAAGATAAATTATTTGATCTCAGGTCATAAGCTCTGAACTTTGGAAAAGTAGATCTCCAGGTAAGAAATTCCGACCTCAGTACATTTCAGTTATGTGTAGAGCACATGAAATTGGTTACAGTATGTAGCTGGGGCTTCAAAGAGCTAGACAACATAATCCACCTGGACTATGAAATGCAACAGCATCTGTGATTTCTAATAATAATGCCTTTTTCTGTAGACCATAACACATTGCTGTTGACGTTTAAGTATTGCTTAGTGAAGATGTTTCACAGCTTGAAGGAGGGGAAAATTTTCTCTTCCTCTGCACATCATGATTCTTTTTTTCTGAGTGGCTAACTTCAGCAGTAGGAAAGGGGAAAGGCCTGAGCAGCAGCAGCAGAAGGGTCACTGAAGGATGACTGTTTCAGGATAGCCTTCCCCCCTGTGTGCCATTTTCTGTTTGAGTTCTGTGGCTGCTCTGTTCTTACTTTTTTACTAATTGGCCCCCATTGCCCCTTCAGGTTCCCTCTCAATGATGACTCTTCCCACCATCCCTCTTTGCCATTTGAAAGGCTGGCGCTTGCAGTTGGAGCACTTCATGCAAATACTGGCTCCTGTTCCTAGGAGAGGCTGTAACTCCAGGCAAGGAGAGGAGAGAGTGTAAGACCCCAGTAACACTGCCCACCACAGCATCACTGGCAATCTCCATGTAGCACAGCACTCCAGCATATCTTTGCACTCCACAAGTTGTTTTGGAAGGTCCAGAGAGTGGCTCATGACCTTCCTGCACTCATGTGACCTCATACAAGTACTTCATTCAGAGGTACTTGCTAAGGAAATACAGTAGTTATTTTTGGTCCCTGTCTCTTTGGTTATGGTCAATATTTGCCACAGAATTTTGAGTCCATAATTGGTAGGGTGATAGGTTGATTTCTTCAATCTGTCAATGGAATACAGTGCTTTTATGTCCTTTGATAAAGAGTTTTTTAGCCCAGCTGTAGTATAGTTCATTCAGGGAATGAAAGCATCATTAATTAACCTCACTTACTGGCTGGGGCATTTTAGGTTGACATCAGCTATGATCAGTACACTGTACACAGTAGAAGGATGCTGCCTCTCTGAACTACTCCTCAAGGAAAAAACAGTAGTCAAGTGACCTCATGTTATTTTTCTTGCATCTCATAATGAGTTACATGGACTGACCATTACTGTGAGTTGCTGCATTTGTAACATTTGTAAGCCCATTTTAAAGTTAACAACTCACAGTGACATCTGCAACTCCACTTGGTTTCCTCAGTGCGGGCATAGGAAATCTTTAGAGATTAACCTGTAGCGTTGGTTTGTTATGTAAATGGAACTCAAACTATTTTTCCCCCAAGCTAGCAGTTCATAGTATTGTGGGAACATCCCCAAGGCAGTGTCTGTTGGAATTACAAATAAAATTACATCCTTTTATTTATTTGTTTTTAAACAGAGAGGATATTTTTCAAGCCTGTAGCAAACAGGAGAGATAAAGAATATTTTTTAGTCTCTCTTATCTTGTGGCCAAAAAGTTTTAGTCTCCTTCTTGTGACAAAAGCTTCACATAAGCCAGTAGAATCATAGAACAGCTCAGTTGAAATGGACCCATCAGGATCATGCAGTGCACCTCCTGTCCCTCCACAGGACACCCCAAGAATGACACTGTGTACCTAAAAAGCATTGTCCAAATACTTCTTTCACTCTTTCAGGCTTTGTGATGTGACCACTTCCCTGCGGAGCCTGTTACAGTGGTCAGCCACCCCCTGGGTGAAAAGCTTTTTCCTGATATCTAACCTAAACCTCCCCTGACTTGGCTTCATGCCATTTCTCTGAGTCATGTCACTGGTCATGAGAAAGAAGAGATCACTACCTTCCCCTCCTCCTCCCCTTGTAGGGATGTTGAAGACCGCAATGAGGTATTCCCCCAGTCTCCTCCAGGCTGAAGAAACAAAGTGACTTCAGCTGGCTCTCCAGACCCTTCATCATGCTTATGGCCTTCCTCTAGATGCTCTATAATAGCTTCAGGTCTTTCTTATATTGTGATGCCCTGTGCACAAGACTTGAGGTGAGGCTGCCCCAGTGCAGAGCAGAGCAGGACAATCCCCTCCCCTGCCCAGCTGGTGATGTTGTGCCTGATGCACCTCAGGACACAGATGCCCTCCTGGCTGCCAGGACACTGCTGGCTGGTGTTCAACTTGCCCTTGACCAGGACCCCCAGGTCCCTTTCTGCAGTGCTTCTCCCCAGCCTCTTGCTCCCCAGTCTGTGCACACAACCAGGGTTGCCCTATCCCCAGAGCAGAATTCGGCACTTGCTCTTGTTAAACTTCATACGATTGGTAATAAAAGAAACTGATATGGCTAAGGCCTCATTTAGCTGAGAAAACAATAGTCTGAGGTCTGATTAACTTGCACAGAGTTGTCAGCGATCCTGACATAATTTACAGTAAGGCTGCACTTGTGGAAAGCTGTCAACAACTGTGTATTCAAATATGTAGAGTAAATTAACTGTTTGGGGTTCTTTTTATTCTGCATTCATTTTGTTGTGCATGTGCATGGATTCTTCTACCACAGAATATAAAGTACTGGGGCACAAATACCAATCTGTCAGGAAGAGATTCAGTTAATCCAAACCTACCTCCCCTCACTGCAGCAGAGCTACAGTTTTGTGTGTTCCCAGCTGACTGGCAGAGCTTTTTCTAAGCCCAGAAGAGCATTTTGCAGCATGAGCATCTGTAAGCCGTGGCTTCTGGCATGTGTCAGTAGCAGACACGTCACACGATGCAGACGTTCTACGTGTGCTCAGACCACTTCCTCCCCTGAGCAGGTGAGCCTTTTGGTGGAGTATCATATCATCATGTAGGAAAGGGGAAGGTTCATGAAAGGATGTACATGTTTCTCCAGGAGCAATTTCTGGAGAAAGTGGCTAGGTAGAGTTAGAGCAATAAAAGCTATATTGTCTTTTTTTGTTTAAATATACTACTTCTGCTTCAAGTATTTTCATTGTCTTGTGACTCTTAACTCCTAGCAGGCAGTCACAGTAACAAATAGCAGTTGTCAACCTATTCATTTTCAACCACGGTCAAGTAAAATTTATAGGTCTGAATTAAGATGTCTTGTAAAGCTTTAAGATTTTGACAGTTTAATGTTGAGACGAGTAAGTAGACAGTCTCAGGAAACTTGAGGGATTTTCAGAAGATAGCAGCTCTGCTGTTCTTATTGATGGGTTCACTAAAGCTATTCAGTAAAATGATGCTAAAATTTGAGTGACAACATGGGAAGGTACATGGGTGAGGTCTGTATTTCTGATCTTCTACAATATTCTTTCATTTGGAAGAAACCATTAACTTTTTGGGTTTTGTTTACTGTTTGAAAATGTGGAATTAACAGGTGAACCCTAACAGTATGGCATCTGTCTTTATTAGATCCCTAGGGTTTTTTTTTTTTTATAATCTCCTTGATTTTATTATACATTATCTGTGTCCTTTGATTTAGAGACCTACATGAATAGGGTTGGTTTTGTTTTTTTTTTTTAAATTTAAAAGCACTTAAAGGCCTTAAATTAAGTATGCACTAGAGGGAGGCCATTTTATAAATGCTTAATTTATAAATGTGCTTTTTTCAGTTAGCAAATTAAACTTGGAAGGGTAAGAGCTTTGTGTGAAAAAAGCCCCAAACAAAACAAGCCACTGTTTTTTGCTATGAGCTGGAAAGATAACCGTAATAATTTCCTTGAAAAAACACATTTTTTGAATAACTGGGTAAAATTGAGTCTCTGCCTCTTTTGCAAAACAAACCTATTTGTTGCTAATATGTTATCTTACCCTTGGTTGCATCATCTGTATTATGATCTTAAAACTTTGCCAAAGCTGACACACACAACTCTTGTACAGATGTTATATTCACTATTTTGTTCATGGGAAAACTAGGAGATTGAGTCCAGGCTTAAGGAGATAAACTCCTCTGTGATCCTTACTTCCAAACTGGAACAGGCAAAGGCCTTGTGATTTGCAGATGAGAGATCTTTGTGATTTACACTAAGCTACTTCGTGAATATGTTGCAGCTTTGAAAATCCTATGAACCTTGCTTGAAAATCTGGGATTCTCCAGGTTGAGTCAGGGAATGGATACGAGTTCTTCCTTCTAGTTCATATTGCTCTGTGAAAAGAATCAGGAGAAGTAACCAGGAGAAGAAGGGCTGCTTGAAGCTTAAGGATTGTCTCCAAGCAGTTGGCCTGAGCTCTGTGAAAGTTAAAGGGCAAGGTAAGGCTGCCGTGTGTTCGAGCGCACCCTGTTGTGTCTGGGTACTGCAGCACATATGGCCTTCTCTCAGGAGCAGTGGGAACAGTGGGAGAGCGTGGTGCCATATGTTCCACTATACCTAGTCACTGGCAGGAAGTTAAGGACAATGTGGCAGCTCTAACTTATAATTTCCTTTTATTGGTGTGTGTCTCAGCTTTAATGTCCTCATTTGCATAAGTTTAAATAACTATGTAAATTATAGCTTTGAAACTGACATATGGTATTTTATGTGCACATCTATCCTCTGATGTATACTTAAGGAATACAACACTTTGACTAATAGAGCCCAAATGCTGCACTAGAGACATGTTGCCTGCTTCTAGTGTTCCTGTATTTTATGTCTGAGAGAAAGAAAAAAACTCATTTTATTCCAGGACAGTTACATTATGTAGGAGGCTGTTGAGTCTATCTGGAATTCAGACTGAGCACAGTATAACATAAACAGTTTGTCTCTTCAGAGACTAATGTTTTTCAGAAGTCCAATTATTTAGATTTTTCAAAGTCCAGATGAAACTAAAATTTCCAATGCCTGAGCTTTTGAGGTGATTATTGATGTAAAATAAATCTTGTGGTGCTGTTGACAAATACATTTTTAGTTGTTCTCACAAGTTTTTCACACTTGTGAGATTACAGTAGAAACCAATATTATTTTGTGCTATAATATGGCTTACAGTTTTCCTGTGCACAAACTGTAGTAAGGTGGGTTCCACAATGTTTAGTTGATGTAACTGCCTTACTGCCTTTATTCTTTTTTAAATGGCAGTTTACTATATTTAAGGTCCAGAGGACAGTTTATGCTGCATGACATCATCCAGTTACCTTTTTACTTGTGTTTTCTTGTGTGTGTTATACTCAACCAATATCAAGCATAGCTTGCAAATGGGAGCAAGTACACACAACAGTTATATTCTCATGCTATATAGCATTTAATTCTTTTACATGTATTATGCTATTATTTACTTTGCTATTTAATCTCCTAACAGTGCAGATGGTGAATAACTTCTTATGCAGTCAGAGGAATGATGTAGGAAGTTTTTACAACTGACATCATTGGTGATGTCAGAGTTTGCCAAGTCTTGGTCTGTGCTCCTACCATTGATCCTGTGTAGGCTCTGAGACAATGCAAGCTGCTTCCCTTTACTGTGCTATCCAATCAGTTTCAAAGCCACAAAAGATGTTTGGTAGAACCCTGTAGAGTATAATGAAACTAGACAGTGTGTGTAAATGTCCCTTGGCATCTTCACAGGTTTGGCCTTCTGCATGCCAGGAAGCCTTGCAGTCTATCACTGTTGCTGCTCAAAAGTTCTTCTGGACCACTTGAATACCAGTTCTTCACACATCCTTTGCAGTGTGTACATGGGCATGCTCCTTTATTCTTGGCTACTTGGAGAACATGAGCTCGATATCTGGGTGTGAAATGCTTGTAAGATGTCTATAAAATATTTATAAAAGATATGAAAGAAGAAGTGAAAGATTATGCTAGATCTCTCTGCTACTAAAATTTCATTGCAGGGCTTCTTCCTTTCTCCCCACCTTCTTCCTGTTCTCCCTTCATCCAGCAGACTTGCTGTGTATTTTTGAGATTCTCAGCTGCCCAGGAATTCTGCATTTCTGTAACTCTTGATTACATCCATCTTCCTGATTAATTTCCTTCTTGAAATCCTTCAGGAGATCAATGCAGATTGATATTTTCTCCTGAAACTTGTCCTTTTCCTTAATCACTGTATTTCTTAACTACAATAAAGATCCTTCTCTTCCTTCACAGACGTAAATTACTGTTTGTTAGACACATTATGCTTTCTATATTGATTAAACAGTTAACAATTCATCAACTCAATGAGAGATAATAGTGTCCCCATATCTCCTCTTGGAGACTTAGAGGAGGATTCCAGACAATTCATTGCAAGCAATAGGAAATGTTTCTGTTCACTGTCTGTCCTTGATCTTTCTTTCCTATCCCCAGCACTTAAATTGAGATGGGAATGGAACTGACCAAGAACTGCTTCAACCTGCTTGATTAGGAAGTTTACTTAGAGCAGTGATAAATGTATATAGTTTCTCATTGAGAGACGGAGTGACAATAATTCATGGCTTTGGGCTAACACTGCATTTACAACGACTGACACCCTAGGTCTTCATTCGCAGGATACCATGGCACTGGGACAAAGGCAAAGAAAGGAGCAAGTCAAATATCTTGTATTCTTCCTTATATTAGATGTAATGTTCTTTGCTGAGTGGGTCCAGAACTTGCTTAAAAGTCTAGAGTGGAACAAATATGTTTTTATCTATCAATAAAAAGTAGCTCTTTGCCCATGGCTGATATGCTCTTAGGTTCCATAACAATCCCAGATATGAAACAACCAGTAAATGAGAGAAAGGCTGTAATAAACATTGCAATTAGTCTGTTTGTAAGATAAGAATTTTGTTTTGGGTAACTACGGTTATAGCTCTTTGTAAACATTGCTATATATATGCTATATATTTTCATTCACCTTCATAAAATGGTTTAAGTATACTTCAAGTTTCCCTGACTATGGGTGGCAGTATGGTATTTATGTGCAATATTTAATCTGTCCTTTATTTGTCATAAAAACTTCCCGCTTTCTATACTATACTGCAGTGGTGTTGTAAGAAGGGGCCTATGAAAAAAGGAAAAAAGCATGGTTGATAAGTTTTACCATAAGAGTACCGTCATGTTTCATGTCAGCAAAGCAATTTGTGACCATAAATATTGAGCACCAAAATACTAACATTTTCTTCAAATTCATACTATTGTAGCTGACAATATAGATTGATTCAGCTTCAGTTTATTTTCCAAAGTCTGTTGGAGGGGGTTTTTTTGAAAGGTGGTGGCTGTCTAGTACTTTTAGTTTATGAAGAACAGAGCTGTCTTAGCTGATCTGAGAACATATACCCAGAAATTGCAATAAACTAGAATTCTTCATAGAGACCCTTCTGTGAATTTTGTTTTAATTAAGCATATTAAATTAAACATATTTAATTATTTAAAATCCAGTTTTTACCAACAGATTCAAGTCAATAATAAATGATTGTTATTCTATCTTTAGGTATTGTAACATGATTCATCATATATATTCAACATTTATAGAACTTTCGGATGTTATATTATAAAATGCTTGATTTTTTTTTATCAGGTTTTATGATCTGTTTGTTTACCAGGCTGATACTGAATTTAGTTACAGTCCCAGCTCTACCAGTAGCAGGTGCTGACCCTGCCATCATATTTACCGTCTCCATCTGAGCTGTTGAGAAAGTGGTGCTGCTCTCCCTGGTAAAATGCTTGGGGATTGACTGATCAGTGGCACTGGAGGGTGAATTGCAGCTGGTTATGAGTCAACACTTGATTCTACCTCTTAAGATTAGTAGGTAGTGTAGCAAATGGCATACCTCAAAAAAACCTGTTTGGTTTTTTTCTCCTATTTTGACTCTAACTTCATTAAGGTAAAACATTACAGTCAGTGATATAGCACTGGCATTAAGATAAACTAAGTCTGGTAGTTTAGGCCTGCACTCATCTAAATTGTGATCAAAATGATGCATCATTCTGTTACACATCACCTGGATGATTTCCTTACTTGACCAATATAGTTTAATGAGTTTTTATTTTGCATTAGTAGGAAGGAGAGAGCAAAAATACTCAGGTTAGCTGTCATTCATGTTAATAAAAATATTTTTTCCATAAAAACCAAAGTGATCATTAGCCAGTTAGATAAGGAAACACAGAGAAGTTTCCTCGCCCTACCTTGATGGGTAAAGTCTGTTATATTGCAGAAATGCCAGCTGCCAGAGGTGGATATATAAGTATTTCAGAAATCTGGATTCACACATTCCTCCACATCCCTGACCTACTTAAAGCACCCTCGCTGGAATGTAAGTAACTGGGTTGTTGACAAGCAGATGCTTTTTCATCCTTTTGATGCAGTGAATATCCACACTGGTTCCTTGCATGCTAGATGATGTACCTGGGCAGATTTTACCTAGGTTGTAGCTACTACATTGCAGTGTAACCTGTTCTTCAGTAATTTCACTATTTTTTCACTGTTACCTTTTAAATGAGCAGGACACTTTGATTAGGAACAAGCTTGATTAGCTCTGCCCATTATGAAGCAATCAAATGCTTTTAATTACTTCCATGATTATGTTTGTTTGATAATATTCTTTCAGTCTGAGGCTTTAATTGCTTCTAATTTTTTTAGAATTATCAGTGGAATGAATCTCTCCACTTACCAGTCTCTTTGTGCTTTTATATAAATTTCTGAAGTGTGACTGTGCTATGACTTGTATGTATGTATGTCTAAGTCAATATTTTTTAATAGCACCAGGCTTTCCTATTATCTTTCCTTGACAAGAATTACAGAAGTATGCACTGTAAAACCACCTGTGAGACTGCAGTGACCCTCTTTGTATCAACTATTTATTGAAGGTTCCTCATCTAGCATATGCTGCTAGAAAAGCTCTAGCTTATGTTTTTCTTTCAGTCCTCCAGGGGAAAACTCCCTTGTGGAGCAACCTTCCTTTCTACTTTGGAAGCTAATGACTTGCTTGTAAACATTACAGTCCTTACCAGTATCACTATGAAGGAAAAGCCCTGGAATTTATCCAGGTGTAAGGCTGTGACCTTAGCTTCCTGTTATTGCAGCCTTGGAGTCAACACAAAGGTTGGCACAAGGAAATGAAAACCCAAAGAAACTAACTGGTCAGTCTCCACTGTTTTTTCACAGTCCTCTGTAAAGATGTCATATCTCCATTTTGTAGGAACAGAGAAAACAAATTCACCCAATTGAGAGCTGAAAAAACAGAAGTAGCTTCTCTGGTCTTTTGAATATTTTTCAAGGAGACACATGCGTAATGATGCAAAATTACTTCAGGTCTTGAAGTTAGATACCTTAGGGAAATTTAAATCAATTTTTTGTCAGAGCTAGTTGCATCTTGACTGCTCAGCCAGTTATGTGTAGTAAGAAGTACTGAATATAAAAGTCTCCCTATTTTTAGGGAAAATATATGAAAAATATTGTATTGCTTTAAGAAAATTTAAAAAGGTGGACACTCAAATTATTTACATCTCCTTAAGTTTCAACCAGTCTCTTTCCACCAATAAGGAATGGATACAAGTAGATGTAAGTGAAAAAATAAGTTTTCTAAGAAGTGAAACAGCAACAGGAAAAAAAAATAACAGTAAGTAATCCCTAGATACAAAATTGCTGCATTTCACAACCCTCATGGGAACAAAGAGTCACCCCTATTGTCAGGGTACTGCCCCCCTCCAAGGCGGCCCCTGCCACTCGCCTCTGTGTGTTAGGAGACAAAGGGAAAATGGCGGCTGACCCTACCCACAAAATGGCGCCCTCCAGGCAGCTGCATCGCTTGGGGGACAAAGGGAAAGGGGTGTCACCTCTCTTCCATAAAATGATGCTCCCCAGTTGACCATGTGGCCTGGAAAACAAATGGGAAAAAGATGGCAGACAAAATGAACCCTTACAGGAAGGCAAGAGTTTACAGAGCAATTCTAGTTGCAGATGAAGACTTGCCCCGGTGCGTGTGGTGTCAGCGCCACCGGCCACTTTCTCCTGCTGCCTGTGGGATGCCACCGGTGTTGGTGCTAATGTCATCCTTGCTGCAGGTGTGTGTGTGGGGGAAACGGGGTTGTTGGCACCCGTATGGGGTGGCCCGGGACCAGGGACCAGCTCAAGCTTTGCTGCTGATGGGATTTACAAAGTTCATTCTAAAAACAGTTTCTAATTGTGAAAAGCAGCTTTTCCAAGTGGCTCCGGTTGCGAGCCCATAAAGCCACCCAAAGTGGAGCCTGCGCCTTCGGCAGGCGCTGCCAGGCAGAGAGCGGGTTGGCTTGGGTGCTCCGGTCTTTGCAAGTGACCAGCACCTCCCGACTGCCACACGATTCCAGCTCTGGCCTTGCCGGGTCTTAAAAGAAACAGTGACCACTTTTGGGTGCAGGTGGATATGGAATACAGTAACATTTTGGGTTACCCAGGGCAAGTATATGTTAGTTTTTTCAGATGGTATTGTTTCTTTACATAACAGGCTAGTTTGCTAGGGCTAGACTCATTTTGTAGCTCAGGTACTCTGCTCTGTACATACACATACACTCATATGCTTCCCCTTTCCCTTGCATCTTAAGTAGCTGGGCATGAGCTGGATTGAACTGTTCTTGTCCACCTTTCTGAGACCAAGTTTGAGGTCTGCTTTATCCGTGTTGGCTATTTGAGTATGGTTAGTAAGATGCAGCCATATTCTCTTCCTCACAGTAACAGTAGAGAAGTATTCCCTTTCCCTTTGGTTTCCCTGCAGTGCACCTGTACAAAAACTATACTTATAGCATGTTTTACTCTGTTGTATTTTTGTACACAATAAAATGTGGGGTTTTTGTTTTCCTGTAGAGATTTTATTAAGAACTTAAGTGAAAGATGGAAATACCTATTCATAAGATCTCAAGTATTAGTGTAAAGTCTTTCAGACTTCACTGCGCTCCCCTTTGAGATTTGACCTATCAAGATCTAATAAAATGTGCAGTGTTCAGAATTACTCTGCCACATTTAGAGTTTCTGCTATTCTCTGCAGATGCAGAAGGTTTCTAGTAGAATTTCTTTTCATGCTTGTTTTAGTCTACTAATGGAGTGACAAGTAATACTTAATTTCTTTAAATAAGTGTTATAACTACCAGTGTTTGCTTCAAGTGGGCCCAGATTAGTTGTTAGGGTTTATTTTAAGTCACTCAGTTTCATTTGGGACTAATTCTGAGCATGATACAGGAAAATTTCTGTTGTCAGTGGTTGCACACTGATCCCATTTTGGATGTAACAGCACAAATGCTGGTAGAAGGACCATTAAGTGTTCTTTCCACCACCATAAGGGACACAGAAAACCAATCACAGCTAATGTTAAGGGGGCAGGGGGAGATGAATGATTCATTCCTGTAGTCATACACACCATATAAAAATACTGAATAGAAAGATACTGAATAGAAAGTCAAGACAAACAACAGCTAAAAAATTCCATTATTAGAAGTGTTAAAATACATTCATTTCCTCCTTTTGTTGCAAAGACACTTAATCCATTGTAGAAATAGTTTGAGGAGGCAGATTGAATTGCAGAAGTAGAAGGTGCAGAAAACCAAGGATCGCCTTGGCATTACCCCTCTCCATTGCAAGGCACAATACCACTATATGGTAGTAATTAAATTAAAAAATGTGTGGTTTAGGTCTTGAGTCTCAGTCACAAAAAGCATGGGATTTTGTGTAATATTTAGGGTATCATCACACTGCTGTGCTTAATCAAATTTCTCCAAAAGTGTGGTTAGTTCCAGAATTCTTCAGATTTTTTTTTTTACTGTAATTGTTTACCAAGAGCTAAAATCAGTTCTAACAGTGGAAGTGGTGGAAAATGTGTAAAGATTATGTCAAACATCAGTGCTTGGAAAGGAAGGGAGTAAAATTAAGACAGAATGAAATATCCCTGTGTGGTAAAAGGATGGAAAGAGAAAAGAGGAAGAAAACAGGGATGGTTAAGCATAATGAATGGAGTGTGTTGATGATCAACACACACCTAGAAGCAAAAGAAAGCAGTCAGTTTATTTCGTTTGGATTGGACAGAACTGGAATGCAAAGCTGCCCTCAGAGCACTATTAATCAGACATCAAAGCTTGCTCTTATATTTTTTTGCCCATTTTCTTCTGTATTTTTTTTTTGAGAATACTGCTTTTTAAAAATTTCTCAGATAAAATAGAAGCACTTTGTACATTTTGCTTATGTAACTTTTCTACTGGGATTTTTCCAGTTAAACATGATGTTTTGGTAGAGGCTAAGAAAAGTGGATGTGTTTGTTTCATGAAAATTTATTGGCATGGAGGAAATAAAGACAAAATGGTGCCTCATGTGGCCAAAAGTAAGGACTTTCAGTGCTCTTGGAATTAATTGAGTGTAAATTCACTGACTCAAGGAGACTTGATGGCTTCCTTGAGACTTGGAGACACGAAGCGAGTGTTAATGGTGGATAAGCACTCTCCTAACTGTGCCTTGCCAAGACTGTGTTGATGATGGGATTGGGAGAGGGGGAAAAAGGCAGGTAAAACACTGGCAGCAGCAAAACTGGCAATGAACACAAGGTATTAAATCATTACTGGGACTTGGAATATGATTAGGGAAAGTTAATGGAAAACAAAGCCACTGTGCCAAATGACTGTTGCTGGGTTAAAGGAGGCTAATTTGCAACACTGTAATGAAATTAGGCATGCTGCCTTTGTTTCTGACACTGAACAGTGTTTAGAAAAACAACAAAAAAAAAGTATGGGTTGTGCATTTGTGGGCCCTCAAGTTCTGTACTGGATTTGGAAGCTGGAATGGTGCTGCCAAGGTGGAGTAGCTTTCTGGGGTGCTTCAGAAAGTGACTGGCAATAGGCAGGTGTGTGAGGTGGACACTGAACCCATCAACCAGGAACTGCTTGTACAAGAGATGAATTATAAGGACATTTAATTGTCTGTCCCGTACCTTTTAAAGAGAAGTCATTTCCAAGAGGTATCAGCTCTTCAGCAAAATTTAGAAGGGTAGACATTTCACAGCCTTCTTAAGAAGTCTGTTTAGGCTTAGACATCGATTAGCTGGCCATTAGAAAGTTAATCCTAACTGGAGGTCTAAATCTTATGCTGCAATTTAAATCTGTTGCTGGATCTGCTGTCCTGGGTGGAGGGAGAACACTTTTTATCTCTCTCCTTTTTGCAGGTAATGATGTAATCTTCTTGCCCTGAAATCTTGCTCTTTAAACTAACTACTTTAAATCCTCCTTATCAATAATATTTTTTTGCAATTTCTTTGGGAGAGAGGGAGTGTTGTGTTTTGGGGTGGGATTTTTGCTATCTTCTGGAAACAGTGGGTAGAATTCAACTTAAATTTTGAATATCTACATTTGCAGCTATCAGACTCTGATTTAGCATCTGTTCTTAGAGAAGATGAACATTCCTTTCTAAAGTCAGTTAACCTAAAGCAGATACATGAACTAAGCTAAACGAGCCATCTTCTATATTTATTCCTTTCTGACTGTAAAAAGAACCTGAAGTGCAGATGTCAATACTGTTCACTTTTTAATTCCTGCTCTTTAACACCCTCTGTCTTATTTACAAAACTCCCAAGGAGTATTTTAGCTTTTTGTTTGTTGACTTATTTAATAGTTTCATTAAATTAATAATATTTTTATTGCTTTTTCAATTTATGTAAGTAGAAGAAGCAACAAAAGCCAGCCTTTTCAACATGAGTCACTGGAGTGTCAGGAATTTAATATTCATATATAATATACTTTGTTGAAATACAGTGCAAGTACAAATTAGTATTTTAATTCATCATATCTCTGTTAAGACTCGTAACTAAAATGGTAACAGTATGTACAATTTTATCTATTATTGAGCTTGACCTAGTATATAATATTCCTCAAATTTAAAGATGCTCCCTTAACCATAATTTTCCATCTTCAAAAATATTGAAATGGCCTAAACGTTTTAAACAGTGTAAATATTTTATTAAACATTTATTAAACAGAGGGAGGTGTTGAAGTCGAGTAACTCTTTTGCAGCTTCTTTAAAAGGTGAATCACTTGACCCAATGTGCATTGTTTAAGACATTTCATCTTGTTCATGTGGGTGGGCGCTCCTGCCTCATCCCATGGCAGATGGGCTGTTTGTTTGCCTGCTGCATTATGCAGCAAATGGGTGTGAGTCTCCTCTCGGATTCCAGATTTTGGGATGGGAGTTGTATATGCGGGCTGAGGAGACTGTTTCAGCTGATGTTTAGATATTGTTGCATTTTTTTATTAATAGATTCCAGACAGTAGGTGTGAGTTTTGCTTTGCAATGATCTGTGGATTTCAGGGATATGTGGGTGAGATTTATGCCTACATGTTACATGAAAGAACATGCTGCTCTTTTTTTTTTTTTCTGTTTCTGTACAAAAATGGGTGTTAAAACAAGAATGGCAGCCAGAGTGGATTATAGCTCCACTGGAACAATGCCAGAAACTCAGTAAACTTCATGTAACTCTGTAATTTATCATACTTCTTTGCTTTTTAAAGGGAGGCTTTTTAGTTATAACTGTGACCTTACCCTATAGGCTATTGCCTAGGCAACATTCCCCTTCAGAAATTACCACCAAAAAATTGCTTCATGTCGCAAGAACATTCTTTGCATAATTTTATTTTTATTCTCACTCAAATAGCATACATTATAGATTTCATGTATATCCCTGACAGACATAAAATGATACTAAGCCACACATAGGTGGCATAGTATCATTTGCATTAGGGGGCTGATTCTCTCCTTCATTATATCAGCTAGTGTAAATGGAAAAAATTGTGATTTTAGACTCATACAGAGCTACTCAAGGCTTTCTAGTACTTAGATAAAAACTGTATTTCTTGCCTAAAGATGGAGGGCCCGTGTCCTTGTGCTGGTCAGGAGGGTATGGAGGAAAGAATAGAGTTCAAACACCTCGTGGGAGTCCCCTTTGCCAGGGAGGTAGGAGAAGAAGGTATCCTGCCAGCTGCTCCAGCTGCTCCACAGTCCTTCCCAGTACATCACCTGAGCCTCCCAGGGGAAGCAGGATAGCTTTCCAGGCAGAGGAGGCATTTTCTGACCGAGGTCAGCTCTGGTTGAGTTGCTCAGGCTGTCTCAGAGCACTGCTGTGGGTTCTTGTAAAGGGGGCCTGACCAGTTCAAGGCACCAGGCTGCACACCTTCCTCTGCCATCCTGGCACCACCTAAAGATGCCAGAGAGGATTGTCACCTGAGACACTGACCACTGCTAGACATGTGCACTTACCACCTTCTCACATGTAATTACTCTAGAAATAGATAATTAAGTACAGGTTTGCTATACAGAATGTAATACTAAACACTGGCAATTAACATAACTGCTTCCCATTTCTGATGTGCAGGGATACAGAATTGTATAGGTAACTGATGTTTTTCTAGATACAAAATATTCCTCTTACAAAATGAGTTATTTTAATTTATATTTCCCTGCAGTTATCAATAGCAGCAATTAGGTAGGTAAGTACATTTTTTGGAAGGTTACATAGATTATGAAGCAATTGCATGCATTTTTATGTAAGTTTACTTCATTAAATTCAAAATGCATGTGGATTTCTGTCCTACAGCAAATTTTAATTGTGATTTAATTTAGCATTTCAGGCATTTCACTATTCAATATCTTGCTTTCTACATATGTATATTTAATATGTATAATTTTGATCTACTGCTATCAAATAAGCTGAATTAGTAAAAGGCAACACAGTGTTCAAATAATTTTGCTTGATGAATACTTTAAAGCCTATAGAAAATACAGTGGAAATGCTTAAATTCTCATTAAAATCTGTCTGGTTTACTCAGTGTTTTGCACAGTAATACACACTAAAGCCCATTATTAGATAATTTCTTGGGCAGTTTTTACAGTGATAACATGGTTATCTATCTTTTATCTAGAGATACTTCACTGTAAAACATACTCTATAAAAAGAGGGGTTTTAATTAACAAATCCAGTAGTATTAATTTTAAGCCCAGTTGAAATACTAAGCCAAAAAACAAGAGGGTATGCATTTAAATAGTATCTCTCCAGTAAAAAATGTTGCTCACATGAACACTGAGCTCATCTGCCACATTGGTTTTTTTTTTTTTTAATGGAGGATCATATTCCTTCCTTGGGAGCTAAATAGCTCTATCAGTGTTTAGTTTCCTGAGTAGTACAGGTTTGGACCACGTTACCTTAAATTAATCTGTATTGTCATATCTCTTGGTCTGTTGGAGGGCTCTGCTGACACTAGGGGTCTTCACAGGAGTAAAGCACAAAAATGCAGGTTTCTTCCTTGG
Source organism: Peucedramus taeniatus (assembly GCA_013400575.1). Taxonomy (NCBI): domain Eukaryota; kingdom Metazoa; phylum Chordata; class Aves; order Passeriformes; family Fringillidae; genus Peucedramus; species Peucedramus taeniatus. The sequence continues at coordinate 36,512 of WBNO01015255.1, read as the reverse complement.
AAAGGAACTAATTGTTCTATTTGAAAACCCCTAGTAATGCTACTTAAAGTATTGTAAGTTCTGTTGAAGTCTTATAGGATCTTTTAGTGTTTAGCATGTTCGACTGGTGCTTCCTTAGAGGGGTATCACACCAACAATATCCACTTAGAGCCTTTATTTGTATCTATGTATGTTTGAGTACTTTCATCTAAGCTTGATTTTCCCCCTCCCTGTTTTAAACTGAATGTCAGATACTGGGAAATTGGATTTAATAGGTCTTGTTTATTTAAAAACTTTTGAAGTGTTGCAAAATGTAATGAGATGGAGTATCAGCCTAGATGTTTCATTTTAATTTTGCATCATCCTGGGGTTTTTGTCCATTCCTTATTATGTTTCTGTACCCTTAACTTGAGGTATAGAATGCTCTCTGGTTTTGCTTCCTTGGTGGCTATATCTGAATTAGGCAGTACATGTGATTTTGTTAACTGTATTTGATTTGTGCTTATGACAGTATGAAAACTACCAAATAGTAAAACAACCTCTTCTGCAAAACAGATAAAGTGTTTTAAAAAATAAATGTATTACCTTTTTTTAAAGCACCCTCCGTGTCTTTAGATTATACTCTCCATAAAGTAACACACTCAGAAAATGCTTTGTGTTTTCACGAGGTTAATGCCTATATTAAAAAAAAGTGCTGATGGCAATTTAATTGTTCATGCCATGGGGTGAGAGTCATTCCAGAGGAGAAGCATTCTCTTTGGGGTGTTGGGGAGGCCTCAGTGAGCATCACCAGCCACCTCTGGGCTGCGCCTCCAGCAGCACTTGCTCACGGAGCTGCACGTTCGCGGCAGCGAGGGAACAGCTGCTGCCTTTGTGTGCTTTTGCAGCTCCCTGAACAAATGGCTGATTAGAAATTGAGCAAAAAATGATACTCAGCACAAAACAGGAAGGTGTCTTGTGCTTCTGAAGTGTGCACGTGACATGGTGAGAGGAAAAGGAGGAAATATTGTTTCTCTTGAGAGATTTGGCTTTTCAGTGCCATGGAAAATGAGTCTTGTTTTGTATCATGGAAAGTCAGGTGCTGCAACCCATCAGCAGCTTTTTTGGGCGGGGCAGCAGGGGGAAGAGAAAAATCAAGATGTGTAACTGTGTGTCTGAGGCAGTATTTTGGGGCTGTGAATTGGTTTAATTGATAAAAATGTCCCTTAAAAGAGTATAATTCCTTCTGCCATGTGAAGATACTCTGAGGTGAGCACCAGTAGCTCACCTTGGAGATTTGTTGCAAGTTCTAGTGTATACAATGCACATCAAATTAACTGCTAGAGAGCTAACCGTGATTGTATGGATTTTTCCCCAAGCATTGCTCTAAGTACTCATCAGTTCCAGCTAAATTTCAAGGAAACCATGGTGGCAGATGCCTCCATTTGGTGATGAATGGCAACCCATGTGAACTTACAGGGAATAAGAGAGGAAGTGGTCGATTAAACAACTGCTTTTGGCATATGGCTCCTCCGTATTAATCCACCTGGGTAACTGATCTGCCTTTTGGTGAGGGAAAGAACAGAAGGTACCTCCTGGTCAAACACAGAGGTTTGAGGAAAAGCACCCTTGCTTGTAAGATGTAGGGATTGCTGTCATACATTATTGGGTCGCCTCATGCCATCATCTTTTCCTGTCCATTCCTCCTGGAAATGGCAACAATACTTAACCTTTATCATGGAGTTGCTGTGATGACTGCATTAAAAAGACAATTTATTTAGATTTGTTTGGAAATCTTTGGTGACCTGCAGGCCACAGGCCTGTAATTACTCAAAGAGATTTTTTGCGTTGAATGATTGGCCCTTGCACTGTCATGCATAGTCAGTGGGGGCCCATTTGTGTACAACTGCCTCCTGATGCTGAGTTAACAGCACTTTTTAAATACAAAATAAATTGTTGGCACCTGATGCTAGTTCAGAATTAACATTATTTTAAAAGCCCTGGTGTAGTGATCCTGACTGCTCAGCCTTATTTTGTGGCATACCAAGTATTGTAGAAAGTAGGGCAAGCGTGGAGAATGGGTTTGCACCCCCTCTCTCCTGCCACCCTCTTGTGCATATGAGAGACCGTCCTCAAAAGCCAGACCTCACTATGAACACAGTCCAAACTGTTTACAGTGAGAGAACACCTCAATTCAAACAGCTGTCAGGGAGCAGGTATTAATCATGCCAATATTCAGCAAGCCATGTGTGAGAGCTTTCTTGTTCCTTTGAGCTTAATATGGATAAAGCCAGTAAAGAAAGAGAAAATGGAAAAGGTGGCTTCACTGATAAGAAAACCTACCATAAACTTTGAATTAGTGACAGTGTGTACCAGATTTGCCTGTGGAGTGTTTCATTAGTATTGTGTACTGCCTCTACTGCATGTTAGCTTTCTGCTGACATGTCACCTGAGATAACAACATCATCTATTTAAAAGGCTCAGGAAAGAGACAAATTAGTTTCCTAGTGTCCTAAGAAAAATGTGAGTACTAAATGCATTCACAGTGTTTCCACACTCAGTGGAAATTGTTCTGTGTTTGTGATTTACACATTTTTCTTAGTAAAACAAAAAAAGAAAAAAGCCCCCAAATTATTTTTTTCCTCAGGTCACATGACAGACTGGATCAGGGAGATAAATCTCATTCAGGAGATGAAGCAATATACAATAACATTATGGGACCAGCTGCTCTCTTTGTATAATTTGCTGCATGGACTGCATCTGCAGAGCCCAACAAGGTCGAAACCAATTAGCTAATTAGAACGTGCCAGAAATAAGATAGAACACTTAAGTGACAGCAGAAGTAAATGCAGTTCTCCAGTCATTTTGCTCAGCAATACTGATCTAAAGATTTATGTGGAAAACACTGGGCAGTATATTGTGCCTAAGATTATATTTATCCAACACCTTTTTTTTTAAACTTACTTAAGAGATCCTGATGAAGTTGCAATACTAACAAGTACAAATTCTGCAGATAAAATGGCGGATTTTAGTAAATGGAACAGCTGTGTATTGATCTAAGTCACTACTCAAGAGCTACATAAAAGTAGCTACATAAAAACTGAAGATTTTGGTAGGTTTATGATAACAAGATATGTTTTTTTAAAAAGTAATATATCATTGAAATGTAAATTTGGGGTTCAATTATCAAAGTGTTTTTTAAATCATTCTAGATTTCTAGGAATATAGGATCAGAGTCATATCTTGCACTTGCAAGCAAGATGGCTGGTGATGGGATGTGAACTACCTGGAAGGTAGTATTCAGAGCAAGTACTAAAAAAATAAATAAACAGAATGTGAATTCTGGAGGGGTCCATGTTTTAAATATATGGGCTGTACTTTTCAGCTCTCAAATAAGCTCATGAAAGCTATAATTTATCAAATTGTCTCTAGGCTGGTACAGAAAAAGCCCAAGGGCAGCAGAGAAATTAGGAGTGATGGTAGGCTTTGTGCGTAGGGTCGACAGAAACACAGCAGCACATCCCAGGACACCACTTAAATCTGTGGGTGCAGGACAATTGTATCTTGGGTGGGAGAAATGGAGCCAGCTGAGTGTAAACAGAGGCATTTACAGCTCTCCTGTCACAGGCACCGCGGTGACCTCAGCGTGGCTGCTGATACAAATCCTGGAGCCCTGCTAGAGCAGAACACCTTTCATTAAACTCAGTGCACCTATCTAGACTCACACGAGGCTCTCTCTAGGATGGATGTCTCTGTAAGCCAAGTCCAAATAGTTCCTGCAAGTTCTGTGGTAAAGGAGGACGAGCAGTATTTTATTTATTTGAAGTTGAAGTTGAGTTGAAGGCACTGAGCTCTATTCTTTCATCCCTTAACATGTATAAATGCTGTGTAACACTGCTGTCAGGAAGTACTGGGAAATAACTAATAAGTGGTATACTAGAAGAGGTGGCACAATTGTGAATACCTGTTTGTTGTAGGGCAGTTTTGGAGACAGTATACTTGTGTATGCTGTCACAGATAATTGTTTCCTGAACAAAGTTGTTTGTACATAGTTGTTTACTCTTTGTTGTGTTTTATAGCAATAGTGGATCTCTGATGTTGCTATTAATGTTCCCTTATTTACATTTTGCTAGGGTTGAAACAGGCTCTAACAATCACTAATGGTAACACTTTTTCATCATCTATTTGTTTTTTATATAGGTGAGTTTTTATTAATTTCTTTAAAATAAACTTCAAATAACTTACAAATAAAACAAGCAACTATTGCAATAGGCAAGTGAGTATAAGATGTGGGCTTTTTCTGGGAAATGCACAATTGACTTAAAATAAGGATGTTTAGTAATAGTAAATGAATTTGCTAACTAGTTTTTGGAGCAATTTACAGCCCTTTCAGTCAGGTGCCTGGACCTGTGAGCAGTGCAAGCTGGTAAATGGTCCATCAATGTGGCAATACCAAGTGTATACAAAATGTAATACTGAAGGGAAAATGTACTGCGCTCATGGCCCAGAGGCTGAGCTGGGGACAACTAGCCAGGATGCTATTCAGTCAACAGCTGGATTACTAATTAAGGTTTGAAAATTCCTTCTCAAGATTCTCCTACAATGGCTTTCCCGGTCAGTTCTTGGCTCTTCTTTTGGTCCAATAAAAAGTCCTGAACTTGTAGTAGAAGAACTGCCAAGGTCTCATTGACACTTACTCTTCCTTGCTCCTCAGTCATTTCTGTTCAAAAAAATGAAAAGGTTTAAATATCCCTTCACAAGGATCTGTAAGAACTGAAGTGTCTAAATTCATGTATCTGGTAAGGTAAGCCTCTTTCTTTCCGAAAAATAAATACTTGACTTTTGTCAGTTCTTACCTCCTCAGGAAGAAATCGCATGTGTGAGCCTGTTTTGGAAAGTGTCTGTTAATGAAAGAGTGGTGCAGTGGTGCTACAAAGTTCTTCTGTCCCCTCCATTCAGATTTCATCAACTAACAGCATCTCTTATACTACATCTGAATAGTTACATTAAAAAAAAAAAAACAAAACAAAACAAAATTACCATGCCTGCAAAATTATTCTGTCTTTAATCTGTTAGAAATGTAGATAAATTGAGATGAGGGTAAGTTATAGGTTTATGATCTCAGAAATGGAGTTCTTTATGGCTGGTGCTGGATAGTCTTTTTCCTATGTATTTTGACTTACATAAGATAGAGTTGATATTCAAGTATATGAAAATGTCAGTTAACAGTTCAGTAATAAAATGTAGTTGAAGTGGAAAGATCACAAATATCTCAGGGGCATGAAACAGTGAGTTCCAAAAAAAAAGTTAGGTAGATTGTTTTAATTAGCACATTTAGTCTATGTAAGAACTGTGTATGATTCTGTAAACTGAAGATTCAAATTCTCTTATCCTCTGTTTATCATACATAGCTTCTCCTGAAAAATGATAGTTGCTGTTTAAGGAATTTTGAAAACATAAGATAAGTAGGGATGTCCTTGGCTGCCAATTCCAGCTCCTTACTGTTTCAAGTAGCCCCTCATATTGATCCACCTATGCTTGTAAAGCACAGTGCAGATACATGTAGTTCTGGGAAGGGGATGGCAGTTGCATCCATTTTTTCTGTTCCAAGGCTGTTACAGGTTGTCATTGGTTTAATGTTTAGANTTTTTTTTTTTTTTTTTTTGATTTGCAGCCTAACTTTATTCATGGCTACCTTATATTTATTTATTTGTTCTCATGCCAGCTGTGCCTCCTAGACTGAATAATTTTTCCTTCCTTTCACTATTCAGTTCCCTGGCATATTTTCTCTTGACTTTCATTTTACCAGACCAGATATGCTTAAGCATTTTCAGTCTCTTTTTGTCAGATAGATTTTCCATTTCTCTGATCATGCTGGCACCTCTTTTCTGCACATCTTCCAATTTAAGCTTATCATTCTTTAACATGAGTGAACAGAGTTCTATGGCAATTTAGAGATAGCAATGATTAGATTTTGCCCATATTGGTATTTCCTTCTCTCCTGAAAAATCTTATTTGATGCAGCTTAGAGTTGCATTGTCCATATAACACTAACAGCTCATACTTAAATCCTATGACTTATCCTTTTCCACCTCGGTCATTTTCAACTGATGAAATTCTGGCTTATGGAAGAAATGATTTTATTAGTCCTTAGGGGGATGGCCTTGCCATTTATATGCTAGATTTTTGTTTCATTGGTGTTATTCGTGTTCTCAAGGTCACCCAGGTCTTTGCATGCAAATATCCCAATGCTCCTTGGTATTGATTATCTCCCCAAAAATTAATTACCAGGATAGGTCACTAATATAGTATTGACACTTCGGCTGAAGTAGTTACAAAAATAACAAGATTTCTCCCAAGACTGGCCACTGAGGAACTCTCTTAATAGCTTCCCTCTAGCCTGAAACTTTCTAACAGTAACCACTTTCATTTCCCCTTTAGTTACTTACTGACCTAATATTTCTGATATTAATCCAAATTTTATGTCAACTGAGTAATGATTTCCCATGTCTCCTGATATGAAAAATGCTTATCTGAACTTCTGATATGTGAGGTCTCTCACATTTCCAGTGTCTAATAATCCTCAGAACCTTGAAGATAGCTGCTGAATTGATACAGTGTGGTCTGCCTACTCATCCCGCCTTGACCTGTATGTCTTTAAATTAAATACAGTTACTCTGAAAACCTCCTTTGAAAAATTACACATTTTTGAAAAGCTTTCCAACCATCTGATGCTCTGATTGCTTTCTCCTCTCTCTTGCTTTGCTGCCCTACACTGTTCTACTCTCTTCTATACCTATAGGACAAGATAATGATCCTGGTACCTGAAATATCCTCTTCCTGTTCTTCTTTTAGACTTTGGGCTGGGAATTGTTCTGTCACCCTCAGCTTAATCTTCTTGAGCTTTTCTTCTGGTTTTATAATTAACTGATCATTTATATCTTTTACTCCTGTTACACATCTTCATCCCTGCATTCAATATTTTCACCCTAATCCTAAATTCTGTACCATCTTCACTACATTTTGATATGTCTCTCATTTTTCTTTTTTGTATTTTATTCATATAGGTGAAAAATACTTCACTATTTGTTCTTATGTACAGACTTACTTATTGCTAATCCCAGCCCATTTGCGTGCATATAGTTGTTTACGAAGAGCAAATATTTTTGAGTAATAAAGCATCTTTGAATTAAACATCAGGGCCCTCTAGATCTTAATCCTTAATTTCATACACAAAACTCTGAAGTAACTTTTTGGTTGCAATACACTCCTTATACATAGGGTTAGGCAGATAGAAGGAGCAATAATAAATAATTTATTAGCTCAGGTTTTAGTCTAGCCTATCTTGTGCAAATAAAATTAAAGAATAGTTTTCAGACTTCATATTACAATGTGTTAGAAGAACACATGAACTTCTCTTTTATATGTTAAGTCAACCTAGTGTTCCGATTAAGTACAGTTTTGGAAAACTGAAAGAAGGAAATGGAAAATCAGTCCAATGGTAGTTGGGAGACTGTTCCCCAGACAAGTTGATTGTGTGAGATTAACAAGTATGAAATGAAGCACTCTAGAGTGAAAGTTTTGAAGTCGGACACAGAGAGCAGAAATTAATGCAAAAAGAAAAAAGAGGAAAAGAAAAAAGCCATTAGGAAGGCCATCAGTAAGCAGGCATCATCTGTACAGGGGAAGCAAGAGCCAGGAGAGTCGTGACGTTTAGGTCTTTTACTGGAGCAGAACTCAGTTTCCTGCTATGAGAAAAAGGGTGACTGCAATTACTCACCAAAACAAAGTGAAAGATGAGGGGAGAAAAGGAAGAGGAAAAAGATTTTGAGCCTTGTGGAGAAAGACTGGAGACAACCACAGCTTCAGTGATACAGGGAAATAGAAGTCTAATATAAAGTGAGACAGTGTATACTAATGTACTATAATAATTTATTCACCTGAGAGCACACAGTGACAGTGAATGGTTCTAGACATGTTTGGGTTAAGTGAAAAAGATCAAAGGAAAAAAAGTGAGAGATGTAAGTTTAATTATTATTTACTTTTTATTTATTTACCCAACACAAATATTAGAGTAACTTCTGCTAACTTTGTTGACCTCCTTTGTCTGTAGGATGTAATTAATAGGGGGATGGTTTTTGCCTTTTGGAAGAAATATAGTGTCTTTCAAGCTTATGAATTATTCAGGTACTCCGTAATGTGTTGCATTGCTTGCCAGATACTGGGCCGCTAAGCTGATTCAGTTTGGTGTTTCAAAATAAACTATTTTCGTTTTCGTAATTCAGTACTAAGAAAATGTCCAGCTCCTTTTGTATGGATTTTGATAGTAGTATGTAATCATGGTGTAAAAGTCTTCAGCATATAAATTTAATAATAGAGAGCAAAATCCAAACTTCTTGCCTTAAAGGATCATAGGGTTTCTCTAGAGGTTTCCTGTTTTTCTCCTTTTCTCAAAATTTTTAAAATTATTATTATTATTATTACAGTTATTTTCTCTTATTTTGGTGAACAGTGTTGCGTAATTACATTTGCATGGCCAGGAGAGGGATCATGAAGGGTCATGGCTCATTTGTGTGGCTGAGGGCTGTGCATGTGTGTGTGCGCCCGCATTTGCCAAATTTCTGTTGAATCACACACAATTTTTAAAATAGCAGGATGTGTTTTGCAGCAGAGGTGCCCAAGCTTTCACAAAGCTTTTCTGACTCGTTGTTGGGGTACCTCGTTGTGTTACTTCGAAGAGTCCTTAGCTTGTTCAGGACTGCGTACTGTAAGGAATCCATCGTGGTGCATCTTCATCCTCTTTGAAGTACCAGCTCATTCCTCCTAGAAAAGGTGTCAGAACTGTGCTGGATGAAGATTTTAAAACAGAAGCTTAACTCTTGTTGGAAAATATCATGGAGCTCCCAGCAGCTCTTGCTATAGGGCTGCTCTAACACCTAGTCAGGAAATGTAGATTCATCATTTGTGGTGTTTAGTGTATATAATGACCAAAGATGCCAGTGGCATAGGAGTTCAGTTTAAGGCAAGAGGCAGCAGGTGAGTATAACAGTGAAAGGGGGTACAAGTCCCAAGAAGCAGGTTTGAAAGTATAAATGTAAGGTCAGTTTTGACCATAGCCAGAGTTACACAGCTCATTTCTGCAGCCTTTGTGCTAAATAGGGTTTGGCCAGGCAAGTAGTACTACTGACTGCTTTAATACATATTGTTCTTTGCAGACACTAAATAGAGGCTCTAAATAGAGTAAGGAACCACTATTTGGGTTTTTGAATTTTAGTGGCCTCTGCAGTCTGAGAGGACTAAGGAAATGTAAACTTTGGGTTTTTGTTTTTTTCCTCAGAAGTTTCATTTGTAACAAAAAAATAACTACTGAATGCTGTGTCAGAGAATTTGCTACTAGAAAAGCTTACTTTCAGAATATATTCTCTGTAAGTGATTTATTGTTCTCATAATTTTAAGTATTTATAAAGGATTCCTTTTAAGGGTTAGTTAAGTTATATGGGGGGGAAAAATTTCACTAGCAAATAAGTTCCCAGAGGAGCAATAACAGCAACTAAGGAACCGTGTTATGGTAATAGAAAGGTTTATAGCTATATGGGTCTGTATGGGAGTCTTACGTAAGCCTCTACTCTCACAAATCACTGAGATACTAGATTATACTGAAAGGGATGAAGATGCTCAGCTGACTACAGTTTCAGCTATACCAGTAGGTAAGTTGGTGGCAAGGAATTATACAGATGTTTCAGTGATTTAAAGGAATAGAATAAAAGTGCACTTTTATGTCAATGGCATGCTATTTTAATGAGTAATATTAAGAATGGTTGTAAAGAAACAGTATGCAACAAAGGAAATTCTCTTCATTCAGCTTTAACACTGTAATTAAAACACAAATGTTCTTTGTGGAAAAACCTGTTGTTCAAAAAACAATTACAGTAGCTTGTTTTATACTGTTCTTTCATTGAAAGACAATAAAGAATGTTATTCAATTTTTCTGTTTTCGGCTAAAATGCTATTGAATTTTCATACATGATCATTTTGCTTTTTTACTCTTCCCCTCTGTCTATTTCACCTTTAAGTTTTAGGGAGCTATTTTTTCCAGAAATAATCGGGTCATTCTTAATTGCTGTCAGCAATTTGTTAGTGAGTAAAGCTTACTCTAGTTCTAGTCATGGATTTGTGAAAGCTTCCAGTATTAACTGCTGCAAATAGCTTTTGTGCCAGCACACTGCCCTCCTCTCCAGCCCAGCTCACAGGACATCCATGTCCTCTGCTATTTAAATGGAGATGGAACATCCTGCCCTGAGATGTTATATTCTTGTTATACTACTTTTTTTCTGAGCATGGTATTCAAAGATTAGACAAAACCATGCCAAAATAGTGATGGTTATTAGTATATCCAAAACTGCAGATGTATCTTACATTATATAAATCCTTATTTTCACAAGTTTAATAATGCATATTAGAATAGCCACATAAGAAAGGTTTTGTGTTTTCAAATAGATACATTTCAAAGTAAGCTCTACACAAACACAACGTTGTGATTAGATAACATGTCACTGCTGTGCATTTTGTTCGTTTGTTTTTCTACTGCCTCGATAATTATTGTGGTGAGATGATCTCCGTATTTACTGACATTCTGTAGGATCACACCAGTAATTCACCTGAAATGACTGTCTACAGTCTTACAGAGTCTTACTGCTGAGGCTTTTTGAATGCTAATGTAGGTCATAATTAATCAATAGTGATTGTGCAAAACATAAAACATTTATACGATCTTCATAACTGGCACCTAAATTCTCCACAAGAGACAGCCCAAAATAGTAGCAGAGCTTGTCCTTGCATCTCTGTTGTAGGCTTGTACTGTTTGATGTGCTGGCATGCTTGCCCTAAATAGTCTCTGAGGTGAGTTGTTTGGATGTGTCATTTCAACTGAATATAGCTTTGCATACTCCTGTAGCACATAAAAGAATAGAATACCAAAAGAAATTCTAAATAGCATTCAGCAAAATATGAGATATTATTCTTCTCTGCTAGTCTTGCAGAAGCAGCACTTTAATGTGTCAATTATTATTATTTCTTGAAATACCATTTTGAGGAGTTAACAAAGAAAAAGCTTTATGTGCTTATTGAAAGATTGATGGTTTGCTTCCTGTGTTCCACAACCTTAAGCTTCTTCTACTCTTAGGAACAAGGACATTTTTTCTCATCTGTTCATGTTTTGTCTTTATACCTTCATTAGGGTGGGAGTTTATAGCTTATATTCTTTGTTCCAACATTTTTACTACTGTGTTTCTGCTTGATAGGCATTACAGTAGATTTTCCAACAGGAAAAGGACTTTAAAGTGGCAATTTACTTAAAGTAACTGGGTACTGTGTCCTGATTCTCCAGTGCCAATGTCAGTATATGTTTAAACTCCTTGGTTTATTGCTATAATTTTTTTCTTTCTTTTGACTGCATATTTGCACAATACCCAGCACCCTAGGACTCCATCTTAATTAAATCTCAGGACTGAGCTGAAAAAAGAATGAGTATTTATTATCTGGGGAAAATATGGAAGGGAAGGATCTGGGATCCAATAAACACATGTAAAACAAAGTAAGCAATTCCCCCTTCACTCTTGTCCACCCAAAAATCAACCCACCAAAAACAGAGGAACAGTTAAAAAATTGATTTAGGTCCTTAATTCTTCAAATGCTCGTGGGAGACCAAGTGGTTAGCAAATACATTAGTGTTTTTTTTAAAGTCAGCACTGACACAATACTGTGTATACAAAAAGTGATCCATGCAATTAATTTGTAACTCTTCCTTAGTAGCGCGTAAAAAAGTGAAATCACATGATGGTGAGGGAAAGTTCTGGTATACCATAAACATTATATTGCATTATATTGTATAAAGGTAATAATCTAAAACTGTATGTGTGCCAGGAGGAATAACTCTGCAATTGCAAAACCTGGAGATGAAGCTGATTTTGTTACCTAAGATGTTTTTTTTTCCAAAAAGATAGAGCTGATAAATTTTTCATACCCTCATTTAAATTTTGCTTTATTGCTTTGAGTGATAAATTTTGATGTTTATCTTTTGGAAGAAGAGATTTCTGATTGATATTATTAAGGATATTGTTAAGAAGTACTGGAGGTATTGGAGGTGACCAGAGTCAAACATGGTAGGTTTTACTGAAATGACTAATTATAATAGTTGCCTGACTCCCATGATAGTTGCTGGAAATACAGTGCTTACACATTTAGATGCTTTTATAATCTCCATTAGTTGCTTTTGTGCATCTTTAGACATGCAAATACCTCATCTGCTGGTCTAAACAAAGAAGTGTATGCGGTGGCAACATTTACAATGACAGAAGTCAGGTATGCTTTGCCTCAAATCACTGGGCTTTTGTTCATTTATGCCTCCGTCTGAAGATACTTTAGATGTAATCAGTTTGGTTGCCAGCTGACAAAAAAAATTAAAATGAGGAATTATACTTCAGGAGGACAAATAAATGTATTTTGAAAATGAGGAGACAAAAAATAAAATTACTTCCATATGACACAAAGCTATAAGTGTGTGACATATCTGGGTTAGTTTCATATATAACAATACCTGCTGCTAAATACTTGGCCAAAAAATAGAAAATTGGAATCAAACAATACAAAGGTCTTCTCTTTGGCATCAGTTCCATAATAGAATAGAACTTATCATTTGTAAGCTTGTCTGGTTTTCAGTCAAAGACTGAGAACAGTTTGATCTGTCCTGATATAGCAAACAATGCGGTGTGGGTGGTTTAAAAACAAAACAGCTAATCAAGCAAAATTTTACTTAAACTACCTTATGATTCATCAACCAGTCTATGCACACTGTCAGTTGTGCCTTTCTGAGCAATTATTTATAGACTATTTCAATAGCCTGGACAGCATGTGGAACTGCTGAGAATAATATTGTATTGTGAATTACTTCTTCAATTTGTTTCAGTTCAATATGGACTGACAACATGACAGTCAGTCAAGAAAACTGCTGCTTTCTTGAATGCAATGCAGTATAACATGGAAATTAAGTTTTGCCTTAATATTGTTTTTTCCATGTTAAAATATTCCTGAAGTAAACGATGAAATGGTGTGAGAAATAGAATTACTTACTTAATCTTATTTAATCATATTTCTACTTCTTTTTACATATGTACTATCACAAACTTTAGAAGTTGCATTTTTATTCGTAGGGGTCACTACTAAGTTCTTACCTGCATGATTCCCATTCAAGCACAAAACACCACCTTGGAAACACCAACAAGACAGATGGAGAAGTTCCTTAGTGGACTGAATGCTAGTTGAATTTTTTAAGGAAATCAAAGAAATGTATGAAGTACAAGGAAGCTGAGAGATGTCAAATACATCAGGAATGTCAAGAACTGGACAAGATTTGACAGGCTGAAAATTAAGGGAAAGGAGTTAGAGAAATTGGAAATGCAAAAAAAAAAAGAGGGAAAAGGGGGATAATGCAGTTATGTACATGAGGTGTTTATAAAGTGTATTATATATTACCTGGAGCAAAGAGAGTTGAGTAATTTTTGTTGTACTGCACTTTGGAAAGTGGAATGACAAGAAGATTGAAATGAGGGCTGGTGGCATCAGAGGTGACATCTGGTTTGAGGACTATGTCCTCAGTAGTTGCATTTAGACTGCATGAGTGGTGCTTTTGGGTGTCCTGGTTGCTTGTTCATCAGTGTGCCTGGAAACCAGGGTGGAAATGGTAAGAGAAAGAGCATGAGGAAAGGTCACTGTGTGCAGTTAGATATCATTCTGGCTAACTTGAGACATGAACTGTGACTGAGTATCTGTACTGAGTCTGGGTCAGGTGGAACTAACTTCCTTCATCGCAGCTCACATGCCGCTGATTTAGATTAGTGACTGAAACAGTGGTGATTACACAGCAGGGTTTTACCTATTGCAGAGCAGCATCTGCACAACAAAAAGACCTTTTTTAACTTTGCCTGTAGCAAGTAGGCTGGGGGTGGGTGTGCAAGAGCTTGGGAGGGAACACAGCCAGGGCAAGTGACCCACATCAACCAAAGCGGTGTTCTGTGCCTTAGACTGTCATGCTCAATGATAAAAACTGCAGGCTGGCCTTTCTGAAGTAGTTGTTGCTTGGAGGCTGTTTGAGTGCCGGGATGATGGCAGGAGGGCCTTTGCTTCACTTGTGTATTTTTGCCCCATTTTTTCCCTTTACTTCTTAAATTAGCTTTGTCTCAACCCATGAGTTTTTTCTTGATTCTGTGATTCAAATTCTCCCCTCCATGCTTGGAGGTAGTGTGAATGGGTGGCTGGTGGGCATTTTGTTTTTGGCCAGGGTCAACCCACCACAGTATCTGAAACTTCAGTGTCCTTCTGAATCCTACTGTTCAGAGATAGTCAGAAAGCTGCCAACTAGAAACGAAGCAGTAGTGTCAGTTTATCTATAGTTAAAAAAAAATTATAGAAAAATTGGAAACAAAAGAAAAAAGTAATATTAATACAAATGTTTTACAGGAACTGATTATTTTAATGGCCATTTGGGGGGTTTGGACATTTTTATGGCATTGTGTTATTAATTTTCTGGTAAGTAAAATTACCTGTATCACTTAATATTCTTTTGGAGGTTCTCAGTAACCAGTTGTTTTTATGATACATTACTTCACACCTTTTAAGCCTGATCATCTAATCATCCTGACAAACCTCAGGAAATCCGTAGAAAACTAAGTAGACTTTTCATCTGCCTATAACAGTGTTTTGGGTTTTTTCAGTAGTATTTTTGAAGCAAATGCTTCAAGAGTGATTGAGCCATTGTCATGACATTTTGCTCATCACCTGGGGACTATCTCAATGACTACAAACTTACTTTTGATAGTCAAGCAATCAACCAATACTAAATTTGTGTCTGGTTATTTACTTTCTCTTTTGAGTCTTGAGAGAAACATTAGGACCTGTCATATTCCATGTTTTTCAGAATGTCTTGTTAAGGTGCAAAGTAAAAGGCTGTAAAACTCTGATTCACTTACACCTTCGTAGGAAACTACAGACTAGTTTCCTCTCCTGTTAAATGACAGGCACTTCCTTATAATTAAGAAAGTAGTACCTCAAAGACAAATGAAAGTCATTTAAAATGCTATCTTTACTACAGCCTGGTTATTCTGGAATGGTGAATTGGTTATTAATACATTTATGTTCACGAATCTGTATGCACATGATACGTGTGAAAGTCAACAATAGAAGATGCAGGTTGAAAAATATGTGGGCTTGGCACTCCTTCCTCTACCAAGGCAGAATTAACTGTGCTATGCATTTGTTTGTCTGAACTAATTATAAAATCCCATGTGTGTTGTAATTCATATCATTCTTGATGCAAACCTAGTTTCACTGTTGTGACCTGAATGCAGTGTTCCCTTCTTTTCCTGTTTCCAAATAAGTGCAATTCTAACTTATCTAAGCTGTGTTTCCCAGTTGGGCATTAGGAACTCCAAGCTTAAAATACAAAGCGTTCCCACTCTTGAATGACACTTTGTTGTAATTTACCATAATTTGCTTTATGTGTGCACCTATTCATGGTTTGGGTGTAGATTCTAGCAAAGAAGCTTCCAGGAAAGTGGATGATAAGGAGGTGATGATGAACTTGTCATTCGTTCTAAATGCAAACAACAATTTTCAAGGGAGCTAATTAAAATCTTTATCTGATCCCTAGTTGCAAGAGAGCTCTGCCTGGGTGTATGTGATAAGTTCATGCTGTTAGAGATTTCTAATTTGATTGGTTGTTTTTTTTTTCCTGATTTTATGAGTACAGCTTTCTTTTTTTAATGTGTGTCTTTGCTAGAGGAAATGGCAATCTTCCTTTAAGTGTTGCAGTCAGGAAACAATGCTTGGCAAGTGGATTTTGGTTTTTTTTTTTCCTTTGTGTATGTGAGAAAAATGTCAACTCAGCTCATCAAAGCTGTTTGTAGAGGAAAGTGCTTCTTTCCAACCTTATTGGCTAATGGACTTGTTTTGAAGAGAGTTGAACCTGAGGTGATGTACAGGATTCTGATAAACTGTGAGCTTCTATTACCAGAGCTTTGTGAAGATTTTCATCTTAAAAAGGAAATGCTAAGTTTTCTAGATATAGAGGGGCATACTGTACATCAGCTTGATGCTGGCTAAGAACATGAAACTCTTAATATGGCATTGCAAGTTGTCAGCTGGTCACGTTAGTTGACTTTAATAATTGCTAGTTGACCAAGTCCATAGATCTGGAAGACAGAACATCAAAAACTTGCCCTTTCTTGTCAACTTGTTAATTGAATGTCTTTAAGTTATTTTCATTTGTGGCATGAAAAAACCCAATTGTTCCTTCTGCAGAGAGTTCTGTATGAGATATTTTGTTTGGTATATTTCATAAAGTAAAGGTTATGCTGTTAGTTTAAGCTTGAAATTGTTCTTTAGTAGCAAGTAAATCAATTGATCAGTGTGGAATTAGGGATCATGAATTTAGTGTGGTACGAGAGGTCAGAATGAGAGTTTGAGGGTAGGAGTTGGCACAGTATAAGGAAATGTAATTTTTTTGCTCTCTAGTGAACTATTGATTCTTACTTTTAATTGCATGCTTCAGCATTCATGTGAAAGAAAAATGTTTACAATAAAGCAAGATGCCTGTCGCAGTCTGCTTTTGCTATAGTAAAAAAATTAATGTTAATTATCATTGAAGCAAAAGCAGAAAGAATGTTACTAAGTAACATCATACACAAGTGAAGTGGAAGCAGGAGTGTGGTATTTACCCAGAATTTCAAGTGGGAATAATTTCAAATAAAGTAGGCTGCTAGTAGAAATAATCTTTTTGTCTTCTTGTTACTTATGTGCAGACCAAAGTGTGTATTTGCCTATATGCATTGTGTGCTGGTTTTGATTGGGAAGTGGAGAAATGGACCAAAATTTCCTTCACTAATTTTGTATCATTTTAATAGATAAACAAAAATTTCAGTCCAAATTCTTCTGGAAAAAGATATCCCCAAGAGGAAGGTCAAAAATATCCTACTGAGACAGGAGAGACCAGAAAACACATATAAGACATACAAGACATATAACACATGCCATATTGAATACTGGTACGTGCGACAATTGCATTTTTTTGAAAGTTGACAATTCAAAGATGTTGGCCACATGTCACCAAGGTAATTTTTTATAAATGTCTAGCTGTGTGCTATCATATGGATACCTAAAACAACACACAGGGAAAGAAAACAGTTGCAAGTTGCAGTTACCAGATCAGACAGTTCTGCGTGTTCACATGACTTCGTACTGTAGTCACTTTGTGTTCTGCTCTTGCTTTACCAGATAAAATGAAGCGTAGTTCCTCCTAGGTTTTAGACCATCCTGTTGGGTTCTGTGTTTACACTTTTCTGCCTTACACTTGTCTATGCCATGCAAGGAAATAAAATTGATCTAACATTTATTATTATTACTATTATTATTATTTTTAATTTTTCTCCTTCACTATTCTGAATAACAGGAACCACTACTAATGAAATTATGATCATGGACATACACAGTTTAAGCCATACAAATTTGTTCGGTACAAGTGGTCTCACAGTACTGAGGAGCAGTGGGTGATGCCGTTGTATCATGCAGTGGTTTTGACTAATTCCTGAAATATGAAGGCATCCATTTCCTTGCCTTTGCTTAGGCAGAAGTATAAACAAATTCAGAGCATCTCATTGAAATGGAAGAATGGTTCCAAAAATACAGACCAGGAATTCTCTTAGTCTTGGATCTACAGCGTTAAGCATCTTATCACCAATAAGCCGTAGCAGATTTCCAGAGAAGAGAAGAATAGAGTGAGAATACATAACACATCTCTAGAAAATTCCCAGCCCCCAATTGTTTTCAGCTCAAGGGATTTCCTAAACCTGGTGTGATATCACAAGCTCTCAATGAATCCCTTTTCTAAATTTGTGTTTAGTTTCTCCATACAGTTTTTTAAAATTTTCTTGTATCCCCTGATATGTTTCAGTCAGTTTCATTGATTTTTCACCCGTTGGGCAGAGAACCACTTTGTTCTGTTTGTTTTGCACTTTGCTCCTACCAGCTTCCTTTAGAGTTGCTAGTTATCCTATATGCAATATTGTACCAAAGCTAAAATGATAAAAAGGTATAGTTTGAGTCCTCTGTCTCTCAGGAGATTAAAAATACCATCAGAAGTCCTTAAAAAAAAAAAAAAAGGAAATATTACTACTGTCTTCCAGAACTAAAATAAGTTTGTAGTTTCATGAGTTCTGGTCCTCTTTTATTTTTTTGCCTGAATAATGATCCTCCACGGAATTATTCAGTCTCTATGTTTTTAAATATTCTGAACTTTTAAAAAAGGGAGACCAGTGTACACAGTGGGAAGATACATCTTTAAAACTAACTGAAGGGATTAAAGAATGTGTGAATTTTGTACCTCAACAGTTTGTGTTGGTAATAGAAGTATTTTGCACTACTAAACTGTGTTATGAGCACTAACTATTAGGAGCATGTAATAGTCAAATATGTAGTAGGTGGGCTATAGCTGTAGCATTGTCATCAGCAGTGAAGCAGACTACTATGCTTATTGACAGGAGCAGAAAAATCAGCTAAATAGTTTTCTTCTGAACAGTAAAAATTACTTTGTTGACAAGATACTGTTATATTGTAATCTGAGGTAATGTCTGTGCTTCCTTTCAAAACATAACATAAAGTTTTCTGGTGAAAAAAATCTCAGTCGGAAAATACACATCTGGAGGCATTTTATTCCAGTTGTTTGTGGTAGAGAAGGCAGCAGGATGACATTGTAAATTTGCTCAGTTTTGTACTTTTTCTCTCTGAATCTGTTTGTTCTTTATAACATAACTGCAGGCAAGCCCTTAAGTGTGCAGATGTAAATAGCCAGTGTCAGAATGTGTTTCATGCAGAGCAGAGCTATACCTTCACCTGAGTACTTCTCAAGGTGAGGCTGTCTGCTAACCCTCATGGTAGCTCATGTTACAGAAATGAACAGTTAATATTTTCTGTGGACAGATTTGTTTTTTTCCCAGAAAGCAATGAGAGCAAACTAAATGTATCTTCATCTTCCAGTGTTTCTGATAGCATCCTTTATAAGTTGATCATTGACCTTTCTTGATAAGAAAGCCTTTTCCCATCATCTTTTAATACCTGCTGCCTCCTTTCTCTCTCTTACTGCATTTCCCTCCAGATGTTCATACTGGTCTGAGAACCAGGCTTTTGATGGAGAAGAACTAATTCATTAAAAATATACCACTAGCTTAAGTATCTTTTTATGCAATAAAAAAGCAAGACACGGCAAAACAAACAACTCCTACCCCCAACCTCCATTTTGTTTGTGTTTTATATCTCCACAGACGACACATAAAGGTTTTCCACAGACAAAATTAGTATTCTGGCAAGCTCTCACTTGTGGTCCATAGACCACGAGAGTGATGACAGATGCACTGTTATACAGAAATGCAAAAATTATATTTGTGTTTCTGTATGTATCCTGCAAAACCCCAAAACATTCAGATCTCTCTCTGCTACTCTGTTCCAGCTCACTCAAGCCATCTGCTTGGTTTTCCTGCTGCATTTGGTCTCATTAGTCATGTTCACATGTACTTCAGGCTGCTTAATTTCATTATGCAAAGTATTATGCACTGTTCATCCAATAAGTGAGAGAGATTCATTCTGCTTCCTAAGAGACTTGTAAAAAGAAGTTTTAAATCTCTAAGAAAACCTAAAAATTTTTGTAGAAACATGGTTCGTGCTTCATTGTTACCTATATTAAAACGTACTAAAACTTACTCTATATGTTTATCTGTCTTTTCCTGACTCCCAAATGTTAACTCCTCTCTCCTTAGAAATATATGCATCTAACTAGGATTTTTCAACACAGTTAAGATCTCAACACAAAACTACATGTCATATTTGAAAGTTTCCATTTTGGCAGATTTAGGTCTTCTGCCTAGCAGTGAGATTGCCAATTCTGACAGAATGTGTTTGTGGCCATGCCTGTGAATATTCACTAGAATTAGCAAAATCATAAGCCTTTTGAAAAGGAAAAGAATTCACAGAGGGAAGAGGGATCTGTTAATGAAACAAAGACGAAAAATCTCCATTTGCAGTCATTGCTAAGTGTGCTCTGGCTTCTCAAAACTCCGGAAGCTGACTGTGATAAACTCTAGTGTTTAGTCCATCACCCAATGGACTTTTTGTTGCAAGATGAAAAAGATCTAAAAAGAGTTTCCCATGATGGCTTTTGGTACTCCCTCTGTTTGTTATCCCAGACAGAACTCTGCCAGGACCCCAGTGGACAGAGGGGTACCAGAAAACTGGTCAGCCTCAAGCTGAGGAGGGAATGGCTGAGGTTTGATGTCAAAGGCAGTGGATTAATAGTCAACCTGGATAATGAGAAAGGGCATAAAAATTGGACATGGAATGGGAAACTGGGACCGACTAGATAAAAAGAGTCAGAATTGGCAGGGAGCTCTAGAGAAGACAGATTTAATAAGGAATTGGATATCTGGACAGCAGATGTAGAGCTGCCAACATAACTGCCAGTAGTATCAGCCAGTAATCCTAGCTCAAGAGAACTGGGAATAGTTGAGAAATGAGCCAGGAAGGCAGGAAAATGGAATTCAGTGGGAGTTGTCTTGGATACATAGGAATATACAATATATGCTACATGCTCTGAAGGAAAAAAAAAAAGGAAATGGAGAGGAAATAAGGATCCATTATTTGGTGTATTAAATTAGTGGATTTTTTTATCTTAAAGAAATTTCATCATGAAAATAATTATTTTATTTTAAGAATCTGCTCCATAAGGTATGTGAATTATAGAGCATTCACAGAATAGGAGGGGTAAACCCCTTAAATTCCTTGAAAAAACAACCTAGGCACTGAAAAAGCATAGGTCCCCACAAAAAATTTTGACTCAGAGACTTTTATAAAGCCTCAGAAATAACTGAATTAAACTTCGAGTGCTTGACATTGCAGTGATGTTCTTTTATTAATGTTGTGGTTTGCATCTAATGAGTTTAATTTCACTTTGTTGTTTTGATAAATGAAGATATTCTATCCAGACAGCCACAAGCTACAAAATAATTGTTGATTGTGAAAGTCAGAACATTTTTAACCAGCTTTTCCTGATAGTTATTTCATTAAAACCATAGGTCCTGGAGTAATTTAAAGGCTTTAGTCTTTCTTTCCTTTTCTGATGGAAAAGATATATTCTGTGGAGCTGTAAATTCTTATAACACCAGACTTTGGTGACTCTAAATTCAATGCAATGATATGGACTGATATGGCCTTAATTCCCTAAAAATTAGAAGGCAAATAATAGGTATATACATTTACAGAAAATTCCATCATTTTTACAGTATTGATTTCTTAGTACTTAACTATTGAAAAATGAAAGCTTCCTAAATATTCAAAATAATTTTAATGAATTTTTTATTTAATTCAATGCTTTTGTTGTTTAAAAAAAAAACCTTTATTTGTAATTTTATCATTTTAAATATTGTCAAGTCCGACTAAATTAAATACTGATAGTACTTCCTCCTAAGAAAAATACTCAAAAGTGTTACATATAAGATATGGGGACTGAGGACAGACTTTATGAGGTGTGATTCAGGTACTGAGCAAGGATTCAAGGCATTTAAGACTGAGAAGGATCCTTGAACCAGACTTGTGTGACTTTCAGGATATTGTTTAATATTTGTGTACTTTAGTTTTCATCATTAGAACAAATATATTGATATAGCTTTACTCCTGTTCTTTACTGTCTAAGGGATTTGATTTATAAAAATACTTAAAGATGTCTAACAGTCTTGTTCAAACAATTTCCAGCATAGTGAGCATTCAGTCTTAACTGGAGCTTCTAGTTATAGCTGTGGGGGAAAAGTCATGTGAATTCCTTTAATTTACCAGAATATGAGACTCAATAGAAGGCGAATAGAAGAGCAGAGAAGGAAAGAAAAAAATCTAGTATAATCTGAATAGTTCTAGAAAATTGTTCTGAGTCTAGGATTGAATTGACTGATGTCAATTTTGCCCCTTAATCCTAACTGTTCTGAAATTGTCTTTTTGTGTATAGAAGTTAAAAAATGTTCAAGTATAAATCCATGTCTTTCCAGTGTCATATGAATTCACTGAGCATGCTAAGTTAAGGAATCTTGTGGGTTACAGCAGTAGAAAAACATGATGTGCATTTTACTTAGCTCACTGATGAAATCTACAGAAATATATAATATTGGAGTATACTAAGAAAACAGTCCAAATCAGTCCATGATGAAGAAATTTTGTTCACATATTTTTCTTCTGTGTCTCTTAACAGTCTAATTAAATCTCATGATAATCAGCTACGGGCAATCAGCTGAAAGGCAGTGAACAAGTACATTTAAAAGAGTTTTAAAGCAGCAGTTCATGGGCAAAGACAGAAAATACAGCAATATAGGTACTGGCAAGTGTTTACATGGAATGTCTTTCTTTTAAAGGGAGAAAAGGAATATTTTTCTGAACCGTGAAGAAGAAGAACCTTCATTCAAGATTCCCCTGTGAACCCTGCATTGATGCCAATCATATAAGGTATTTTAAACGAACAAGATTCTGTTACCTTCTATAACCTATTAAATGCTTTAATCCATGGCACTTTCAAAGGATTAAAATGGAGATAGTAAAGAAATTAAGGAAATCACTTTTTCTGATGCAAAGTTTGTTAGATTAATGAACATGTAATTTTGTAGTAATACATGATATTTCATTCTGACATTAAAGATTAAAAAAATCTGGATGATTTGCATTTCTTGTTGCGATAGTAGTTGTATTCTTTGCCTTCTCTCACCATCAATTTGTGTTTTATCAAATCCCAAGCTGTCATGGTTCATTATCCATAGATGATCTTGAGCAGCCTTGCATCACAAAAAAATATGCTGTGGCATCTGCCATTGTGCACCACTAAACAGATCACTTCTGAGTAGGGTTTGTCTTTGATTAGTACATTCAGTAGTGTGTGTCCTTATATTTTTGCCTGTGAGTATCTTATGCAATGATAGCTGTATATAGTAAGGTACTGTGATTTTTCAGGTTGCAGATAGAGTATCTGCTGTGCCTTTTTAGCTGATGAGTTCCATTTGAGTTAATGCTTGTACACCTCAGTCTCCACCAGGCAGTCCCATTGCTTCTGTAGTCATTCCATAAAATTCAGTATCAGTGATGTAGACAGCACAGTGAAATTATGAGGTGTGATTATAGTATCAGGCTTGCATTCTAGACCCTTTTTTGATTTTAGGAGCCAAAAATGAAATTCATGTCACAATTGTATTAACAGTATAATAACATCCAGATATAAATATGTTTAATATAGAAGTCTTTATTTCCTGCAAGGTACTTACATTGGTAAAGAGACTCTTCATTTTTAAAAGACAGGAGTTAGACTCAATGATCCTGATGAGTCCCTTCCAATTCAGCATACTCTATGATTCAATCAAAAATATTTAATCTTCTAATTCCCCTGAATCTGTTCCTGTTCAATCCAAACTTGAAAATAAATTTTGATTGAAGTAGTAGTGTGTTCATCACAGTGATCAAATTAATTTCCATCTCTGTTCACTATCATGCATATCTCAGTTACAGGCAGTTTCTAGAGAATATGAAATACTGTCTTATGAATTTGTCTGGGAGTAAGTCACCAATGTTATAACTCAGACTAATTTAAATGAAAGCAAATGTTTTGGGATTTGAAAGTTGAATTTCCATTTGAACAATGGCTTCAAGGACTTGCATGCACATTTGACTGTCTTGTGCCCTGAAGAGTATTGCTACTAAAGAGATGATCCACACAGACCCATGAGCTTCAATAAGGTTCTCAGGAATGTAAAAAAGAATAAAGTTGTCTGTAAGGTAAATATGAAGTGGAAAAGCAAATTAAAGCAAAAATGGAATATGAATGAATCTAGGAGAGTTTTTTTAAAAATCTGTACCAGTAACCTAAGGTTGCAACAAAACCTGAGGATCTCATGCACAAATCTGAACTAGAAATGTTTCTTACTTTGTCGCCTGAGTCAGAGAATTTGTTTGGTAGGTCCCCTCGTGTACTGATGTCTATATAATATACTACAAATTGGGTTAAAGGGGTTACTGTAATAAGCAGAGTCAGTAGGAAATGCCTTCTGAGACTTTTTGAGTATTAGGAAGTGTTTAGTGAAATACAAAAAAATTGGAAATTTTTGAATGTTACAAGTAGTCTTCCTACTTAAAAACGCCATTGTACTGGCAAAAATATTCCTTTAAGTGTTTTAGATGCTTTTCTCTTTAATACTACTTTTCATTTAGAAATATTTATGGTGTGTAGATTTTTGTGGTATTTTTTGCTTTGGAGGTATTTATTGCTTGATAGTAACAGGGATGAAAGCAGTTCTTCTCTCACAGGAACTATTACTTCCAGTGTAGTTTCTTTGAACATTCTAAAAAGGCAGAATGGTGCTCAGGCCAGCTAAGGGAATATCCAGAGAGCACAGAGAAAGACTGTAAATAGTACAGATCCAGAACTGGGAGGTCCCAGACCAACCAGTCTCAATGGTCTGACCCATTTAAATTCAAGATACCATGCTAGTTGATAGCAAAACCCTCATGAGTTCTTTCCCCTTTTCCTGCCCTAGAAGTGTTTAGTTTCTAGCCCATTTGTGAAAAACAAGGAGCCCTGGAATCCTGGGGCTGTGCAAGAAATATCTTAGTCCTCTGAGGTATTGTTGCAGTGAGCACTGAAATTATAGGCAAAGGTTGATAGACTGTAAACCTTCTTCTAAAAATAAAAATATTTTTAAATTTTCCTAATACTATGGTTTTTACCTCCTTTTTTTCTGAACTAACTCTTCACTTAATTTCTCTTTTGAGACCCAACTTTCCACTGATAAATTTAAGTCCCTAGGCTGTAGATGGATACATCTTGTCTCCTTTAGTCATTGCCATCTTAAAGGTAAACCATCAAGCAAGTAGCAGTGAAAATGGAATGTTACATAGATCTATGGCGTGTGCATCCATTAAAAATAGAGAGAACAATAAATGCAAAAATTACTTTAATCAATGTGTTGAAATTAAGCTCTTTATAGTCTCCTTAGTTGAAAGTAAATTCAACTATTTTATACTGGCAGCATAGGCTGCAATGAGATTTATGGACTTGGACAATTCAGATTGAATCAGATACAACAAAGACTTCTTTGGGGAAAACAAAATTTCACAAAGTAAAACAGTCAAGTTCAGATCTTACTCTTCCTGAAAGAAAGAGAATAAAACTGCTGGTGCAGAAGCAGGCCTCTTTCTTCCCACAGTGCTGCACTTACTGTGTTACAGTCTAAACCAACAGCAATTATATATAAGCTGTTAAACAACATGGGAAGAATCAGTTGGCTCACTGAGCCAGAGGTGGTACTGGGAGCCCTTGCTGTTTATCCCAGTCAATCTCAGCATCAGTAATGGTCAGAAACCAGACACTCATTCTCTTGCATATGTTTATGTGGCGGGGGGAACATGCCTTTTCTTTCCTTTTTGGCAGGCAAAAAAAGAAACTAAAACTATGTGAGAAAATAATAGTTCTATGGGGAAAGTATGCACCTACAAGTGCACAGCATATCTGGGAAGAGAATTGTGGCTTTTGACTGACTGAATAAAAGCCCCATTAGCTTGCTATAGGACGAAGCCAAGAAGCTGGGAAAATTCAGAACGGTTTTGAATTGACAGGGCAGTGAGAGTTAATGACTTGGACACAAAGGAATACTAAATAAGTTTGCTGACAACAATTAATTGGGAGGAGCTGTCAACTCCCTTGAGAGCAGAGAGGCCCTGAAAAGAGACCTTGATCAGTCACCAGCCATATGAAGTTTAACAAGAGCAAGTGTTGGATGCTGTACCTGGGATGGGGCAACCCTGGATGTATGGACAGACTGGAGAATGAGATACTGGAGAGCCGAGCTGTGGGAAGGGACCTGAGGGATCCTGGTCGAGGGCAAGTTGAACACGAGTCAGCAGTGCCCTGGCAGCCAGGAGGGCCAACCCTGGCCTGGGGTGCATCAGGCACAGCATCACCAGCCAGGCAAGGAAGGAGATTGTTCCACTGTGCTCTGCACTTGGGCGGCCTCACCTCAAGTCCTGAGGGCAGTTTTGGGTGCCACAATGTAAAAAAGACATGAAGCTCTTAGAGAGCATCCACAGGAGGGCAACAAGGATCGTAAAGGGTCCAGAGGGGAAGCCGCATGAGGAACAGCTGAGGTCGCTTGGTTTGTTCAGCCTGGAGTAGAGGAGACTGAGCGGAGACCTGAGTGTGGGGTTCAGTATCCTCATGAGGGAAAGAGGAGCAGCAGGTGCCAGTCTCTTCACTCTTGTGACTGGTGACAGGACCCAAGCAAATGCCTGAAGTTGTGTCAGGGGAGGTTTAGGTTGGATATCTGGAAAAAGCTTTTCAGCCAGAGGATGGTTGGGCACTAGAAGAGGCTCCCTAGGGTAAGTGGTCATAGCACCAAGCCTGACAGTTTAAGAAGCATTTGGACAATGCTTTTCAGGCACATGGTGGGATTCTTGGGGCCAGGAGTTGGACCCTTCCAGCTTGAGTTGGATCCCTTCCAACTAAGCATATTCTGTTTCTATGAGTAAATTATTTTTAGATTTTGGGGGAAGAAGTAGACCCCAGGTGTAGGGCAAAATAAATGGCTAAGTAGGTAAGCTGTTCTTTCATGGAAGGAATTATGTTACAGATAACTACTGCAGGAGGTCATGCACATTTGTTAAATGGCTGACCTTGTCATTTGTCACGGAGAGGATACCAGATTAGTAGACCATAAATTTAGATTAGTTCATAAAGTCCTCTGTAACAGGCTTGGTCAAGCAATGTTGAAAAAAAATGTGTGACAAACTGCCTCAAAGAAACTCAGTAGGATATTTCTTACTATCTTTACATCTGAATAAATCAGGGTGGACATTTTAAGAAACCCTAGCGTGAAGCTAGGGGAATGGCTTTGATCCAAGTCCCATAAGCATAGTCATTTTCTGAGGTACATTGAAATCATGAGCCTGAAGTACTCCAAGGGTATAGTTTCATGATAGTGTGTTTGCTGGAAGTGATGATCTTATGCTCCCTTTTTGTTCCATCACTAAAAATGAACAGTAGTTTTCAGCTAGATAAGCCTTACTGCTGCCTCACAAGAAAAAAGTGCAGTGATGTGCATGTGAAAAGTAGGGCAGGATCTCTTCTCTTTTGGCAGTAGCATAGCCTTAAATCAGTGTAAGCAGTTTTTGAAACCACTCCAGAACTTTGAGCCTTCACAGAAGGTGGCTGTGGGCATCAGGTGGTGGAACCAGCACATACTTTCTCTGTAGCAAGTGTTGCTCACCTCGCTATCAGCAGGTGTACTTAGCATTGTAATGAATAATGAACTTTGGTCACTTTTGTATAATTGGACTACCTGAATTTTTAAAATTCGGTTCCCAAATTTGATTTCCAGGAGCTGTGGGCTGACCTCAGCTGGCTGCCAGGCTCCCACCCAGCCCCTCTCTCACTCCATGTGTCTCAAGATGAGGGCAGGGACATCACTTGCCTTAACGGACAAAACAGGCTTGTCTTGAGGGAGATTAATTTGATTTATTGCTGATTAAAATAGATTGGTATGGTGAGAAAAAAGGACAAAACCTAAAACACCTTCTCCCCTTGTTCCTGTCAAGTTCCCTCCTTCATTCCCAACCCTTTTGATTGCCCCCACTGAGCAGTGCAGAGAGGTGGGAAGTGAGGTTTGTGGCCAGTTTATAACAGCTGATCCCTGTCACTCCTTACTCCTCACCCTTTTCCCTTTGTCCAACATGGGGGCCTCCAAAGGCTGCAGGGGAGCTTGCATGATCATGGTCCCCACTATGGGCTGCCAGGGAATCTCTGCTCCAGCCTCTGGGGCTCCTTCCCCCCCCACCCTCCTCCTCTCAGTTTGGTGTGCACATAGCTGTTTCTCCCATTTTTCCCTCTCACTTCTCACTGGTGGTTTTGCACTATCTTAAGTGGTTTTGCACCATCTTAAATACATTTCCCAAAGGTATTCTTAGGGATTTTTGTCACCACCTCAGCTGTGGGGCTCAGCTGTGCCCTGTGATGGGTGCAGTGAGGGCATCTGGAACCTGCTGTGACCAGCTCTGGGCAGACCCTGCCTCTCCTGCCAGTGCCCTTCAGCCTCTGCTGCAAGCGCCAGGACATCGGTGCCCCAGACACTACAGTGTCTCTCAAACAATTTGAGCAGCCAGAGGAAGTAAAGGTCATTTTCTCAGGATAGTCTGGAAGACTTGAGGGTCTTTTTTCTAACCTCATCTCACAACAAGTGAGCAGGTTTTGTGTGTAACCCTTTCTATGTGGCATTAAAAAGAAAAAGTACTAAAATTACATTCCTTCCCTTAAAATATTAAAAAATATTTGCCTTCTGTATCACTGTGAATCCAATTTTTTATGTCCTGCATGTGCAAAACGTGCCAGAGAACAGACCCAGTGGGACTCCAGGTCTTCAGTTGGAGTCAGGCAGACCTGCTGTGTCCCTTCTACTGCCTGCCTCTGCTTTTGGAGCTTCCCATTCTCTGCACACTTGGTCAGGGCACTGTCCTGAGATAAATACATCCTCTACTGTCCTCCCACTATTTCTTTGGTAAACTGGGTGAGTACAGATTCTGACTTTATTATCTATGAATTCTGTCTGTTGGTGTCAGAATGGTGGTGGCCCAACCAGAGCGATACTTTGTCCTTTGCTGCATGACAAACTGCTTGGAGCTGTTGGCACAAACAACTGGTTTGTTTTGTTCTCACATTAAAAGAAGATGTGATATGAAACCTTGTCTATTTTAAAAATACAAATTCTTATCTGTGTCTGACAGATCTCATCACTGTGAGAGGTCCAAAATTTGTGATTCTCTGTAAAATTTAATTATCTGGCACTTTCCAACAACAGCTTGTCTACCACTGACATGTAGAATTTCATTTTGTTCAAACATCTTGTGTGTGTGTCTTCTTGATATTGATAATAGTGACTTGTAGTAATGCTTATCTCTTTTTGATTCTGAAAATGTAATAAAGAAGAAAAATACAAAGTAATAGCTACATAAAAGTTAGGCAGACATCCATCAAATCTTTGTATCAGACTTAGCTCTTCAGATATCTCAAGAAACAGAGACTATAAAAGCAGCATAGGGGTGCAAACATGCCCGCAAAACCAAATAAATCATTGCCAACACAGAAAATGAACCAAGACAGACCTTTCTTGTTCATTGATGAGTTTTTCTTCCCTTTTCCAGTTAGTTTTCTGAACAAATTGTTACTTACTAATTAGCATTAGTAATAGCAATAATTAACCATAATTGGTCTCTTTGTAGCTACCATAACTGATTCTTCAACATATGTGAATCTTGGGTCCATTTCCCAAATTCTGAGGGATGTGAATAAGGTATGAAGTCACTGAAAAGTGGGAAAATAGTCTTAATAACATGTTCTATGCAGATAAGAGTTGTCATTTAGAAAAAAGCATCGAATTACAAGCACATAGAACATCATCTCATCAGTAAAAGAAATCCATCATTAAAGATCTAGCAATATAAATACCTGCAACTGTAGGCATAACTCTTGCTTTGTAGTTTCCAGTTTAAATGACTGAAAATAGTGGATATTTATATGTAAACATATTTATATGACTTTGATCTGTACTTGTGGATAATAAAATGAACAGATGTACATATTGGGAGTATTTGGGATATATTATAGAAAAACAGGAAAGTGTAATGGTATTGTTCAGTATATGCAGAGGTCTATTTGTAAAATGTTTGTTTGCAACACTGTTTTTTTTGACATACATTTCTTGATTGTATATTGCTGTATTTGCACAATGATTCTGTAATGAGGCTTTGGCTTTGTAACCCTTGGTCTGAGCAGCCAGATTCATTGCTAACTGAAGACTGCATGCAGAAGCCTCTGTGCTTCCTTGGCAGGATATCTGATTTGATGAGAGTACAGTGGCAGTCTGCTTTATATTGTGGGAAAATTAAAAGTATTTTTAGCTTTTTGATAGGCTGTAAATAAGCTTGGATAGCAGTAAACAAGTTACAGCACTGCTGTGTGACACAGAACTGTGTGCACAGTGTGGCCTGCTTCTCAGGAGAAGCACAGATAGGAGCCAAAACTTCCTGAGCTCATCACATGGTTCTTTAAAAGCTTATATTAAAGAAAAAGCAAGGTGGGAACAGCTGTGTGAAAACCATACCCCTGATGATCAAAACACAGGTGAGGAAGATATGTACTGACTGATGAGGGATTTTATATTATCCCTAGGCAGAGAAACTCAAATTGAGTAGCTAAGGCTGTCATATTTCAGTTCCCTGACCAGATCCTGCTAGTGTGGTGGCTTTAAAGTCAGCTATTAGAGATTGTCAACATGGAACCTCCTGAGCAAAGCATGTGAGGCTGTGCAGCTAGAACTGAAACAAAAGCTCTAAAACAAACAGCTCTCACTCTTCACATACCCTGTAGCAGGTCCAAGAGAGAACACGTCGTGCACACTGCCCAGTGCTTCTTTCATGTAGGCATGCATGAGGATGGATAGGTGGATCAGTTATGGAGAGTGTAAACACAGCCAGCAGGTGGAACAATCAAGGACATCTGGTATATTGGCTTTTGTAAGTGAGATTTAAAGTCTACTGGAATAGTATTAAAAAAGTTACAGAGCGAGCAGGTAGAGATAGGAGAGAGAGCTTCCATCCTGTCACACTGTTACCTCTGTGTGTTAGGAACAAATGGCTGCAGTGAAATGGGATCACCTTCCATTTTATAATCCTGAATGCCATTTAAAAATATTATTGCGGAGAAATTACGCACATAAAGGTAGAGAATGCAGCTCTACTTTTCAGGGACAGAGGAAGAAACAGAAGGAAGTACTTGGACATCCTTAGAATATGTGATTAATTTTGGCAGGGAAAAGATGCAAGCTTTAGTGAATTTTGTGGAAGACAGCTGTTGCTGTTGCTTTTTTTCTGTAGCATCAGAAGTCTAACCTGTATCAGTTAGAATTTCCTTGTACTGCAGCAAATAACAACAGTTAAATAAGACTGACAAATTGTTTCAGCACAAACTAGTTATATGTGAAGGGCATTGGCTGCAAAATTTCATTCCACTGCTGCAAAACTGTGTGTAATGCATATACAGGGGTAGGCTGGACATACTTGTAAGCTGAAACTAATTTTGTAGATAAATGGTTTACAACACAGTAATGTACAGATTTTTAAAATCTATTCAGTCTCTCTATTGCTGTGTGTTCTGGTGCTTCTTTTTTCACTAGCAGCCAAATAGTTATTTCTAGATTAAAATATTCCCTGTATGTGTGAAAGATGGATAGTTTCAGAGCATACCATGGCAAACAGTGCTTTAACATGCCTATTTTACTATTGTTTGTAAATGCCATGAAAGCAACCAACCTCGCAAGTCTCTCTCCTATGTCATTATGTGAAGAATGTTACAGAATAAATGTGAGAAACACACATTCATGCTGTAGGTCTGTAATGTAGCCTTGTGCTTATGACTGCTCAGGTGTGTTTGTTCTTGAGCAGCACGTAGATAATGCCAACTCATCAGTTATTCAGTCAGTTTGGTGTCTGAGGGTCAGCTGCTTCAGATACATTGTTCATAAATAGGATGGACATGAAAAACATCCTTTTGAGTTGGGTAATTTTTATGTTAACTTTCTCATCCTGCTCTATTGCATGTTTGTATAAGACTTCACTCACTGTTGTTTATTAGCTGTGTGCAATTTGACTCCATTTGCAAACCTCTTTTCATGCTGTTTTGTCAGCAATGATGTAGGGTATGCTATTAATCCAGCTTTTGTAAAAAGATTTTTTTTGAGATCAAAAGTTAGCAGTGGCACGGTAGCAGTGGTACTGTGAATACCAGTAAATAATAAGCTGGTTTCAGTAAAATGTAAGCCAATTTGAACACTTTGTCCATGGAAAGTTTGAAGAAGTAAAATGTTTGAGCCTAGAGGTGCATACGTAGAGGCCTCATTCTGCTGCTTAGAGGATCAGCTCCTTCCAGCTGGGTTGTGGTAGCACAACTCAGCAGCCCTTCCTGGCCTTTCATACCACATTTTGAGAGGTACAGGTGTCTGGTGGGAGATCTTCTACGTAACCTGTGTCTAAGGATATCCTTTTGAATTATAAATTACCTGATGGTGTATTTTTTGGATTGCAGACTCTTTATGGGGGGAGTATGTTCTATTTGTTTGTGAGCGATTTCCACTGAAATGCAGGAGTTCCTTTCTCTTTTTGAATGCAGGTTAGCAGTGGTTGGTTGTGTTTCACATAAGCATCGCAGTCAGCCCTTCTGATCTATCCTGAGGGTTACAGAGAAGGATATGTGTCTACAATTTTGTAGCATAAAAAACATCCAAAAAAAGTTTTCTTAATCAAATTCAGGTGTTGTATACAGATGTTGTGAAGAGATGACACCTTGAAATGAAGATTGTATCCCACCTGAGAATTGTTGAGATAACTTTGCATGTTTGGTTATGTTGATTTTAGTGGAACAATTTGTGGGTTAATATGCTAGCCAAACACACTAGTCACTGTCAGCAACTAATGGACTCAGTGCTTGGCTAGGACTGGAGATAAATCTGAATCTAGTTAAAATTACAACATGATGTTCATTAGCTTCAGCAAGGATAATTTCTGAGACAAAGTGTTGCTATCACCCAACATGTTAAATAAGCAGTTGGACTAAGCAGATGGTGGGCAGAGATCAATGACTTTCCATTAAACAATAGGTAATTTCTCAGTAGGAAATTACTTACGTTCCCAAAAAGGGTCATGTACCAAATTCCTTATACTGCCTTATAGTTGTAAGAAATCTACTGGTCAAGTGTTCGTGCTTTAGAAAGATGAAGAGGCACAAAGCCTTACAGATACTTTGAGGAGTGATCTTATATATTCTGGAATACCTCAACTCTTCACTGTGCTGGGTGCTGCATATGGATGGGTCTCAGCTTTACACTGAAGTTTTTGCATCATGCAAACAAGCCACTAACTTGTTTGTATGGTGCAGGTTTCTAGTATAACAGCAAAACTCCACTGTTGCAAAATCGCACCCTTTCATATAGTATTAAGTCTGTAGAGGATTGACTGCTTCATATATTTATGTCTGCTTACATAGGATTTTGTGGGAATAAAGTGTAATGGTAAAGGATGTAGATATGGAGAAACTACTTGGCCATTTTGATTAATTGTTGTATAAAATCTTTATTTAGCTTGAGAAAAAATCCATCATCTTTACTTTTCATTTAGCCATATCATGTCTTATTTTTGGATTGAAAGCCGACACATCGAAGTTGAGAGTTGTTTTCTCAGTATTTTCAATTTACTTCTTTCATGTTTGCCATGCTGGTTTGTTTTTTGGTTTTGTTTTTGGTTTTTTGTTATGTATCTTAAACATAATTTAGCAGTTCCTGATTGTGCTTCTGCTAATCTGTGATGTAACAGTGGATTGCAGTGACATGACTTGAGGAGGGATGGGTTTCTGTCTTGAACCTCTCAATAAATGGTATCTTGCCTGAGTACATTATGCCCAACCTGTCCATTTGACTTAGCCTGTTTTTGATTTACCACAATACGCTGGTGTTAAAAACTCTTTGACATTTCAGGAGCTCGTTGATTGGCACATCAGTTGTCCTTGCCTTGAGGGTAGGAAAAACTATCTGAAGAGCAGGATGGAGGATTGGAGGTGGTTATACTTTTTGCCCTTCAGTTTTTCTATCTAGCCATCACAGGAGTGTGGAACTGGATAAGACTTTCTGAATTTTTAAACACAAATGGTTGTTTATGTCTGTGAACATTCCTGTGTCAATTTGATAGTATCTTTTCCTACCTAACACAGTAATTTAGAGAAAAACAGCCAAAAGTGTTTGACATAATGAGGTATGAATGAGGGGTAAGAAAAAGTAGATTATTATAATAGATAAATAATAGATCATTATTCTTACCTGAGGCTTATTATATCTCTGTGTATGATAGATATAGATGCATCTAGGCAGTGCCTCTGCATGTTGTCACTGCTTTCTGACAACCAATTTCTAGTCTGCTTCACTTGCAGATAATAATGAAAAATATATATAATTGGAAATTGCTGTAAGAGTATATTTTAATATTAAAAAAAATAAAAACTAACCTTAAGGTGACAATTTCTTTTTTTCTCTCTGTAAGTGAAACTTACTTTATAAAATTTTTCTTTTTTTTATGTTTGTTTGTTTTTTTGTTTTTTTGTTTTTTTAACCACAATATGGTTGGCTTGAGTTTTCTTGGGTTTTTGTTTGTTTGGTGGGTTGGGGTTTTTTGTTTGTTGGTTTGTTTGTTTGTTATTGAGTGGAGGGAGACTTTTTTCCCTTTTTCCCCATAGAGATAAAACTGGTTTTTTGGCAAAGCCTTTCTCAGCCTTCTTTATCTCTTGAGTATTTGTGCAGTACCAAATAGACCCGTGAACAAGGAGATGCAAAAACGTCCATGAATTACTTCAAGCCAGTTAGTAGATTGCTTATGTTGGAGTATCATTAACTTACAAATGAAATTTCATATTCAGATTGCCTGTAGACTGGGCTCCAATTGCATCAGCCTTCCAAATACCATGTACTTAGATTCACAGGGGATATACTTTATACCAGTCTCTGGATTAGGGTTTTGCAGCCAAACATCTTAGAAGTCTATGTGTAATGCTTTTATTACAAAATTACCTGATTTGTTTCATTACTGTATGATGTTGAGATGGAAAAATTAATTTAGCTAATGTGAATTAGTGTCTCTGATTTCATGAAATGTGGTTCTTTTAAAAATTGTATTAATATGGTTATGTTGGGTCTAATAAAGATGTTTGGAAGCAGCTTGAAAAAAAGTTAAAAATGAGGACAGAAACAGAAATTATTATTTTGGTAAGACTGTTCAATGTATAATGAAGAAAAATGATCTGAGGAGTAAATCAGGAGAGACAAGAAGTGAGCAAAAGTTAAGGAGAAGGCAAAAAGATTATGATTATCAAGAAAGAAAGAAGTTAGGACTGGATAGTATTTTTCACTTTGAAGGGATAAAGCTCTCTGTGTTTGATTTTTGTGAAGAAGGGAGAATTTTAGTGAAGGGCAAGAGTTTAAACTTATCCTGAACAACTGCAGATTTTTTTTCTATTAATAAGGCTAAGCATTGAAGAATAGATATGGTTAAGGATTTAGAGAAGTCAAAGTTTTTCTGGGCTAGCCATACTAAGTTTGAGCTACTATCAGGCCACTTAGAGTAATGAAATTGGAAAGCAAATTAAACATGCATAAAAGGGAACTGGCTGGTTGTGTAAAAGAGATGAGCCATTGACTCACAAATTACAGCTGAATCCACATAATGTTCACCAGAGATAATATTAAAAGTTAGGAGAGTCTGGTACAATAGGGAAAAAAAAACTATAAGACAAAAACTGGATGAGTGAAAACTAAACTAGAGGCCTGCAGAGTCTGAAAGAGATTTTTAGAAAAGGAGTTATGTGGAAGGCTGTGGAGGTCTTAGGATGGCAGGATTTAAGACTTGGATAAGAATTGATCAATGTAGTAGAAAACACTGGTAAAGAAAGAAGAGAACATATATTTTATAAGGAGTCTGTAAAATTCTGTTTAAAAATGCTTCTGAAAGATAAGGGATGAAGATGGCACTGTGCTATGAACAGTAAGATGGCAAATGGAGTTGAAGATCCTTTAGTTTAGAATGTGTATAGACCAGTAATCTCAGTGTGGCAGAATCACAGGTTATTGATGAACTGAATGAAATAAAAGGAATTGATGGAGTCAGATAGTGTAAATATGGTAGTGTGATTATCAAGAAGTAGTAGAGCAAGAAGGAGGATGCTTAAGTAAATACAACAAGAAATGAAAGAGAAGGCAAAGGAGAGAAGGAGTAAGCCTATTGATTTTCTTTCAGTTAAAAGCCTGAGATACCAAACATGTTGCAAGTAGACGTGGTGTGGTAGAGCCAACTCCATTGGGGTGCCTTTGGACAGATGCAGCCACTTAACAGCTGTCAAATAGTGGCACAGAGGATTTAAGCAGCTGTGAATTCCCTTAACAGTCTTTTCACTGCCTTCATGTGTTTCATTGCTTCTTATGCAACACAGAGAAATATCATAATTTTTTCCTCTGGTATATTACTTCCTTGTCCATCTTCCTGTTATAATTCTGCTGCATTTATAATCTGTACAGTACTATTTCAGGTTCACTGGTACCTCCTATGATCATTTTATTCTTCTTTCAAATACTGAACAGATTCAGAAGTCCTGAAGCCTTTCATCATAAAATAACCTTTTAATCTCCAGATAAGCTTTCCAGGTCTCCCTGTTAAAGAATTTAAATATCCTTGACTCTAGTGTCCTGAACTACTAGTGACATTTTAAGACTGGTATCTAAGATGTGTCTGTAGCTTGCATTTTGGAGTGGTTTAGTCTTTATTTTAGAAACACAAAGTCAACCATCTTATTTTTAAAT
>WBNO01015254.1:0-18096 GCA_013400575.1 Peucedramus taeniatus | reverse complement strand
TGAAGTCATGCAAAATCAACAAATGGAGTCTGTGGTTAGAATTTACTTAAGAATTACAATGACCATGTTTCTAAATCTCTGTTAGATCTACAGCAGAAAGGAAAGTTAATAATAGATTAAAGAAATGCTATCAGCAGTGCTTCTGTTGGTAGAAGACCATGAAAACGCTGTAGATAATTTATTCTTTCTTTTTCAGGAAAAGTTATATAGAAGGTTGGATTTGAGATTGCAAATAGCAGGCTTACCTGGTTCTCAAACAGCATTAGAGATTCAGGAAGACTGCAGTGTCCATATGGGTAAAGGTGGATTGTGAGACAGCTTGAGTTTTGAAGGTGCAGTCAGGCTTGGTTCAGGCTGATGAGAGTTAGAAAGACCAGTAATACTAGAAAGACTTTATTTAAAGTGATAGGAGTTTGGAAGAATATGTTGGTTTAAAGAAGTTTATAATAATATTTTGGACATGATTTGTGTTACAAAAAGCTTGAAATTTGGAAGGCTTGAAGCTGCTGACATGACTGTGGGCTCTGGGGAAAGACAAAAATAAAGGAGAAGAAAAGGGGAATAAAAAGAAAACAAGATTTCTTTTTTCCTTAATTCTCCAGGTTTGGGATTCAGACTCTTTAATTATATTTGACTTGGCATGCATTAGGGCATCAAATTTAGATATCACTGTTAACACACAGAAACAATTTATTATATTGTTTCCAACATCAGTGGAGTCTCTTATAACCTTGTCCCACTTTTAATGCTATATTTCAAGGTATCTTTCCTGCATGAAAATAGAGCTGTCCTTTTAGAACACTTCAGTCACCTGTTAAATTGCCTGGGCTGATGAATTATCAGAAACTTTTTGACCCTGGTAGTAACTTACTGCTTTTGAAGCAAGAATAGTCAATTTAGAATATTTAATTATCTGATTTATGGATTAAATATAATTCTTTTGCCTTATTATTTAAAAGATGTATAATTTTTTTTTTTAATGTCCACATAAAGGACACTTGTAGATAGATCTGTGTTTACATCTTTTCTGGGTATGATTGATACTGGTGTAATGGTTTCTGTGGCTCTGTAGGAGCATTTGCGCAGTATTGTACATCTCATAAAGAGATGATTTAGGACACTCCCTCATCTCCACTACTCAAAACATTTGAATCTGTTTATATGAATGCTCTTAGGAAAAATTCAAGCAAGTTGTGGGGGGAAGGGAAAGGAACTTTTTGCATGGCTTGGCTGCCAAGATTCTAAACAAGATTCTGCCCCACTTCATTCAAGTCACCTAGCAGGAACTGTGTAAGATAAAACAACTTTCCAGAGTAAATACCTCTCCGTGTGCAGTGGCACTTGTTTTTTGGGGGATTGTTGATCTCATATTCAAAATCTAAATTAGAGAATATGGTTATATGGCTGTTTAAGATATTAAGTCTCACTTGTGGTTCCTTCAGTTATTTCTGTGTTAGCATATCACACAGAAGAACTAAGAGGAGCTGATACATGATTTGAAACAGCTGGCACTGAACCACTGCTGGTAATGCTGTTCAGGGATATTCTTAGTTCAGAGTCATTCGAGCATAGTTCAGTAGTGTATCTTCAAATTTAGCTTCATCCAAATGAAAACAACTCATCTGCTCCAAAACCATGCCCCACTGCAAACCAAAACACAATCTGGAGTTTTATTTTACAAACATACTCAGCTCAGAATTGTGTAAGAATGAAGTTGAAACGCTTTCCGTCACTCTGACCATGTAGAGAGACATACAAGCTCTGTGTATCTAATATGTTCATTAATCTCTCACCTACTGAACAGTTTAAGCATGAGCTGCATTCATCCCCATCCTGGAATTTTTGATCAAGAATTGTCTCTTAATTCTTTGTCTAGCCCAAATAGTTTGAGTGATTCCATGTGATTACTCTAAACTAGCGGTGCCAAGAGAAAAAATAAAATGGGTTTCTGCATTTCTCTCTCTTCATTAGGGAAAAAAAGCTTTCAGATGATCACTCACAGGTTTGTGCTACACACAGAGTCACTCTTGCACCTGTTATGCTGCATATATTAGGTAATAGACACATCTGACATTTGTCCATTTCCCATAAAAATGTTTTTAATAGGAATTCAATGGATTACATTCACAAATCATAGCTTACTAGATATTCAAGGCAATATTTCCTAAACTCTGAGTTTCCAATTATTGTAATAGAATAAAACATGAGGTATTCTTTTCTTACTTTATCAACTCTAGTACATCACAAAGAACTTTAGTGCTTATACATGAACTTATGGGGAATTAAGATAGCCCACTCTTTATTTTGCAGAAAGCT
Organism: Peucedramus taeniatus; assembly: GCA_013400575.1. Taxonomy (NCBI): domain Eukaryota; kingdom Metazoa; phylum Chordata; class Aves; order Passeriformes; family Fringillidae; genus Peucedramus; species Peucedramus taeniatus. The sequence goes on along the minus strand of WBNO01015254.1, from coordinate 15,780 downwards.
TTCAAGATTGCATTGCAGGTAAACTATCAAAGACATCAGGAACTTTATAATTCCCAGAATTTTTACTTGCTCTACAAATTTTCATGGGGAATGATGAAGGCAGTGATTGAGGTGCCTGAATATATAACAGGAAAAAAAACTCACTTGTACTTGAATATACAGTTTATACACAGTATTGACACTTAAAAAGGAGGAAAAAAATAGACTGAGGGTAAGTAATGAAAAGAAATACTAAAAAAAAAAAACAAACAGATTAAAGAGGCAAACAGAGTTGGGAATGCAGGGCAGAACACACAGATAACCTCTCTGAAATAAAAAAAACTGCAAACATACACAGCTTTTTATAGTAATAATGATGGGTTGGAGTCAGGCACATGAAAAAACCCTTATGGCTACAGCAGACATGACAGAAAGCTGTGATTAAGAAATTCAGTTTGAATATATGGGGAATATATGTCAACACTCCAGAAATGCATTAATTCTATAATTACAAACAGCACTGAGATATTCTTTCTTCAGCCTCCTTCTTACACAACTATTTTTTAATTTTTCCCTCAGATAAAAAGATATTTATGTGTTTGAGGATTCTTATTCTGACAAATTTATTTACAAAAAAAAATTCCATCTCCTCTTTGAGGTAAATATATGACAACAATCAAGTAAAGATAGAATTTACCAATAGATTTATTTTAAAAATAGAGATTACACATTTGATATAAATTATTAATACAGCATTTTTGTCTCAATTGAAAGAAAAATCCCGTGTTTCCCTCTGTTCCAGTGGATGAAATGTTAAGTGCCCAGCTTAAGTAAAGGTTTCTCCCTTGTGGTACTGACTGTAGAGGGAATCTGGGGAACAAGCTTATTAATAAGACACTTAACTTTTGCACGACCAAGATTAAGTTAAATTAATCCCACTCCTAATTATGCAATACGATTTAGATGTGTGCTTACAAAGCAAGATATGTGGTGTTCAGAAATACCATGAAGGAATAATTTATTTATGTTTTAATCTCACTGTAGTTGTGGAACTCTGGATGCCTTCTCCTGGTTTATTCTCTTTACAATAATTAGACAGGAAAAAAAAAGAAGAACATTAAGGAAGCAGTCATTTATAGGAATTCTGTAATGCTCACTTATTTCCACCACAAAGTATGGTGACATGCAAGAAAAACAAATAAACAAACCAACATGCATATACACACACACACATATATATATATGAAATTCTACCATCATTTATATACATAAGCCTTTAACACCATTTAAAATTACCATCAAAGTATAGTAAGAGCTGAAATTTGGTATCTAAATCTCTCAGTTCTAGTTGCTGAAATGCTCTGTGGAGGTATGTGTATACACTGAAATGGAGGTGAAAGACACAAAACACTGGAGTTCTTGCTTTCAAGTAAAAAATGCAGATTGTAATATAGATGCAAATTAAAAATTGAGACCAAAAGATGTTTCAAAACCTTGCATATATATTTGAATTGTCCAGTATGCATACCTATCTAAGGCTATTACCTATTTTTACCCTACCACATCTCCAAAGGCTGTGTGAAAAATTGTACTAAGTGCTCCAAGTTAGTAGCTTTATAGCTCTACAGTGTGCTTTCATTAAGAACTCGTCACTGTTTTATTATCCTGATGATGAGATTTAGGATAATGTCATGCAACTATGTGAAAAAATAAATCACATATCATGTAGTAGCTGTATTAGTAAGGTTTTTTCTCTCTTCCTTTAAGTAGTACTTCAGAGAAAAAATAGAAGCAAAATTTCCCCCAGATTTTAGGCAAATATAGCCTAATAAATGTTTATTTATTTATGATAAAGCAAACTATATTCAGTACTTTTAATGGCATACTGCATTCATTCCCTTTCTTACATTCTGTTCATTCAGAATAAATTTTTTATCAGCCTGTTGAGAAGCTCACCTGATCTGTCAAACCAGTTCATAAACCCTTCAGTTAGATTTCATGCTTTTAATAGAGCCTTTCAAAATGCTGAACAAACTGAAAAAAAAGAGAATTAGACTTCTAGAAATCATCTACTTAAAATTCTAAAACCCAGATGATGACATGGTAGGAGCAGAGAAGCTCTCTTTTGCGTTTTAGTGTTATAACGCAAAAACCGGTCTTAAAGCAGTGGTTTCATTTTTAAATTAGATCTGTGTGTATTTAGTGTGAGTTTGCAAAGTTTAAAAATTGAATAGTTAAAGTTGGAAAGTAAGTCTGAAGTCCAACTTCCTGGTCACCAAACAGTCAAACAGATTAGCAACCCCTCTGTAAAAAAAAAAAAAAAAAAAAAAAAAAGATGAAATGTTTGACGACACTTGAAGTTAAACAGTGTTTTCCTTTATACAGCTGGAGTTTTGCTTGTTGCATCTTCTGATTGCTATCTTTGTGCTTTTGCTGCACACATGCTTCCTAGAAGAGTTTTTGTCTTCTCTATTCCTTTTCTGTAAAGCTGTTTTCTGGTAAATTTTTTCTTGGGATTCATTTGTCCTGGATGAATTTCCTTTTTAGAACTGGATGAAGTTTCTCTCAGGCTTTCTCTTCAGCCCACTGAGACCTCCCTAAATAGCATCACTGCACTAGAGTATATCAACTGATCAGCCAGTTTCTGTAAACTTGCCAAAAGCTAACTTTGTCTCATTGTCCCCATCTTTAATGAATATTGAAGTCAACAACCACCCCTGAGGGACACTGCTGCTAATCAGCTCCTGCCTAGGTTTTGGATCATGGACACTCTGAACCTGGCACACCAACCTGTTTTCCATCCATTTCATACTCCACTTATCCAACCCATGCTTCATCAATTTGGCCACAAAGCCAAAAGACCAGGAGGTGGGTTGAGCAAGCATGCAAGCATGCAAGATGACAGCTATACAAGGCAAATAAGGGTAAGGTGATAAGTCTGGCACAAGATCTCATCTTATAAAACTAATTTGCATAAATATTATTAGGCAATTAAAAAACCCAAAGAGATTGTATCAGAAGTTCCTGTGTGGCCCCTTTATGTCTTTTTCAGCCATATCCAATTTTTTTTTACAGAAAAATGCAATCTGGTAAGAGCAGTATGATGAACAGACTAAAACAAGTTTCATACCAACATTCTCTCTTTGGCCCTTCAAGATTGATTGCAAATTCTGAGTAAGATTCAGCCCCTATTCTTCTGGAATTAATGTTTTCGATAAAGCAGAGAACTGTTCTTCTTGTTTATGGCAAAATTCAAGGCAGATAATAATAAAGTGGGCAGAACACAGTGAATTTAGTAATGTCATATTTTAGTAATATTTTTTCTAAATTTAAATCTAGCAGCATATTTAAAGATACAAACAAGAGTCATGGTAGTGTCTAAAGCAGAAGTTTTAAAAAATTGCATGACAATATAAAAAAAATTTCATTTATTATGAAATATTTAAAACAAATATGTATTTAATCTTTGAGGACTAAGAAGGAAAATTTTCCCCTTACTTCTGTTCATACTTGAATTTTTGTGAGGATTTATTTGTGTGTTTTTTTCCCTATAGTCAGTACTTCCTATGTTTAAAAAAAAAACAACCAAAAAACATAAAAATACCAATAACTGTATAAAGACAATTATATTTTTATTAAGTACATCTTGGAAAAGAAGGTACTTGGAGGGTTTTTCTTTTTTGTAGAGAAATACAGTTTGGACTAAAATTTGCTCTTCAGAAACATTATAAATACAAAACCCAGACACATTTTGGATTAAAAGATTGCTGTCTGCTGGTATTACCTTCCCAGAAAGAGGGCATCTGAATTAAATCTCAGTTCTGCCACTTTGTGTTTATGTTACACAGGTTGCTGAGCTCAGTGGGACTAGTTCCACAGGCAAGTCTGACATTTGGTATTTATTTGTAATACATATAACATGTTTCAGTTCCATAATGTTAGTAGGAAATAATATTTACTTAAATAAATATTGATGTACTTACTTTTTGCTTAAGCTTACATATTTTTGTGTATAATATATTTCATTATCTTTAATTTTTTTATACTTTTTTGTAATAATTTTGATTGTATTTTATCTTAATACTAATCCACACTTATGCATTATATATAGCTGTACATTCTCTAAGACAATATCCATGTGTATTTTTAATAGTGATTTCTTTATTATTACTACAAAAATCTAGCCTTTTAGATAGGTCATATGCAAGGGTATAGATATGAGTGATCAATGAAATTCCCTTCCAAGGTCACAGCTAAATGTAACACCATAGATATATTTATGAGCTATAGAATTGTAGAGAATTGACGATGTGTGCAAGCATACCTTAATCAGAAAACCTGAAGACCTTAGTTTGCTTTTAATTTTATTCATATTAAAAATTGCTTTAGGTTAAGAGTACTAAATGTCCAGGGTAATAGGAAATCTCCTCCATTCCTTTTTGCATACTGCAGTGCTTCACAGAATTAAAAAAATAACCAAAAGAAAAATTAGGCACTTTTAATAACTAAAAGAGATAGAAAAAATTAATCATATAAAAGCACCAGATTGTTGAATGATTTCTCAACATTTTTTAAGTGACTAGGAAAATTTTGAACTTGCAGAGCTTCCTGATAAGAAAAATGTAAGAAAATGAAAAAAAAAAATTAAATATCTGGGTTTTTTTTCAAAAATTTATTTATATTTTTTTCACTGTGCTGCTAGGTTCTGTAGCCACTGCCTGTCGTGATCCTGGTGTCCCCATGAATGGAACTAGAAATGGTGATGGAAGAGAACCTGGAGACACTGTCATTTTTCAGTGTGACCCTGGCTATGAACTCCAAGGAGATGAGAGAATAACCTGCATTCAGGTAGAAAACCGGTACTTCTGGCAGCCAAACCCACCAGTCTGTATAGGTATGCAGAAAAAAAATTAAATAATGCTTTCCTAAAACCAGAAATCTTTATGTAATGAATTGCACTGTTCTAGGAACTTGTCTAAAAAAATACATGTACTGCACATCTTAAAATTTATTTTACATCAACCTCTGATGGTCATAACCAAAACCTTTCCTCTGTAGTTGTTGTAATAATAGTTCTCATGCTCTCCCTCTCAGGGCCGTCTCATTTATAATTTGATGATCAGAGAAACAGAGAGAACAAGTCAGTGTCAATGACTACTATCCTTGGTAGCGTATTCTTGGACAAACATTGTGGGGAGGAACTTGCCAGAGATTACAACTGCAAGGAGAACCGTGCAGCTTTCAAACACTCTCTTTCATTTGATAAACTTAACTTGACCTTAGCTGTTACAAATAAAATCTGCATTCTATTTGTATATCCTCTGCATGCACACTGTCTACCTTGTTCATGCATATCTGCAGACAGGTGTTTGCAAACACTATGGTACTGACTTGGTGTCTTGTCTATTCTACTTAATGTGTTAAAGTACTATTTTCTCTGTTCTTACTCTCCTTACTGTGCCTTCCTGTGTCATATGAGTTTATGGGCTTGAAGACAAGAACTGTCTTAGGCTATTTTCTGGAAGACTGCAGTAAAGAAACATTTTATTGCTCATCTCTTATAATTCTTATATGTGAAAATATGAATTTTATAGTAATGGTAAATGAACATCTGTAGCTATCGAAGTGAAAAAGTAAAAGGTATTCTAGGGCTCTGGGCCCTAAAGTTAAAAATATTCTTCTATCATGCTGACCTTATTTGATATTGCTGTTTTTAAAATATATATCTCAACTGAAAAATAATTACCCTATTATAAAGCAGTACTCACTACACTATCAGTAGTGAGTTGATGATATTACAAAATGGATTAAATGTAGGTGTATGTGCTCAACTGCTGTTCTGTCCATAGCACATGTTAAATATGCATACGCTTGTTTTTTAGCTGCATGCATCTATTTATCTAATACTGGTAAGTTCCACACTTCATGCAAAACACATACTGTACACAGAGTAGCAAGAATGCTTATTATGATGATTTATTTGTCCAAATGTCAAGCATGAAGTTATCCTCTATTGATTTCCTATAATGATACATTCTTGGGGAATATGAACTGCTAATAGACTAGAGTGTGCAAACCTTGCCTTGGAGCTAACTGATTTCAAAACTGTGTTGCAGCTCAGTACACCCTGAAGTTCATTGATTTTTTTCTCATAACTTGTAATATATTCATTAATGTTGCTTCCATCCCTGTAAATCCAAACTGTGCAATACTTGCCCCACACATAACTTCAACATCATTATTGTTTATCACAGCTTTAGAAAAAAAATACATATTTTTGATGAAAGAATAAGAGGCAGGAATAATTCCTAAGGTGTATAGCTGTACCAAGTTCTAGATCTATTTTATTAGTTCTTTACACACCAAACTGTATTTTTGAACCTCCTAATTATTAATGCTCAAAACTAGGTAAATGTACTTATTAATTGTTGTTACCTGTGGGAGGGCCTTGTGTTTTTTTAATTCCCTTAGTCTTGCCTCACAAAATTTTAAGAACATCTTGCTTTTAAAGGTAGTAGAAATGGGAAAATAACAACTAAGTAAATAATGATTCATGTATTTGAATGAAAGATAGTAACTAGAAATTCTTCTATACTAAAGGTATTCTGAGAAACTATAAATTTGAGAGCATGTTTCTGCCAAAAGACAGTCCTTTGGTTCATGCCTGTGCTGCACAAAATGTCTCCATGTTTTCTGTTCCAAAGATTTTCTGGATCCAATCTTGCTTAGATACCAGAATCTTAAGTGATTGTATTTGTTTTCTCAGGGATGACATCAAAAATTCTAGTATGCAAAAAGAGATTTTAGGATTCAGGTTAACTATACATTTAGAGGAAGTATGGACTGTCTCCCAGAGGTTTCAGACTTTCTTCAGAAATTCATAGGTCAACTACTTTTTTCTTGTGACTTAGTTTTACGTGTTTCTACTGTTTTGTTTCAGGCAAGGTCTTGTTTTTCATATTTATATCTATAAAAAAAGTTTTATTGTAAACAATTCCAGTGGTGCTTTCCATTCAAACTCAAACCATACTATGACTCGTTATTTAATATGTCGGGGTGTTTTTTAATTAAAAGGAAAAAAAAAAAATGAAACCATACATTATGTTTCATTTCTTAAGAAGTAATTCAATAAATAAATAAATAAAAGCCAGAAAGCTGTGGAATAAGATTTTGTTGCCTCCCAGAGAAAATAAATAGATTGTAAATAAAAACCACCCCAACCTATACTTCCTTACATAGAAAAAATGAATGCTGAGATCATCACAGAGACAGTAAGGCTCAGTGCTTGCTTACCACTGTGTGTACACAGAGGTTTATAAAGACAGGCTCATATAACTTACATCTAGTTTTTACTGCCTAACACATAAAAAAAATATATTTTTCAGAGTGTTTTGACATTTGCCTTTCTTTCTAGATGGGTTGTTATATTTGTTCAGTCTTACCTCTTATTTCTAATACTGTAAAAGGTGTTCTTTAAACTTTGTTTTCAGAGCTGGTCTGTTCTCAGTTAAAAAAAAGGTTGGGTCAATAATAACTTTCTACACATTAAATTCATAAAATTATGGATTCTGAAACATATAAGAATTTAATTAAAACACACAGATACAGAAAGTCTATGGCTAAGTTTAGAGAAGATAGTAAACTGGAAAAAGGAATAAAATATAGTAACATTTTTCACTAGATTATGTTAACATTCTCAACTTACTATCTTATAAACTGAAAATTAAAATAATCTGAAACCATTTCATCTGAAAAAAATTCTATCTAGGAGATACTTTGCAAAATTGAAGATTTTGTTTTTTCTTGTTATTTTTTACTGCTGTTAATGGCATGACTTGAAATAAAATATATTGTGTCTGTCTGTCTAGCTTAGTGTACTTTCCATTTATTCCCTTTTTTATTATCAACAAACCTTAGGAAGAATTAAATGGAAACACTGTAAACAGCAAAGGTAACTGCTGATGTGTGTAAAGAAAGAATAGGTATATAAGAAAGAAGCTACTAATATGAAAATATTCTATCAATGAACTAGCAGGGAACTAAACTAAATCAAGAGCCCAGGAAAGTATCATGAATGCAGACATTGGCAGAATTTAGTCTGGAACAACGACATAACATTTAACTTCCTTGTATCATTATATGACAGTTCAGAGTACTTCAAAAAGATCATCAGACTCATACAGTTTAGTGGTCATTTCAGTGAAGCCTGGTTACAGTGAATAACCTAAATATCCTCTTTGGTACTCTTCATGTTTTCATTCCTAGGATATGCAGAGAGTGCAACCTAAACCATTAAAGTACATGGAAAAGAGGAATGTACAGGGTTATACTGAAGAACATTAGTTCCAGCTCGCAGCCTTTACATTCCATACAACCACACAGTTCCTTTTTCACAGGAACTTTTACTTCAACAAGATTACAGAAAGATACACTGAACTATTTTACAATTAATATATGTGTATTGTTTTGTAATAATTTAATTTTACTAATTTAATTTTACTCATTTTAAAATTGTGGCAAAGGAACATTCAATGGCATATGCTTTTAATTAGAAAAATTACGAATTTTAATTTTTTGAAGAAAGAAAAATTGCAATTATTTTCCTTATTGTAAAACTAAGCAAATGTTTTAATCTAAATGAAATTTCTCCCATCTGTTACCTTGTAGTTAATGGAACCTTATCTATCAACTGAAAACATCTGGAAAAATGTTATTGTGATAAAAATTGTATTTGGTGTTTGTCAAAAAAAGCAAAACAAATTGTGCTAGGTCTGGAATATATATTTTATGAATTTGCTAGTACTATTAATATGTGATATTATTGTGTTCCTAAAGCCATCCTAACATCTGTTGTTTCCACTTCTGTTTTTACACAAAATGATGATTTTATGATTCATCACCAATTTTAATACCAAAATGTAAATGAAGATTCAAATTTTTTGGTGTTTTGTTTTGTTTTGACTTAATTTTGCTGTTAATTACTCCCTTTTAATATAAATAGATATGTAAAATGTAGAAAAACTATGCTCATATGTACTGTGACTGTGGATATGTTAATCTACTTAAGTATTCTACTTGCTCTACTTGAATTCATAAATGACTTGTGATTTAATTCATAGAATCATAGATTCATACAGTAGTTTGGGTTGGACCACCTAATTCCCACCCTCCTGCCGTGTCAGGGATACTTTCTATTAGACCAAATTATTCAAAGCCCCATCCAGCCTGACCTTGAACAGTTCCAGGGATAGGTATCCAAAAATTCCATGGACAATTTGCTCCAAGTTTCACCACCCTCTCAGTAAGGGAGAATTTCCTCCTAAAACCTGATCGAAACCTACCTTTAGGTTTAAAACACTTCCCCCTTGTCCTGCTACTGAATGACCTTGTGAAAAATCCCCCTCCAGCTCTCTTGTGGGCCCTCTTTAGGCACTGAAAGGCACCATAAGTTCTCCTGGAGCCTTGCCTTCTCCAGGCAGAGGAGTCCCAACTGTCTCAGATTGTTTTCATAGAAGAGGTGTTCATCTCCCTGATCATCCCTCCTCTGGACTCTCTCCAAAGGGTGGATGTCTTTCTTGTGTTGGATGCCCCAGAGCTGGAAGCAGTATTTCTCATGATATTAGGAAATACTCTGTATATTTCCCAGTAGGTTGATATTACTATTTGTACAGATATTACCTTTATCTGTACAAATCCTCTTGAGTTCAATCACACAGCACATACAGAACAACCAGAGGATCAGGCCCATATAACATTGGTTTATGAAAGGTAGGTTCTGAATGAGCAACCTGATCTTCTTGTATGACAAGTACACCTACTGAGGGGTTGTTAACTATCTAGTGTTTGGTAAAGTGTTTGACACTATTTTCCACATCATTCTCATGGAGAAGCTGACTGTTCATAGGTTGAACAGGTGAACTCTTCACTGGGTAGCTACTGATGGGATGGCTGGGCCCAGAGAATCAGAGTAGATGGAGTTATATCTATCTCCATAGATATCTCCACAGATGACTGGTAGCCAGTCATCTGTGGTGCTCCCCAGGGCTCGGTACTGGGGCCAGTCCTGTTTAATATCTTTATTGATGACCTGGATGAGGCGATTGAGTGCACTCTCAGCTTTCAGGTGTCACTAACTTGTGCTGGAGTGTTGATCTGTTGGAGGGTAGGAAGGCTCTGCAGTGGGATCTGGAGAGGCTGCACCAATGGGCCAAGGCCACTGCTACAAGGTTCAGTAAGGTGAAGTAATGAGTCCTGTGCTACACCATACAGCACTTCAGGCTTGGGGGATGAATGGCTGGGAAGCTGCCCAGTGCAAAAGGACCTGGGGGCATTGGTTGACAGGTGGCCAAACATGAGCCAGTGTGTGCCCAGAGGCCAAGAAATCCAGTGGTATCCTGGCTTGTATCAGCAAGGTATGGCCAGCATGACCAGGGCAGCAATCATCGCCGTGTACTTGGCACGGGTGACATTGAGGTAATAGAGTAGTCCAGAGAAGGGCAACAAAGCTGGTGAAGGGTCCAGATAACAGCATTATGAAGATCACCTGAGGAAGCTAACACTGTATAGCCTAGAGGAAAGGAGGCTCAGGAAAGACATTCTTGCTCTCTACAACTACCTGAAATGAGGTTGTTTTGAGGGTGGTGTTCATTTCTTCACCCAAGTAAAAAATGACAGGATGAGAGGAAATGGCCTCAAGTTGCACCATGGAAGGTTTAGACTGGCTATAAGGACATATTTCTTCACCATCGGTGGGGTTACCAAGTATTGGTACAGGCTGACCAAGGAAGTGGCTTAGAACCCGACCCTGGAGGTATTTAAAACACACGTAGATGGGGCACTTAGGGACACGGTTGGGTGGTGGATTTGGCGGTGTTAGGTTTATGGTTGCACTCAGTGATCTATATGATTCTATAAAAGATTTAAATAACCTTAGAGCTCACAGAATCTCTGTTACAGAAGACTTGAGTAATCAATTACCTTCCTAGGCCCAGATGATCACTTAGCAGAATTAAAACTTCCAAAATTATAAGTCTTTATAAATCTTATCTGGAATCTTTTGAATAACATTATAAGAAGTTCTTTCAGAAAAGATCTTTAGAAAACCTCATTTTTCTCTTGTTGCTGCATGAAGTCTCAGATAAGGAATGCTGAAGAACAAAATTTCATTATACCTTCCTTCTTTTTTACCATTTATTTTTCTGGACTGAAACCCCACAATATTTGGGAACCTCAAAATCATATAGAGAAATGTAGTTGTTTTATTCTGATTGTGCTTAAAGCTATTTTATTTATCTCTGAGTTTAAAAAGTGGAATTACTTGAATATTTTTTAAATTTAATTTATATTATATCCATCTTGATCTGAACTACTAATCACTATTTTCTGGGGAAAAGGCAGATGATTGCATTATCAATGTAAGTATCATGTTTCATAGCCTAAGGAGGTTTTTTTAGAATGCCTTTAAGAAGAAGTAGAAAGGGGAAAGCTTATCCACTCAAGTCTTTTTATGTGTGTAGAGCATTTTTCAAGTTCACAGTGTATTCAGAAAAGCTTTGAAATGATGCTATGCAACCAAAAGGACAGATTTCAAAACCAAGTGTTTCACATAGTAGTATTAGTATTTGTCTAAGGCAAAGTGTGAATATATTTTTTGTTTGTTTCTATTAAAGCTTTGTAAATACCTCACTTGTTTAACTTTTGGAGGACACTAAATGTCAGTGAACAGATTGCTGCTACTTGCTTCTTTGTCTCTTACCTTCTTTCCTCAAGTTCAATTTATTTTTATTCACAGCTCCCTGTGGAGGAAACCTGACTGGCTCATCAGGTTTTATACTTTCACCAAACTTCCCTCATCCTTATCCCCACAGCAGAGATTGTGACTGGACTATCAATGTTAATAGTGATTATGTTATATCGTTAGCATTTATCAGGTAAGCTGCTACTTATAATTTTTAAAGTCATGTTTATAACTTTATTATTGGCTTTATCATTATAACTTTATCATTGTTCAGATCTCTATAGGGTAATACATTTGTACTTAATGTGACTATCAAGGGAATTAGTAATCATTATCTTTGTTAAAAGTTACAGTAAATATGTCAGAGTCATCAATGCACATACAGGTGGAGCTTGGAAACTCATTGCTGTTTCCTTAAAAGCATTCTTTTCACACTGGCTAATGTTGAGGTTGATGGTTCTCAATTTAACTAAGATTCAGTTCCTGAGAAGGTAACATGGAGTAACTCACTGAAATGTCTGCAAACCAGGATGGTCTTTAATGATGAAAACTATTGATTCATCTATTTGTATGTGACACCTGCTATTTAGGAAAAATTCCAAAAGTAGTCTTTAGTTTTATAAGTCCATATAATTTCAGGATACTCAAAATACATCCTGATGTTCTGGCTATTAAATGGAATTGTTCTAGGCTTTTCTTTTATCACAATAGAAGACTAAATTGAACTTAATAGAATTCACAAAGGAACTTTTGCTGTCTGCACTGTATATAATGTATGTAATGCTCGTGATGTAAATTAATATATCCGTTATGTGTGAAAATTATGCATCCCAACTAGGAAATATGTCACAGAAAAGGTAAAAATGGTACTTATGAAGTCCCATCAAATATAAGTTCTTCCTATGCTGGGTGTTCTGTAATAGTGTCTGTGTTGTTCTGACCAGTGCTAACGTGATGACGACTTTTTCTGATGACAGTCTGTTCTTGGTGCTCAGTAACATAATATATGTTTTCCTGAATCCATCCTAAGGAAATTAATCACATAATTATATTTACATTATTAACAGTATAATTATTTTGTTGGTGTTTTCAGAGTGTTGTAAGTTGGTAAGGAAACTTTCTATTGTGTACTAGCACTGCTTTTGTTGATTTGGCTTAATATCATGAGCTCAATATATTTAAGAATATTCTGCTTTTTATATTTTACATTTAGATATGAGATCCTCCATCTTAGAATAAAAAAAAAATAAAAAATTGCAGTGTGACTCTAGATACTATGAATAGTTTTTAGACCCCAGATACTGCCAAGTTGAAAAATCTCAAAATGTGGTCAGTTACTATGTATCTTTGTTAGAGACTCAGAAGCTTAGTCTTGTCAAAGTAGATTTCATCTTTACTAAGAATTGCCTCATTTGTGACACACAGACTGATCTAGAGTGAGAAATACTGAATACTCCACTAAGTATTGTTAGATAGTCTTTTGAGTGAAATTTACTCCAGTAAATCCTTTTAAACTCAAGACGAACTTTAGCACTTTAATAATCAAAGCGGTTGACTTTTTACTTTTGCATTTCTTTTATAAGGAAATATTTTTTAAATAATCCAAAAGTTAAAAAGGAAGCTCTATCAGGTCTTCAATGCCTACATTTGTTTCAGGGAAGGGCTACTATCAAGTCTAGACATAGTAGTTTGGATTTTCATTTTCTTACTAACTACCTTTTTAGAAAACTTTTTGTATGGGGACAATCTTATAAGTGAAATTGGTTAAATCTCTGCCCTTAACTAAAATTAAGTTTGAATTTAACTAAATTAAACAAACTGTAATGTAGTTCAGAAGAAAATGGGAGGTTTCAATACTTCATCTTTTTATTTGAACTGATCATAGACAAAATGCATCTTGCTCTAAGAGATATGGGAAGATGATCCTCTGTCTGTCTGAAAAGTTTAGCCTGGCTGGAAGCTGAGTGCATTATATCAAAAAGCATTTCTGCCAAGCGTTCCAATAGATCTAGATTGTTTATTTTCCTAAATCTTTAGAAATATGTTATTTTTTAATCTATTTAGAAAGCTTTCCTTTTTTCTGGCTAGGAATAAATTATTGTTTCTAAGATGTGAAACAAAAGATATGGTATTTCTGTGTTTGCTAATAAAACACTTCTACAAATAATTTTGTTCTGACAGTGGAGGGATTTTTTTCCTTTTATTAAAACAGTGATAGTAAATTTCAAATTTAAGCTAATAAGAGTGAAAATGTTAGGCAAAGCATATTCCATCTGACATTTCTCTTTTTTGTTCTCTAGCTTCAGTATAGAACCAAATTATGATTTTCTTTATATCTATGATGGGCCAGACAGTAATAGCCCACTGATTGGGAGCTTTCAAGACAGCAAACTGCCGGAGAGGATAGAGAGCAGTTCAAACACCATGCATCTGGCTTTTCGGAGTGACGGATCTGTTAGTTTTACTGGATTCCACCTGGAATACAAAGGTAATAAATTTATATTAATGAATAATATTAATAAATTATTTTTCTTATATATTTACAAGGTTCAATGCATGAGTGCAAATTTTGGTTTAATTTCTCATCATTTTCTGCCTGGTAATGTTTTTGTTTTGGCCGAGAATATGATAATGTGAATACTCTATTCATACAAGTACAATGTTATGAGATTGCTAACTTAGAATAAAGTTTCTAGTATGAATTCATTTACCTGTAATGTTGAATGTATGATTCCTTTCAGTGTTTAAAGGAGGCTTACAACAAGGCTGGGCAGGCACTTTTCATGAGGGCATGTAGTGATAGGACAAGGGGGAAAGGCCTTAAGCTGAAGGAGGGCAGATTTAGATTAGATATTAAGAAGAAATTATTTGTTGTAAAGGTGGTGAGGCATTGGAAAAAGCTGCCCAGAGAGGCTGTGGACTCCCCATCCCTGGAGGTTTTAAAACCCAGGATGGATGCAATTCTGAGCAACCTGGTCTTCCTCGCTCATGGCAGGAGCATTTGGAGCTAGATGACCTTTAAGAACCCTTGCAACACAAATTATTATATGAGTCTGTGATTCCATGAAAAAATAGGAGACAGCAGTTTAATGTTGCAGTGGCATAACATAACAGCATGTATATATATAGACTACAGTAGAGCTGTCCACCTGTCTCAGATCTGCCTGAGATCATAGCACAGTAAATAAGAAAATGTAGACTTGCAAAATATATAATCAATAGGAACTTTCATAACTGCCTCTGCATGGCTTGGGAAATAGAAATATTTGCTATTAAATGATGAAAATATTCTGTAAAGACAACCAGAAAGAAAATAGGGGTGATATAGGCCTTCTTGGTCTTATTTTCTTCTCCATTTATTCTGAGAGCAGTTAGTAAGTGAAAAGATATAGAAGGAAAAGAATAATGTATTTATTGCTTCGTAAAGCCCATGAAGCCTTCTTATACTTTCCTACTTTCCTAGTCATTGGATCCTAAAAATGTCAAGGAAGTTGTCTCCACAGTATGAGCTACTCCTGAAAAGTTAAAATTAGGTCATGTTGATGGTAAGCCCAGATGTATGAAGTGTTTCAGTTCACTTACATATATTTCTTCAACTAAATTGAAAAATAATAAATGCAGATGTAAGTGCTATAGGGAGTGAGTCAAGATCACAGAACTTCTGAAGAACAAGAAAATAAATTATTTTTAAAGAGGCCAATCTTTTTCTTCTATGCTGTTGAATGAAGTCTTGTGTCACAGAATCAAAGTGCTTCTCCTTTCCACCAATCCAAGTGTGAAGGATATTTATTAGGGAGAGAGTGTCTTCTCATGCTGTTTTGCTGGTGAGGAGTCTGGGGAAGCAGAAGAAGCTGGGAGGAAACACAGCCACAACAGCTGACCTCACCTTTCCAATGTGATATTCTGGCCTAGGGGAGCCTACTTAGGTGCTGGCTGGGCATCAGTCAGTTGGTCATGAGCAATTGTTTTTCATTTACATAACTTGCTTTTCTGGGGTTTTGTGTCTGTCTCATTTTTTAAATTTTCCTTCCATTACAATGTATTATTGTTTCTATTATTGTTAT